>CAHIKZ030000129.1:157500-265000 GCA_903632075.3 Acanthosepion pharaonis | reverse complement strand
TATATATATATATATTTCAATTAAAGATGCAAATTATAATTTATAAATTCATGAATCATTCATACAAAAACAAATATTGAGGTTAATGATTTAAATGGCGAGAATACATCTTCGCAAACAGTATAAATAAGATGCATCTCGGTAATAAGAGGACAACGAAAATAAAGATGTAATCCGAAAAAATGCTTTGAGAAATGTTATTGTTTTGGAACGTGCGGTCGCAACACTGAGTTTGAATTTAAATTTTAAGGTTGTGCGTTTTTGTACAAAAGAGAATTCTTTTTTACTGGTAGATTTTCCGTCTATGTGGCATGAACTATATTGTTCAATAATTACAGTAATGCCACACTTATTATCCGAAAGTTGCACGTTGGATCAGTTAATTTAATTTCAATTAAAGGTGCAAATTATAATTTATAAATTCATGAATCATTACCGAGAAGTAAAAACAAGAACAAAATCTATTTCCATACCTGAGGAACAGCCGAAAGCTTGTAAAAATTAAAAGATCTTATGCAACTGGAATTTATGAACAGGGATCATATTCATATACAGGTTGATGTATCTTATTTATATTGTTTGCGAAGATGTATTCTCGCCATTTAAATCATTAACCTCTATATTTGTTTTTTGTATGAATGATTCATGAATATATATATATATATATTCAGACGGACTACATATATATATATATATATATATATATAGTCCGTCTGAAGGTTTTATGCACAATATAAACCTGAATAACAAATTTGTTCAGTAATTACATTATTCGGACTATTGTCCTCATCTTTGTCGCCATATTTATCACAACGTTTCGGCCGTTTTACGCTCCGGCCTTCTTCAGGTGGTTGGAATTTCGAACTGAACTGGGGTAGACTGTTCTAGTTCCACGTGCCATGTTTGATGGATGTCAGTTATCAGTTATCAGTTATCTCTGAAAGTTCTCCACTGCCTTAACCGGGTATTGAATTCACACTCTTTGGGTCTGTTACTGGATCTAACCAACGCCTTTATCCACTGTGCCATGTGTTCTTGAGGACATCTGAGTATGACTTTCTAGGTATTATAAACCTAATGTTTTCAGCAACCATTTTTACCAGTGCTCATATTGCAATTTATATTGCTGTTATCATTGCATGTTTTTACCAGAGCTCATATTGCAACTTTGTTATTATTGCTTTTCTCTGGCACTCCTTATTACTGGTTCCCATATTGTATTTATTTCTATGCTTGGTCGGCTCAGGAGATTTTTGTGGCCTAGCATATGTGCTGATTCCTTAAGTTTACGAATTTTCCAGTGGTGTTCCCTGTCTATGATCTCAACCTTATCCCACAGAGGGCGGTGATTTCCCTTCCCTCTCCATATGTGGTTAGCCACGCCTGATTTTTCTACTTCCCCTCGCGTTACAGCTTTCTGGTGTTCTTGAAGCCTTACCTTGAGGGGGCGGCCTGTCTCTCCTTTATATTCCTTTCCGCAGCTGCACGGGATAGCGTACACACAGTCTTTAGTCATGTTCTCCTCTGTGGGGGGTGGTATTAGCACATCTAGGAATGGGAGTGTGTTGTTACTCTCTTTCTCCATTGCGAATTGTATCGAAGGTCTTATTGAGTTCACATGGTCCAGTAGAACCTGGACATCTTCCTGGTGTGGCCAGAGTATGAAGGTGTCATCTACGTACCTTAACCATATAGTAGGCTTTAGAGATATAGATTATAATGCCATTTCTTCAAATTATTCCATGTATATATTCGCCATTGCTGGTGATAATGGCGAGCCCATTGCTAAGCCCTCATCCTGTCGATATATGTGCGATCCCATTCCGAAGTTTGTTGTTTGTGTACAGAAAGTCAACATCTCCATCAGATTATCTATTGGAATACTGGTCCGCTCTTCTAGTGAAGAGTCAGAGGTCAATTTGTCTCTTCGTGGAAATAATCAAAGATGCTCCCATCCTATCCAACCAGATGGTGAGCCTGGACGTGGTAAGTTTGTTCACCAAGGTACCCACGGAGGAGGCACTCTCAGTAGTCAGAGACAAATTGACCTCTGCCTCTTCCCTAGAAGACTAATATCTCGAACAGAGCATGGGTTCATGACATCCGTATACCGTAAACCAACATTCACCGGACAGTACCTCAATTTCAACTCCCACCATCCATACAGCGTAAAGAAAGGGATCGTCCGTTGCTTACAACACCGAGCAAAAGTCATAAGTGGCGACCCAGAGACGCTAGATAAAGAATTAATCAGTATAAGTAGTACCCTACAACATAACAACTACCCTGGGTACATGGCAGCAGCCCCCCAAAACTGGGATAGGCGGGTACAAGAGGAGGAGAAGGAGGAGGATGACGACAACAACACCCAGAAAACAGTCTGCCTGCCTTATGTGAAGGGGTTATTAGAGAAAATACAAAGGATCTGCGGTTCATATAACATCAGGACAACCTTCAAAAGCTTGAAAACACTTCGCAGATATCTCGAGTGATACCCCCCACAGAGGAGAACATGACTAAAGACTGTGTGTAAGCTATCCCGTGCAGCTGCGGAAAGGAATATAAAGGAGAGACAGGCCGCCCCCTCAAGGTAAGGCTTCAAGAACACCAGAAAGCTGTAACGCGAGGGGAAGTAGAAAAATCAGGCGTGGCTAACCACATATGGAGAGGGAAGGGAAATCACCGCCCTCTGTGGGATAAGGTTGAGATCATAGACAGGGAACACCACTGGAAAATTCGTAAACTTAAGGAATCAGCACATGTGCTAGGCCACAAAAATCTCCTGAGCCGATCAAGCATAGAAATAAATACAATATGGGAACCAGTAATAAGGAGTGCCAGAGAAAAGCAATAATAACAAAGTTGCAATATGAGCTCTGGTAAAAACATGCAATGATAACAGCAATATAAATTGCAATATGAGCACTGGTAAAAATGGTTGCTGAAAACATTAGGTTTATAATACCCAGAAAGTCATAAGGGCACATGGCACAGTGGATAAAGGCGTTGGTTAGATCCAGTGACAGAGTTCAATATCCGGTTAAGGCAGTGGAGAACTTTCTGAGGGAAAATTAGCAGGAGATAACTGATAACTGAAATCCATCAAACATGGCACGTGGAACTAGAACAGTCTACCCCAGTGATCGAAATAAAGGGTTCACTTCGAAATTCCAACCACCTGAAGAAGGCCGGAGCGTACGATTTATTTAGACGTCAAGCTAAGCCCCAAAATTTCACTCAAGCTTTGATTTGACATCAAGTTTGAGTTATTGAGGTTTCTGCAATTTGCATAATTATCTCTCTCTATATATATATATAAAAAAAAAATATTCAGATAGAGTATATCTGTAAAAGCATAATATGAACAATAACAAAAGGAAAGCCTAAAGAAAAGTTAAAATGAATTCTCTTCCAATGTGACGTTTCGAAGTAAGATGAATGTTTTGAATTCATTATCAGATATCGCATTTATTCCCATATATATATATATATATATATATATATATATATATATATATATATATATATGTGATAAAAAAGATAAAAGAAAACTATTCTTTTCAACGCGTTTGGGTTGTTTTGATAAATTTCTACACAGGGCAAAAAGCGTTGATAAAGAATAGGTTTCCGTTTGCCTTTATTGATATTATTATTTTAAGGTTATATTTTTATTTTTATAATTTTTTTTAATCACTGTCACCCTTAGCAAGGCAGTACTGCCACTAACAGACAAGAAGTTACAGGGTGTGGAGGAATCAGGAATAGGACCAGTAATATTGCTTGTTCTTCTTTGGATCTTATCAAGGAGCTCCAGGTAATTCGCAGGGGCACCGGACCATATATGGCACCAATACTTCAAGCATAGACGAATTGTAGACTTATAGATATGCAAAATAGATTCAGGAGAGAAGAATTGTTTCTCCCGATACAGTGAACCAACTTTCTTAGCAGCTGACCTAGCAATGGATTCGATATACTCTTTCAAGTTCATGTCAGCTGAGAACGTTAGCCCGAGAAGGCGCAATGAGTCACTTTCCTGGAGGTTAGCATCAGCCATACTGATGGAAAGCAGAGAGGAGTTTCTCAGATGGTTAACAGAGAGAAGTTTAGTTTTGGAGTCGCTAAAATTGACAAGCCATCTTTTGCTCCAGTTAACGACGATCTTGAGATCGTTTTAGACATCAGCTGCCATTTTGACCTTGTTACTATCAAGACAGGAGTAACCAGCGTATATACCAAGTTGAGAGCTGATATCGTCGGGAAGGTCATTAATGAAAATTAAAGACAGAGTAGGACTAGGCATGGAGCCCTGGGAGAAAGAATCTAGACAAGTGGCCGTTCAGCATAACTTTCATTTCACGATTTGATAGGAAAAACTGGATCAGTTCAAAAGAATGTCCGGAGACACTGTAACTTTTCAGCTTATGGAGAAGACCAGAATGTCAGAGCCTGTCAAAGGCTTTCGAGATGTTCAATGCTACAGAACGGGCTTCACCGATTTTATCTAGAGCATGACAGACTCATTGCGCAATTATCATCAGTACATCAGTAGTTGACCTAGACAAACGAAAGCCATATTGCTTGTCTGAGAAAAGTTTATAGAGGACACAGAATGTTGCGGATAAAAAAATTTAACAGGCGTGTAGCAACCAAAATATTATTAAACCCATAAATTTGAATAGAATATTGAAGTGGTCAAAAGAACATTTAACGTGAAAATTTTAATGATGAACGCATTATTTCGAGTTAAGGACGAACAAGTCGCCTAGGTAGAGTTTTACCTCTTATCGCTTATATATATATATATATATATATATATATTGATGTCTGTGTGTGTATCTGTGTGTGTGTATCTGTCTGTGTGTCTGACTGTGTTTGTGGCTGTCTCTGTGTGTGTATACTAGTTATGCACGTCCACAATTTCGATGAAATTATACATACCTGTTGCTAATTTATTAAAATGGGTCAATCTCCATCATCCCCCATTTCGGGTGTGGCAGAAAAATCGATAAAAAAGAAGGTGGATAAGATTTTTTGAAAAAACCAATCAAAGTTACACGCGAACAAAATTTTTACTGGATGAACTGATCTTCTTTAGTCTTGACCAAAACAAATAGCTCATATTACGAGGTTTATGTAGAGTGCTTGATAGTTTTCCTGCGGCATAGGCTTCACACAAAAAATTGCAAAAACTGTAAAAAAACGGTTTTTTTTTCGAACTACTTCAAATAAAAACTTGAATAACTTCCTCTTATTTTATCCGATTTACTTCAAACATGTCGCAAACAAGTTTTAGTCCTGCTCACTTCCCTACGTATAATGAAAAGCCACGAAAAACTGTTCAAAAAGCTCGTTTTTCGGTCATAACTCCGTGGTTTTTCATCCAATGATTTCCAAATTTGTCATGCAAATTACATATGGCACACAAACTGTCTTTCGTGAATGTTTTGTTTAGATTATTTCATTTAAGTGAACGAAATCTGCGGCAAATTAAGTCCAAAATCGGCTTTTGCCATTTAGCCAATAGTTTCTTTATATGATTCCATCTTAAATTGGAATTCGAACAATCTTTGATGCAAAAACGTTTGAAAAACAAATTCATGCGTTTGCACTTACAGTTGAATCAAGCTCTGAAACTTCACTCCCGTTTTTGTTTGATTATTAGATTTTTGAACAATGCTATACTATTTGAAAGTTACTACAGTCATGGGAAATTTACTGAACATCTAAAACATTGAAACAATTTAACCCCGGGCAATGAACACACACGAAGATTTTATCGATGGAATTCATTTATTAAAAATAATCGAAGACTTGCGAAGGATATACCGTAAAAAGATGAAGGGAGGGGAGTAGCTTAGTATACCAACGAATAATGCATGGAAGTAGGTACGCAGGCAGGCATTTCTAGACAGTGGGTGCGGGCATAGATAGAGTGCAATTGTTTGTACAGCCATGTACATCTGGGCAACGCCAGGTATCTCGGCTAGTATATATATATATATATATATATATATATATATATATATATATATATATATATATATATAGGCAGTATATTTTCAATCAAGCATGTTTGACAAAATAATTTAGAGGTAGTATGTAGATTTATTAGTTTTAATTCTTTCTAGTCCACGAATTAATTTCTTGGTGGCTGTAGAAAATTAATCAAGAAAAATTCTAAAATAATAGATACTTCCGATCTCATCTGAGACCATCTTCAGGGGTCGCATATGTATGATGTGTTATGCGTTAATACCGTAAATTCAAAATATTCTCCGCTATATGAGGTGTGATGAAGTTTGTAGATCGATCGAGAGATCATACTATATATATATATATATATATATATATATATATATATATATATATATATATGTGTGTGTGTGTGTGTGTGTGTGTGTGTGTGTGTGTGTGTGCGTGCGTGTGTGTGCGTGTGTGTGTGTGTGTGTGAACACACACATATATGCCCTATCTAGTCTGGAGTTCCTGCTATAAATCTCGCGATTCTTGACAAAATCTTTCCCGGTGTCCTGACTACATGAATTTAAGCTAAATGATTGGCAGCTAGGTCTCACCGCTTTACTGTTGAACTAGCTAGATGCAACCGACACTTCTACTCCAACAGTTTCTTCTCTCGCACTTCCAACCTTCGGAACTCCATTCCGATTTCTTGCTTCCCTGATAGCTACAATCTTCAAAATTTTAAATGCAACGTCAATTGCTATCTTTTCCCCTTCCCCTTCGTCGTAGCTGCTTTATCGCCTTGATTAATGTGAAACGATTTAAAAATAAATAAATAAATAAAGCAATTGCAGGAAAAGAGGCAGAATAAACTGTGATAGATACATGATAGAGAAGAGAAATATTAAGCCTTTTAGAAAAATGCAAAATAGCAATTATGAATATATCTTTCGAAAGCGAGGAGGCAGCAAATAGACTTGGAAAAACTGAAACAAGTGAAAATGAAGTTGACTTCATAATTTTTCTCCCCGGTATCGATCCTTCAAATCTACAAATCAACCATTCGCCCTTGTATGGAGTATTGCTGCCACATATGGTCTGGAGCCCCTTCTGTTTGCCTCGGGGTTCTTGATACGATCTAGAGACGGATATGCAATGCAATTGGCCCTGATCTGGCATCTTGTCTGCAGTCGCTCTCTCACAGACGTACCGTCGCCTCTCTCTCTATTTTTTAGAAATACTTTCATGATAATTGCTCCGATGAGCTGCTTTCGCTGGTTCCCAGACTTCATGAATTCAAACGTCCTACTAGGCTGGCATCCCGCTCTCACCCTTTCATTGTTGAAACTTAAATGTACATTTTACTCCAATAGCTTCATATCTCGCACCTCCCGCCTGTAGAACTCCCTTCCCTTTTCCTGTTTCCCTGATAGCTATAATCTCCAACTATTCAAATGTAATGCCAATCGACATCTCTAGTTGCCTTGATCTATCCATTATCCTTCTCCTCATCCTTTCCTCTATCACTCCTATCTGCTCCCGCTCCAAATCCTCTGTAACCCATTGCGTGCTAGTGGCTTCCCGCCTTGCTTGGGGTGAAATGCTTAAAAAAAAGAAAAAAATACTGTCAAAGCCAGTTAAAGGCGTAACAGTTATAAAACATGTTAATATTGGAAGCTATCGTAGTTTATAGGTAGCTTTCAAAGTCAGATTTGACTTTAAAATTGAAAGAAACAAAGTTATTCTCAGAAAGAATACATATCTGAACAAGACCGTGAAGGACAACATTTAATTTTCATTTAAATCAAGAACAAAATTCACACTTTGTGAAATTACTAAATTAACAGAGAAGTCATACATATGAAATTGTTAGCTATAATTGAGGAAGCTGCAAAGATAACAAAAAAAAAAAAAAATGACAAACAAACGACAAAAGGAAAAGCAAAGGGAGTTAACTCTAGTAAGTAAACACTAGAACTGAAAAATAAAGTAGAAACATGATCTTAAATACGATGAAAGATAAAAGCGAAAATTCTGAAGTAAACAAACATATAAAAAATATATGAGACGGAGAATGAAGATGAATTTGGTGAGAGTAGAAGAAACAACTAGAAAAGGAAAGGATTTAAAACACATTCAATCCAAAGCTCACATAGATAAAGAACAAATGTTTGCATTGAGAGACAAAACCGGTGAAGTTACCAAAAGTTGAAACAAGATGTTATGCATAACCAAGGAGAAATATACAAATCTGTATGCTTTGAAAATGAAAATATCACCTGCAATCACTTCAGTAGATAGTGATGTTTCTGAGCTAATAACAAAATAAATAAGGTTCCTAATTTAAAATATGAAACGTGGAAAAGCAACAAGCGAAGAGATTAAAAGGCTTTGAAAAGTACAGAAACAAATCTACAAGGATTAACATATTCCTTTCTCATAGTACATAAAGAAACACAGTGTATCCCAAACTCTCTCTAGGAATAATAATTCTATTTTAAGAATTTCGAAAGAATTTGTCAAATATATTATTATATAACATTATTATCAAGCATATGCAACTTATTATCAAGAGCACGTAGAATCAGACTAAAAAATAGTCCAGATGAAAATTAACCACTTGAACAAGGCAAGTCAAAATAGATCAACTGACAAAAGAAAAAATCATAATGTAGCAAAAAACTTCGTTGAATTTTTGCTGAAAATGAAAAGGTATTAGACTCAGTAGAACATGCAACTGTCATTAACTTACAACGAGAGCAGGATATTAGGGAAAATTATATAAATTTTATTGAGAATATTATAAGCGATAAAATTACTGTAATAATTTGACTACATAAAGGGACACAAATGGATATGATTTCGCCTATGCTATTTTACTGATGTAAAAATTTGTCACTTAGATGGTAGACGTTACCTTCAGCATCCTGATTCTAGTTATGATCGTTCGAGAAAGAGCGTCGAAGATTTGTTGTTTATAAACAGTAATTCGGGCGATTCTTTGTGGCTGATTGGTTAACACCACATCAGATCAAATGATAGTTCTCATTGGGGTTACTGGTTCGATTCCTGTCTGTATATGAAGAAAAATATACTGAAAAAACAAACAAAAATCCTAATATGCGATTATGCTGTTTTAATGTTTAATGTCAACGTCGGACGTTTCGGTCTAATAGACCATCTTCAGGACATATTCATAAAACATAATTAACATAGACCATATACAATTCAGCATGAAAAAGACGATGGATATAAAAGCAATACCAATGCAAACAGATAACTGAAATCTTTTTCATGTTGAATTGTATATGGTCTATGTTAATTATGTTTTATGAATATGACATTAAACATTAAAACAGCATAATCGCATATTAGGATTTTTGTTTGGTTTTTCAGTATATTTTTCTTCACACTGTCGGATCTATATCCATATATTTGCTTACATATTATATATATATATATATATATATATATATATATATATATATATATATATATATATGTTTGTGCTATAATAAAATTAAGCAAGAAAGGCATACAATTTTTTTGCTTAGGCAATATTTCAAATGTTTAAAATGTTACATGAAAATTGGAAGAAAATTGTTAACTCTAAATAACAAAGTTTTAACAGACGAGATTCTACACGCCATCTTAATCTGAAACGCACACTACAAATTATTTATTTATTTAGTATTCGCACAATGTCATGTCATTTTTATACAGCCCGAACACACGCACTCAAATGCATATGCACGCAAACACATGCAAACAAAAATCTGTACAGAAATATACATATACTTTGTTCATAGCAGTAAGTGTTCTTAACTGAAAGTTAATAAAACATTCTCCTAATAGATAGTAAATGTTATAATAAAGGTTAGAAAATAGAAATTACCAAGTTCATGAATAAATGAAGCTTTATTTAAGCTGTAATAAATGTTAAAAAGAAAAGCGCATTCAAATTGGATAAAAGAGAGAAACATTTTTAGTTGTATATTTGTAAGCGAAGCGAATATCCTGTCATTTAAAGACTTACTTTCGTTGATACTTGTTTTTGATGATAATGCCACTAAAGAATACATATTTTTTGTTGACACACACTATAATTAAATATGTAATCCGTGACGTAAGAAAAAAATAATCGCCTAGTAATTGATTTTCAGACGAAAATTAAAAATGGTAGACCTAAATCTAAAAGAATTTTCGAGTAAATAATTAAAAAGAAGAAAAAGGGAAAAAGTATTCAATAGAATAAGAGAGAATGCATGGTTATCATAAAAAAAAGATGAAGCCAAAATGCAATTTACAGGTCGGAGACATTAAAATCAAAAGCAAGTACAAAAATTTAAATATCTGGGAAGTGTTCTAACAGAGGAAGATACTGAGATCCGAAAACGTGTTTGGATGACCAAAGACGCATTCCAAAAGCTAAGCAGAGTATTCCGAGATAGGAAAGTTTCGTTGGAAGCAAAGAAAAGAGTCCTGAACTGTTACGTGATATCTGTCCTCCTGTATGGCAGCGAATGCTGGGCAATCACCTCAAAGATGAAGAGACTCAAAGCAAAAAAAAAACGTAGTTCTACAGAAGGATGCTAAGGTTACCATGGGCCGAACATGTGGGCAATGTTGAGATTTTGGAGAGAATGGAAACAAAGAGAAAACTTATACTTAATATCAGGAAGAGGCAGTTGAAATTTCTGGGGCACTTAATAAGGAAGGAATGCTTGGAAAATCTGATACTCACAGGACGGACAGAGAGACAGGGTAAAAACGCGTGACATATTTGTTAGGTTTGAGTATAGGATTGGTGTATACGGAATAAATTTCAATAACCAACAATTACTATTTTTAAAAGAGTGCTCAATACAGAATAGAGCGAATATAATTATTTATTTAAAAATTATAACATACGTTATAATTTTTAAATAATTATATATATATATATATATATATATATATATATATATATATATATATATATATGTCAGGTTAGCTAGTTGTATCAGTATTTTTATATGCAGGTGGATTCAGTTCCATTTCAGTTAAACAAATCTAATTCTGTTGATCTATCTATCTATGTACTGAGTTAGTTATCTCAGTCTATTCATATATAAATGTATTCATATCTATTTAAGTTAGTTTATAAATATCTCATTCTTTCGATTATCTATATATCTCATTTTATTTATATCTATAAACATTTTTGCTGTCTGAAATTGACCGACCCACAGACCGACAGACAGACAGATATACACTTATCTTATTTTCTTTATATTTTCGTTAGATTATTTTCTTTTCTCTTTCTCCTCTTCTTCTAGCTTTTTTTGTTTTGTTTTATTCTTTCGTTCTGTTTCTGGTTTATAGTTGCTAATTTACCCTCATTTTTTTCTCTGTCTGTTACTTTATCCTTTTTCTTTTTTTTAAAATTATTATTAGTATATTTTGTTTTTGTGAATTAGTCTAAGTTAGCGTGTTCTGAAGCCCTACACACGTTCTCAAAAGAATACTTATTGTGATTATTTACGTAATTATTTGGACTATTATTCTGCATTTAGTCGATTTGATTAAAAGATCAGTTCGGCTGCATTCACTGACTCATTTCGTGGTGCATAGAGTTTCTTTTTTAGCTTAGGAAGATACGAATGTAGAAAAGGACAATTAGTTTGGCGACACGGATTTGAATTTGACTTTTCCCTGCAATTCGCGATTTTTATGTGTGAACAGAGATTTCCATAATATTTTGTTTCACAAAACTGGAGCACATGGCACTGAAAAGGCAATGCAGAAATACAATATACAAACAACTAACTTGCATAACATAACACAAATAAACCTTATTTATTCTTATTTTGTAGTATTAAGGAGTACATAAAACACATAAGTTCTGCTATAATAATATAATAATATAATAACCTTTCCACTCGTGACTTTAATTCAGCTTCAGAAAATTTGCTTAATGCATTTTTATTATTGTTCGATTGAAATTCAGATTTCATTTTGGATGACATGTTTTCAAGCATTTAGATTGACTCTATTTTTTTTACAAGGTAAGTCGATGATTGCTTTTCTCAAGAATGATTTTTTTCATAGATGAGATATTGTAGAAACACTTACTGGCAGAGGATCGGCATTTAAAACCTAGTAAACATGAAAAAAGAAGCAGTAAGGACAAATAAAAGCTAGTAAATGAGACATAGATCAAAACTTATTAGAAAAAAAACTTCATAGATAAATTATAAAAAAAGAAAACATTAAAAAGAAAAAATGAAGCCAGTAAGTAAATAAAATGGAACAATTATGATAGATAAAGAGAATAGAATTTATAGGCGAGGTAAAAAAAGTATATATATATATATATATATATATATATATATATATATATATATATATATATATTTCTCTGTGTGTGCGTATAGCTTTGAAAAAGGAAGTTATCCTAGACAAAAAACAAAACATATTGAAATAAACTATACATATATTTAAAAAAGATATTACATAATAAATGAAAAGACAAGCTTCAAAAAAAAAAAAAGAAAGAAAAATTAACTTAATAACACTTCACCTGAAAAAGTAAAAAAAAATATAATTAAACAAAAATGCGTTTTTTTTTTTTTTCTGGAAACTTTTTAAGACTCTGTAACCTGTTACGTAAACAGACTCATGTGATGTGTTTCTTTAGCAAGAGAAAATTACTTATTAATTCACGCAGAATACTGCACAAACAATTTCCGCCTCACTTCCACCAACAAGCAATGCATATTTTATACACACACGCACACACACGCACACACACGCACACAACATCACACTGACAATTACTCTCTGTTTGCTGTCGTTCTGATGAGAAATAACTCAAAAATGTTTACACTTGTCAACACACCTCGGAAAACATATACACGGCATTTGCACAGTTTCTCTTGTTTTCATTAAGTCCACACATCTGATTCCACCTGTTAGATGGTCACATGAACGTAAATCTGTGCCCAAATGCGTACCTGCCGCTGCTCACACCCACCACTTCCCGTGTTTGTTACATTCTCTTTTTAATTAAGCATTCGTATTTTAGCAGCGTATTTTTATTTATACATCGACGTCAATTAATATCTCTCTCTCTCTCTCTCTCTCATTAAAAAATTATATCGGGAGTACCAAAACTTCCTTTAAAACTATATATTATCTTTCACCAACAACGCGTACAGAAATAGGACTTCCCTTTCTAAATATTTTTTTAAATTTAAAAGAAGTAAAAAAAAAAAAACCTATGGTAAAATGGAAAATATTAAAAAAAAACTAGAACTTGTAAATATTTAAATGAACCGTGTTTACTATGCTTACAAGAAAAATTACAAATAATCAAATTTGCTAAAAAAAGCTCTTTTAAATCAAAGGAGTGAATTAACTGTAATCTGCCGACACAGTTTATGTTTTACCTTAAAATATAGCTAAAATTTTTAAAAATAATAATTACTGTTGTGATGATATAACCCAATTTCCCCATTCACGATAATGGGCGGACTGGTTGCCGATTAAGTACGACCACAGCGGACAGTCGTCAAGTCTTAGTTTGTTAACACCTATTGAGGTTAGCATACTCCCGACTCTGTCTCTGTACTTGACACACCTACATCCGATTATAAACCTATTATTGAAAACCAACACTCGGGTTACTTTCTTTATTATATCTTGCACGAGATATAACAATTACGTATTACCATTTTTATAGACATAATTTATTAGTATATAATGGTCCACCCTCTATGGGTAATTACCTTATTTTGTTTGTTTAGCTTAAATATTGATACGTATTCCATCTATTTAGTATTATTGACATCGTATATAGATGTTCCACATTTTTAACTACATTAGCATCCACAACTATTTCTACTCAATAACCTCTAGTATCATTTGAAACATAACCGTTACCGCCCACTCATTGACCGTTAGGATAATAAAATAGACCTTCCACATATAATGCTCAATTGATATTGTGGTAGCATACCTATTGATGATAGTGGGTATTCAGATTTATGGTCCACCCTCTACGGGTAATTACTTTATTTTGTTTAATCAGTTTTAATATCGATATATATTGCCGTCTATTTAGTATTATTAATATTGCATATAGATGTTCTACATTTTTAATTTTATCTACAGACCCCTTTAAGAATCTTCCTGAATATAAAAAATTAAAAATAATTTTTTTCTCATAACTTTACGTCTGATTTACCAATCCCACAACTTAAACAAATAGAACATATTATATCTGCCATATTCTTCGCAGTCGTCAATGATGCCACGTCTGTATGCCGGTTTATCGTGACATGAAAAAATAACTCACCCACCTCCAGCCTCTAAACTTACTTTTTTATTTAGCGTAGATCTGACATTTAATTGGTTAATCGAGACATACCCACTAGTCTATTTTTAATTTCTGGCCTTATGTCCCTCTAAATTAATGAAAAGAGATAACTATTTGTCTTTAAATATCCCCCCAAAATCATTTTATAACCAGTTACCGACACATCACCTGAGGAAGTATAATCATAGTATTGAAACATGAAAGCTTTTTGTGTAGCGATTTAAAAATGTTTTTATTATAATCTCTTATAATAAAAGTATAATAATAATATTTTGCTCTACTTTGTACTGAGCACTTTTTTAAAAAGTAAATGCTACGAACTATGGATTTTTACTCAATTTGTTCTTTCTCTTATTTATATATATATATATATATATATATATATATATATATTGGAAAATTGAAATATAGGAAACTATATATGATATTTTCCTATATATATATATATATATGATCGAAATAAAAGTATAAAATTTAATATTACAAGACATATTAAAACAATATTAAATAATAAAAAAACAAAAAAAAACTCAACAACAAGGGGGGAAGCAATTGGTTTCGCTCCCGCTCGTCAAACTTCCACGGGAGATTCAATATTAAAACAGAGAAAATGTACAATGTGAATAGGTGGAAAAAAAAATTACACACATATATATATATATATATATATATATATATATATATATATATATATATATATATATGTTTGTATATGCAAGAAGGAACTAGAGGCAGATGACAGCGAGTCCCAACAAACACTCACGCTGTTTGCACAAAGAAGGCTTGCGGGACCCGATGTAAAGTGCCTCCAGAACCTTCAGGTGAAATACAGAGTGTGACCGGGCCAACGCGGTGAACCAGTCAGCACTAAATTTGGCGGCACAATCTCTGCTATTTAAAAGATGTTCGCATATGGCGGAACTGTATATATATAATAAAAAGGCTTAAACATTAATATTCCATGGTCATAATTTATTCCATTGGAATCGTAAATATTATTTTTTATTTCTGGAGTTGTTTTTTCTGTTTTCTTTTTGAATTTGTAGGTCTGATGAATTGGATCGTATTTACGATTCCTATGGAATAAATTATGACCATGGAATATTAGAGTTTAAGCCTTACTCTGTCCTGTACATTGAGTTCTACCTGGATTCTTTCCTCTTGGAATCTTTTTTTATATAAAATGTATATGTATGTGTATGCATGTATGTATATATATTTTATATATTTTGCATATGTATGTATATTTACCACTAATATTATCTCTCTCTCTCTCTCTCTCTCTCTCTATATATATATATATATATATATATATATATATATATATATATATATATAAATATATATAAAGGGATTAGTGTGTACATATTTCTCTATCCAAGTTGGTTCAAATCCCTGTCTATTCCGTTCCGAATAATTGTTTTTTTGTGGGGTCCGAATGTCGATGATAGACAAACCCCGCAAATATTAAAATTGAAAAAGTGACACAGGCCAAGGCAAGGATAACCAGAACAAGGAGTTTAAATGAATTACGCCAAAATTTATTCTTGGCAGAAAAAAGAAAATATAGTCGAAGAATCGAGATATTTCAAATACCCTGGATGGCCGTGCTGATAGTTAGCTCTTGTCTTAGATGCGTTGACAGTTGATGAAGACCGGTGCAACTTGACTGGTGGCGAACGTTGATAAACGGATGGTGTATTGGGCTGGTACTAGCTGGCAGTCATAGCTCAGGACAGACGATTGTTGATAACCTGAATATGTCGACGAAACCGCTTGGGAAGTATCAAAGGACGATAAGTAGTCAGCGAAGGTCGATAGACACTCGGCGAGTTGAGCTGGTACTATCTGGCAGAATTAGCCGAGAGGAGGCGTTTGAAATCACGGTGATGGGCAGCAGGGAGTGGAACTTGAATTGCCGGGTGGATTGGTAGAAGACGCGGTCGGCAGAAGTCAGTTGGTCGTTGGTGATCGTTGCTGGCGGCTGCTGGTCGCTGGTGGCTGCTGGTCCGGATAGTACCCAATCATCTTTTTAATTAACTCGAACAAACTGTTCAAGGTCAAATTAAAAGAGTCCGTTTGCTGAAACCAAAATAACAAAGTAGCATGTCGCTACGATTGGTTCAAATATATCTGCTGCACTCTCATCATATCTGTTTATTTGGGTTTACGGCCATATCACGTTGAAACACCGGTTCCTGTACGATCTCCGATGTTAAGCAAAATTGAGCCTGGTCAGTACTTTGATGGGTGACCGCTCAGGTATACCATGTGCTTTAAGCTTGGAGGTGCGGATCCAGTAATGGGTAATGGCTCGGGGGCCGAATTCCAATTCCAGTTGGGTTCGTTGTATTCACTTACATACAAATACCATTGGGAAAAGCGTGAATCCCCCTCTTCCATGGGTTAAATATTAAGACTTATATCACTAAATCATTATTATCTTATAAATATTCTTACAATCTAAAAAATATTTTCTGAGTTTAATTAACCTGTAAATGTTTATAAAACCTTAGAAAACGAATCAATCTATTTATTTGCTTTACTGCTTCTATATATCATTTCTGTCCAAGTTCTGTCTACCTATTTATTTATTTCTGTCTCACTTTTGGATTTCTTTCTTTCTTTCTTTCTTTCTTTCTTTCTTTCTTTCATTTTTCATATTTTCTTTCTTTTTTCTTATTAGTCTCCTAAACATAAACACTTTTCCGATAGTTTTCCTAAAGTTTTAAAATGTTTTCTGAGATATAATTATTTTAATGCCACATTCCTGCAAGAAATAGAGGATCACAGCTCTCCGCAAACTCCTTTTTCTTCATTGTCTGTTAATCGCCTTAAGTTCTTTGGATAGATAGTTGAGTGATTTCCTGCTGCCTTCTCCTCATAACTGAGATACTAATCTCTAAAATATTTTTAAAACAATCAGTATTACATGACAGTTTTCTAACGGCAAGTGTACTCCTAAATGACCATATATATATACATACATACATACATACATATATATATATATATATATATATATATAAGGGAACATTGAGGTCAACACCCAATGGCGACAGTCTGTTTCATGCCTAAACGTAATTGTCGGGCTACGTGTTTTCTTTTTGGGCCTTGACTATATATCTGTTGTAACCTAGGGAAGGTTACTGAATAGAAGAATCACACGAAGGTTGGTAATGAGCGATAATATTTACAACATTGAACAACACGTATAAGATTCGCATATATAAGATTCGCCAGCGGCGCGTAGAAGTAGTAGCCAACTGCTAGAAGGGAGTCATGTGAATTTCACAATGAATCTCGAACAGCAGGATATCTACCAACCGCCCCAAGCGGTCAGATGTGGCACAAGATCGAATTTAATGTAGGGTATCCGAGCGCATAGGCTCGGCCAAAGATTTCCCGTATAAAACGGGGTCGAGTAGTTCTTTTCCGAGACAACCCACGCGGCCAGATGTGGCACAAGGCCCAGTTTAATGTAGGGTATCCGAGCCCGTAAGCTCAATCAAAATTTCCCCGTAGACCCCGTATAAAACGGGGTAGGGTAGATGTTTTCCGAGACGAGACTCTGCCCTTCGACATAGCCTCTTCTGGGGATCCTTTCTGTCCGGTGGCAGAGAGTTTGACCAGCACAGCTGGAGACAAATGTCCAACTGTAGACCAACATACAGTATGTACTATTGTATTTATATGAATGGGGATATACCCATTATCGTCCATAGGTATGCTACAGCATACCTATGGACGATAATTTGTATATAATTATTGGTGCATTATGGGTATAAAGGTCTATTTTATTATCCTAGCGGTTACTGCGTAGGCGGTAACGGTTATGTTTCAAATTATTCTAGAGGTTATTGAGTAGAAATAATTGTGGATGCTAATGTAGTTATTCGTAGCTATTTATTATTACTTACGATCTATCCCTGATATTGAGCATTTTAACTTATAAATATAGCATACATTTAATGTATATTTTTACCATATGCATGAAGAAACAAATAAGGTAAATGTCAAGGCTGTCAACGCGTGTAACATGTGTTTGTAAATTTATGGACAGTGGTTTGCTCAAGTGATAATTCATTTATTCCTTTCGCTGTCAATTATCGTTATGTACCGGTGACGAATCTTCTTGCCAATATTGCAGTTAAAGAATGCAGTGTATTTGTAAATCGAATCAATTCGTGATGTTCACCTTCAGCTAAAATTCAAATAGTTTTTCACGGTATGACCCTAACAACAACTCGCTACGATGTACCGTTTTTTATGTGTTAAGATAATAAACACATAAACGTGTCGAAATCGGAATGTTATTGTCTATATTTAACTTGGTTTCAAAATATTTTATAAATATTACACATATAAACAAATAAACAATTTTTTAAGTAAAATTGGTAAGATTTCAGTATAATATTTTGAGTTTATTAGGGAAATGGCGACTTCATAAGGCGAAATATGAAAATAATTAGAAATTAAATTTTAAACTCTTCTGTTCTTAGAATAAGCTTTTTCAGTTCTTTTACAATTCTTTTCAGAATTATTAGTTGTCAGAATAATAGCCAATTACAAAAGCCAGTATTTTATCCTTTTCTAAGAACCCTCATGCAAAATTGGTATGTTGCTAAATGGAACGCCTCTTTTGAAACGTCAAGAATTATTCTGTTCATTAATGACCTTATCGATGACCTTTTCATTTCTATTTGTTACAGACCTTGAAGACAAATCTATCTACGTACCTACTACATGGACCCAAGTCGGGGTCATAGAATCTACAATCATAATAAAATTGTCACTTTATAATCTTTCCCGTCGCTGTATACTATGTACTTCATCAGAACTGTACACGATTTTAAATTCAGAATTCTCCTACACTGGTTACCAATGATGACTAGATAGTTCGGTTTGCTTTACTATTTAACCCATAGGAGGAAGAATAGATGTATTCATACCTTCCCCAAAATTATTTGCGCGAAAATGAACTCAACTTGGATTCAAACTCGGCTAACCGACCTCTTGTTTCTGAAAAGAAACAACTTTCTCTCAGAAATGTTTGCAATTTTGATGACGTAATATTTTTTTGTTAATGATCATTTTACTGACACCTGAATTAGTTGAAGGAAAATATATTCAAATCTTTAACTAAGTGAATAAAAAAACTCAAGAAAACGAATATAAACAATACAATTAGGAAAAACAATCAGGAAAAAGAAAAAGGAAAACGATCATTTGAAGAAAGATTTTTTTTTTAATGAAGGAAATAAATAAATAAACATAAATAAATAAAGAAGGAACGAAGGAAGGTAAAAGAGCATTAAAATCAAAAGGATTGAAAATGGATAAAGTGAAAAAAAATATGCACTCAGTCACTAAATGATTAAATCTCTTCTTTTTTCTCGCCTCGGCCGACAAATCTGTCGCCGGCTTGTATCCAAAATGAATAGCTTTCCTGGGGTTGGAATCCGGATTTCATTGAAGCGTGTGTCGAGGAAGAAACGACAGGAAAAATTCTTTGCTCAATTTGACATATTCTTTCAACTCTTGTCATTTATGGTTTATGGTCGAAAGACTTGCGCTGAAAACAGACCCAACCAATCAGCTATAAACATTATTTTATTTATTCATCCGGTCTTTTTTGTATGGTTTTAGTAACAAAAAACTTTTAAATAAAGAATGTCTGTATAGAAGTAATGATAACAAGAAAAAAAACGGAGAAAAAAAAACAACGATAGAAAGCATGAATAGACTGAGAGAGATCGTTCTATAGGTAGTTAGCAAGTTAGATAACTAGATATTAACAAACTGAGATACATAATAAAGAACACACTTTATAGGTACCTCCGCTAATTCGGTATACGTAAGGTTTAAAATTATTTTTTTTAAATGAAAAAAGCTTTCCCAAAGCTTTAAATGAAAACTAAAGGATTAAATTTACTCTATCCGGTAAGCAAAATTCTTTGGTTTATTTCAGACAGAAATTATATTGACTGGAATAGAGTTGCATTTTTTTTCAGTAAACTATGATCACGTCAGCGAATTTTTAGACAATTGTAAACAAAACTCATTTTTCCGATTTAAAAATCTTGTAAAAATAAAATATTGTATTGTATACAAGCATTTCCTAACCTCTGGGTCTTGTTTTTCTGATGTGTTTGTTAATCGATTTATTGACGGTGGATTGACCACCGAACGTAATCATGATTATCTATGGTGTAGTAAACGACAATTTTAGAGTTTGTTTTGGGAGACAACTCTTAAAACACGTGACTCTTTATTAATAGATTTGTCGGTTTGTACATCCATATTTCAGACATTCTGCATCGATATGAATATATAATAAGACATTGAAATTCTTTTAAAAATAGTCGGGGTCTTGCAATTGAAATAAGCTTTAAAATATATGATTAGCAAATATAGTTTTACTTAATAACAATATTCCCTAAAAATTCCTTAAAAATTACCTCATTGAAATTGAACTTTAAAAGATCCCAAACTTTATAATGTATTCAATTAAGTTGTAAAAAATTGTAAAAAATGAAATAAAATTAAAATAAAAAATTCATTTTTCATCGATTTTTTCTTCTTCAGACAATATTGTCTTTAATATATATTATTCATAAAGCAATTAAAGCGATTATTTTTATTGCTTTTTTTTTATTTTTCAATTCAGAACAGATTTTCGGCAACACGGGGTTCTATTTTGCAAAATAAAATTGCTGATTTAAATTCTTTCAAAAATTCTGCTTTTAACTAATATGGCCCCTAAAAATTGTCTCGATTAATTTCCGAAGCTTTCATAAATTTAAGTATGGGGAGAAACACACGTAAAAACAAAATATTTTTACCAACATTTTCTAATAAAACATTTTAAAAAATAATTTCATTCATTTATATATAAGTCCTGCAAATTTTGTTAAACTCCGAGAATTATTTTATTTTTGCAAGAATTTCCAAATTAACGTGTCTGTCACCGCAATGAAAGAGGCGAAAATTTGCTTTGCTGAAAATTAGTACAACCGCCGACGCAAGAAAAACAAGTTTTTTTAATCAAAATTTCGAACGTTTTAAAAATGAGTAAAAAACTTAATAAAATAATAAAAAATACTTTGATCCTTCCTCTTAATAATAATATAAAGATTTTGATGATAAAACTATGTTTTCATTACGTTTGGAGAGTGTTTTTGATCACGATATAGTGATTTTTTTTTTAGAGATATCGTGGAAGTACCTTATTTAGTAGAAGCAGAAAATGCGAAGGTCGTAATGAACAAGAATAAAATATAAGATATAAGTATAAAAAATTGTGACCGAGTGTTGTGTAAATGTTTTTATTCTTTTCAAACGGAAGAAGAACAATGAACAAAAGAAAGAATAAAACAAAATAAGAATGAAAAAGAAGAGGAACGAAAGAACCCAGATTGAAATTAAAAGCAAAGACGAAAAAGGATAAAACTGAAACGAAAAGTAAGACAAATCAAAGAGAGAGGGCAAACAGAAAAGAAAGAGAAAAAAAGATTTAAAAAAAATGTCAAACACTTAAACAAAGTAAAGAAATAAACAATCGACAAAAGGAATGAAGGGACGTCTAAATGAAATATAATTTATAAATTAAAAAAAAAATAAAATGGATGCAATGAAAATATATTGATCTCTGTTGATGTCTAATTCACTTTCTTCAGAAAAAAAGGAAAGAAAAATAAAGAAAGGAAAGAAAAAAGAGACAGTAAAAAAAGGTGAAAAGAATTAATAGATAAGAAAAAAACTTAATAAATACGGAAGGGGCAATAAGAAAACTTAATGGTTTGACTGAAATCTCGATGAAAAATGTTTCTCCTTTGCTTTAGTTTTATGAGTATATTTAAAGTTATTTTCCTTATTTTTTCAAGGTTGAATTGTCCAAACTCATTAAAATCAGCCAACAAGCGTATAGATGACTAGCACACAGAACATGGAATGCACACATATACACTCCCCCACACACAACGCACACACACACAGCCGTATTTTTACGCATGTAAAGCAAGTTTACAAGCATACATTGAAGGATATAGTAGTTTATACTAGTTGTGTATAGCAGATTTTAAAAGTACTCAGATGTACTCTTTCTGAGTGGTATGCGCATTTCCAGGTAGGTCGAGTATCCAGTTCAAGCTGGCTAGTGTTCAGAGTGACCAATCACAAGCAAAACGTTAGAAACTGTGGAAATAGTTTGTGAATTCATCTTTGAGGACCGACGGAATCGTTATCGATATTGGATGGACTTTAGAAAGAGGGCTACCGCTGTACTTTTGAGGCATAAAAGAGGCGTTCAGATTGCTATGTACATTCCCAAGGAGAGAATTTAAAAAGGGTTGGTGATAAAATTTAAACACTATAAAATATATATTTACTTAAATTAATATATATATATATATATATATATATATATATATATATATATATATATATATATATGACGTCACACATTATGAAATGGACAAAAGACAGACAATTATTTTTAAGACATTTTTTTATGTTTATACGTTCTTTTTATAGATACAAATATTTAAGTAAATGCTCTGCTTATAATAAACAGTATTAACAACATTTACCAGCCTGAATGTCCGAGAAATTTTCATAGAAAATATGCGTCCTCCGACAGGAATCGAACCTATATCCTACGAATACAAAGTCTCTAATACAACGACATCACAAAAGTGACAACAAGTATTCGGTGATATCACAAAAGTGACAACGAGTATTCGGTTACATCACAAAAGTGGCAACGAGTATTCGGTGACATTACAAAGGGACAACGAGTATTCGGTTACATCACAAAAGTGGCATCGAGTATTCGGTGACATTACAAAGGGACAACGAGTATTCGGGACATCACAAAAGTGGCAACGAGTATTCGGTGGCATCACAAAAGTGACAACGAGTATTCGGTGACATCACAAAAGTGGCAACGAGTATTTGGTGACATCACAAAAGTAACAACGAGATTTTCATTGACATCACAAAAGTGGCAACGAGTATTCGGTGCTATCACAAAAGTGGCAACGAGTATTCGGTGACATCACAAAGTGGCAACGAGTATTCGGTGACATCACAAAGGGACAATGAGTATTCGGGACATCACCAAAGTGACAACGAGTATTCGGTGACATCACAAATGTGGCAACGACTATTCGGTGACACCCCAAAAGTAGCAACGAGTATTCGGGACATCACAAAGTGACAGCGATTATTCGGTAACATCACCAAAGTGACAACGAGTATTGGGTGACATCACAAAGAGACAATGAGTATTCGGGACATCACAAAAGTGACAGTGAATATTCGGTGACATCACAAATGTGGCAACGACTATTCGGTGACACCCCAAAAGTAGCAACGAGTATTCGGGACATCACAAAAGTGACAGCGATTATTCGGTAACATCACCAAAGTGACAACGAGTATTGGGTGACATCACAAAGAGACAATGAGTATTCGGGACATCACAAAAGTGACAGTGAATATTCGGTGACATCACAAAAGTGGCAAAGAGTATTTGGTGACATCACAAAACAATTTAGAATACTGTTTTGTCCTTAAATAATCTATAAAAAGTTAATAAGCCGTAAAACACAAATCCCTCTCTCTCCGGTGATTTTATAAAAAAAAAAAAAAGCAGATGTAGCAAGCAACAGAATCTAAACTGGAATAGAAAGCTTACAGATCATGGCTATGAAATGTTTTGCCAGAAACCTTGATTCAGGAAGAAAGAATGTGCTGATGAGATATTTAAAATAGATGGCTACTTCCAGGACCGTCAGCGGAATCCGAAAATCTTCTAATTGTAATTCTTGTCAGCCGCCAATATCTCTCATTGTAACTCCTTACGAGTACAACATTTTCAGATTTTCTGCTTCTTGAAGACATTCCAGACCAAGATGGAAGTATCATTACCAAACATTTATCTCTCGCTCACAGTTTCCACGGACAAATGTCCCAGTTTCAGGTAAAAATTGATGCATGTTCGCTGTTAATGATACAGTAACACGGGACCAAAACCCATTAAATGGTGATTCAGTGGCAACTGGGTATAAATCACAAGAGGGTGTCTGTTCTCTCGTGTGCAGTAGGTTTCTCTCTGATTAGTTAGATCAAGACATTGCAACCGAGAAGTGCAAAATAACCCTATTCTTTACCGTCTGAAATAGTGTATCAAAATCTTTATTAGTATATATATATATATATGAATATGCACACACACACACACACACACATATATATATATATATATATATATATATATATATATATATATATATATATGAAGGATGGAATAAAATAAAGAAAAAGTAGGAAATGTATCTCAATCGTTCCTTTTTATCAAGGTTTCATCAGAGATCGAGATATGAATGAAAAAAAGCAAAGAGACACAAAGTACTGGTATGTTATGATTTCTGTTTAGTTCTTATGTCACGTGTATTAACGTAATAGATAATCTATAAATATATGTGAGGAATATTTTGGACATTATAGTGTGCAATAGTGTATGAGTTTGTATGTAAAGAAACGCTTGAATGTATTGGTGTATGTTGGACGGTAAGGTTAATTCATGTAAGTGTATAAGTGTGTGTGTGTGTGTGTGTGTGAGGAATGTCTGTTTCACAAAATTCATAATCTTGCCCTACCAACACCATCTCAGCTAAACTCGCAAACGAATTAGCGATCCCTAACACTTGGATTGTTACCACCACCTCGAAAACAATCGGGGACATAAGCATGGTGAAAAATAAACCAAATGCCATTTCAAACGCCGGAATTTATAAGGTAGGGGTCTACAGTGCACAATATATATAGATAGCGGTCCGGAATGGGAAATCGGAGAGCCGAGTTCGAACTCATGTTTGTTGCATTTACTTACGTGCAAATTCCATTGGGAAAGGTATGAATCCATCTCTTCACCATTCCAACTACGAGTCAAAGAAAGGAACTTGTTACCAGAAAGAATTGTTATCATAAAAAAATTTTCTTGTAATATTCACAAAAGAAAGGAATTATTCTTTACAATCCAAAATATGTTTCGCTTTTAAATAACCCTGTTGTGGTAGGATCCACCTAATTTGCATAGTGGAGTACCGACCATATAAATATGGTTGGTACCGGGAAGAGAGGGAGGAATCAAGAGATTCAACCAGAGACTCTGCCCGACTGCGACTCAGTCAACACATTCTCCAGGAACGGTCTTACCAGGAATATACAAAAGACTATATGTAAATATTGTGTACACTTTCTTGTTTCAATACATTTTGTTCTAAGTACATTTTGTGTTGCATTATTATTCCATGCATTAGTCAAGTTTCAACAAACTCATAAAGTGCTTATAAGCTGAAAAGAACAAATCAATCGATAAGTCTTATTCAAAATATATTTTCTAAATAAAATCAAATTATTAAAGAAAAATGAGAAAAACTCTTCATAGTTTGACAAAGATTAATTTTTTATCAAATCTATCGCGACACAGAACGGCTAACTAAAGTATTCAATCAACCTCTTCACAGTTCGATGGTACCTGACGATCATTTTTCGCAATTTTCAGCGTTGTTGGACCTGACATTTTGCTAGTTATGAAGTCATTAAAAAAATTATACATATCCATCAAGTCAGCTTTACGACACATTGTTTTAAAATCGTAACGTGTCTGGTAATTTCAAACTTCAAGATATTTAAAATCAAGTCTGCAATTGCTTTACATCTGCGCAGAACGAAAGTTTTTATTCTTACTGCGCAGGCATTGTTCCCTCGGTCAGCAATTAAAGCTTTAGATTTTATTAAATATATATTTTATAAATCGACAAAACATTAGTTAATAATGGCAGTTGCAGAAACATATAGATATATATACTGGACTCTCCCGTCGTTTTGAAGGTCAAGCGATTCAGTTCTATAAACCAACAACCAGACACCCCGCTCAAATCATTTGATCACAATGGTTAAAGCTTGTGAAGAACTAAACACACTTTTTGGAAGAACAGAGAATTAAGTAGTTTTTGAATTCAAACTTGTCCTTCTCCTAGACTGTTCACCACCCAAGGCTATAGGGCCCAGCATGTCCTGATGGAGGGGTGGGAGAAAAGAGATGGATTCACACCTTTTTTAAGGGTATTAGCACCGGAAGTGAATGTAATGAACACGACTGGAGTTTAAACTCGGCTCTCCAATTCTGGAATCCGAGCCGCTCGCTATCCATTACTTAACCGTCTCTCTCTCTCTCTCTCTTCTCTCTCTCTCTCTCTCTCTGTATATATATATATATATATTTGCTATAAGAGAAAAGTGCTCAGTATCGGAGATAGGGCGTACTGACATAGGAATCACCACTACATGGTAATCGTCAGTTTCACGCTTCAGTACGATTTTCGAACATGAATATTTGTATGAAGATAGCAATTTCATTCCTATGCCTACATTTACTTTACTTCCCCACCCTCTCTCTCTCTCCACACACACACACACACACACACACACACACACACACACACACACACATATATATATATATATATATATATATATATATATATATATATATATGTGACGCCATGTGTTTACATTTGGATATGCCATGAGCAGATATGAATGTACGTGAGAGAATCATGGCAGATTGTAGTTTAAAGACAGTAAAATTGAACTAGCTAACCGAACACTCCTCTGTGCCGAATCGGTTAAGGCACGTCAAGCTAAATGTATAGGATACCGGTTCGATTCCTTTTGGAGAACGAATATTTTCTATGAAAATTTCTCGGACATTCAGGCCAGTAAATGTTGTTTAATACTGTTTATTATAAACAGAGCATTTACTTAAATATCTGTATCTATAAAAACAATGTATAAATATAAAAATGTCTTAAAATATATAGTTTCATCCACAGACAGACTATTTCGCTGTATCACAGCTCATCAGTGTGGCTAGTCCGGTTGCCTCTAGCTAGTAACGAAATCCGGGTGAAATGGCGTCAGTTGGAGATTTTACCACTAAGCCGTTGGCGCACGGCAGGGAAGAAGTTGAATTTAAGCGTATTTATTTTTAGATAAATACACAGTGACTGAGAGAACTCGATTCGATTTACCGAAGTGTAGAAAAAATCTATACACGGGGGCAAAATCCTCGGTTTTGCATATTTGCGGTTGAGCCAATCAGCATAACTTTCGTATTGAAAATTTAAACTTCTATGCAAGCTATATTGCAAAGGAGAAAAATATAAATAAAGATAAGAGGGTTTGTCTGGCCTTCTGAGTAAGCATCAGGGATACAGTATTACAGGATGATTATTTGATTTAATCCAATAATTCCTGTCAAACCGTGAAATAAAAGTTGTCCTGAATGGGTTCTCTTCCAGTTCCTTCCATATGAAAGCTTATGTTTCTCAAGTCTCTATCCTTGGTCCTACACTGTTTCTGACCTTCATCAATGTTTTTTTTTTTTTGATGTCATCAGTTCTCAAGTCATCTATGCAGATGACACTACTATTTACTCCTGTCACAATAGTAAATCCAGCATTGATTACAAAGGTAACCTGACCGTTGGTTTCGAAAACGACCTCCAGTCTGTGGTTGACTGGGGCAAGAAATGGCTTGTGAATTTTAATGAACCAAAACGAAAGTGCTGTCATTTACTCACTATAGAGAAATGTCCCTGTCACTTATCAGCATATTTGATGGTCAACTCCACGAGAGCACTTCACTGCGCCCTCTTGGTCTCACATTTTCCACTGACCTGAGGTGGAACAACTACACTGAATCAATAGTTTCATCTACCTCAAGGAAAGTTGGTTCTCTGTGTCACGCCAAAAGGTTTTTCTCATCTGAGACCTTCTTTCACATCTAAAAATCTACCATTCGTCCATTCATGGAATAGTGTTGCCATATATGGTCTGGTGCCCCCCCCCCTCTGTTCGTTTTAAGGTCCTCGACAAAATCCAAAGACAGATATGCAATTTGATCGGTCCTAACTTGGGGTCTCGACTCCAGTCGCTTTCTCACCAACATAATGTGCCTTCCCACTGTCTTTTCTATATATATTTTCAGGGCATCTATACTGACGAGATATTTTCACTGGTATCCCAACTGTGACGGTTACACACCTGGCCCAGTGTCGGATCCTTTGGTTACGGCGCCAACGGTGACGTCGCTCCTCCTGGTCGCTCCTCCTGGGTCCAAGCGTGCCGCTCCAACCCTTTGGTCAGATGATCACCAGCCTCGCCTTTCCCGACTCGCTTCCAATACCTGGTCACTAAAGCAACTATACCGATCTCCGGTCTGTCTACCCACGCTGTGTTTAGATCTTAGACAGACGGGACCAGCAGGATCAGGGCCGATACAAGTTGAGTCCGACGGGGGTGGCAAAACACAAATAAAATAAAAACTCACGACACCAAACAAAATTGCTGATAAAAAGGGTAACAACCTTTTATATCTTAAAGTCCGTTACATAAAAACAAAAGTGTTCTCATTTCCCGACCCGCTCTGTGGACTATGGCACAAGCTTCTATCACACAATAGAAAAATGTCGAATTACCTACTTTCTAGAATCATGTATGTATGTCGGAGTGTGGTTCAGTTCGACACTGGGGCTAATTTCTATCGATCATTCGCAGTTGATTCTTCTCTCCGACTTGAGTTGTATTTCTTCTTCTTCGTCTGCTTGGGCTGGTAGTTTTCCTGTTTCAACTTGGTGGAAGATTTCTTGTTTCAACTTAGCCGCAACTCTCTGTCGTCTGAGGTGGTCTCTTCTCACTGCCGTCCGGAGCTGAACTTTAACTTCTCATCGACTTTCGGCTTGTCTGCAGCTCCAATTCTTCTCAGGCTTTCAGGCAATCTTCTTCTTCATCTACTTGGGCTGGAAGTTCTTCTTGTCTGAGGGTTCTTTTCTCGCTGCCGTCCGGGGATGAACTCATTTTTGTCGATTGGGGCCCTGCTTTTATTGACGCCGCAACAAACTGGGGTGGGTCTGTCGGCGTCAGGGTTTTTCTCGATAATTCCAAAACTGCATTAATTCTGTCTTCTCCATTATCGCTATTGTTTTCGCCCCTACTTCCTCGCAGTACCTTTGGTGGGGCGGCGCATATCCATCTCTTTAGTCTCTCGTATGTCAGGTGACCGCTTTTCAACCAATCGTTCCTGATCGAGCATTTCTTTCCTTTTCTTCCGCAAGTCACGTGATCGTATTCGACCAATTGTTATTGGTCGAACATTTCTTTCCCTTTTCTTCCGCAGGTCACGTGATCGTATTCGACCAATTGTTATTGATCGAACATCCTCTCCCCTCTGTTTGCGGGCGTGGTTACATCGTTCTTGTTTAAAAAAACAAAAAATCAATTTTCCCTTTTTTGCACGTACGCAAAATGACAATCTTTTGCTTTCTCTCACCTGGAATTTGTCAAACAGCCCGCTGCTAATTAGTCTTGACTTTAGAAAGGATCTTTTTCCGCCTTCTTGGCGCCCTCTGTGAGCCAAAAGCAATTGTCCCTCTTTTTACCTCTTTGTTTTTCCTGATAGTCGAAAATCTTAATTATCTACATTGAAATGTCTCTACTTTATTAACGTGGGTGTCCAATTCTTAACAGGTCAAGATCTGTATATCGTTCCACCGGTAACTCCCCTCAACCCAAAAACACTTTTCTCTGATTAAAAATTTCATTTCTATTGTTCTAAACCAAATTGATAAGGAGTCTCTCCACGCAAAAAAGTCGGTCAGATGCTTTGACGATATCTGGTCTACATCAGTGGCCCGTTTTGATATCATGTCTTTTTTCCCTTTCTTTCTTCTTATTATTTATAATTCTATTCTTCCAATTGTCTTTCGAAAATCGGCCAAGACGCTGACCTAAATCTCTTTCTAACTCCTATCTCCACCCTCAATTGGGTCATGCATCATACAACTCTTTTTCTCTCTTCTTCTTTCTTTTCTTTTTTTCTTTTCTTTCCTTCTTCTTCCCTTAAGATCGTCTAGTACAATCTTAGTGAATTATTTTCAACTCAGTTATTTTCCGTTTTTAAAAAAAAAATCAACAACCTGTTTAATAAACTGAGTAAGAAAAAATTAAATCATATTTCTAGGAATATTTCTAATAATGCAAGGTGCCACAATCCTCTCCTAACCGATTTGTCATTTACCCGTAAATGACACCTAAACCCAATTACATCATTTAACATGCACCATGCATTTGTCTCATGCAATTCTATTCTACTTTCTAACATGCAAGGGTAATGTTCTTTCCATTTTCTTTTTGTTCTACATGCAATGAAATGTTCTTTTCATTTTCTTTTGTTCTACATGCAATGAAATGTTCTTTTCATTTTCTTTTTGTTCTACAGGTAATGTAATGTTCTTTTCATTTTCTTCTGTTCTACATGCAATGAAATGTTCTTTTTCATTTTCTTCTGTTCTACATGCAATGAAATGTTCTTTTCATTTTCTTTTGTTCTACATGCAATGTAATGTTCTTTTCATTTTCTTCTGTTCTACATGCAATGAAATGTTCTTTTCATTTTCTTCTGTTCTACATGCAATGAAATGTTCTTTTCATTTTCTTCTGTTCTACATGCAATGAAATGTTCTTTTCATTTTCTTTTGTTCTACATGCAATGAAATGTTCTTTTCATTTTCTTTTGTTTTACATGCAAGGTAATGTGTGCGTGTGTTTGTAGGTGCAGATGTGTTCACTAGGGTTTGTTCTTCTTGGTCAATGTTTTCCTCTCTGCCGTGGGAGGTTTTCCCGCCGCACGTGGTGGTCTCACGCCAGCCTCCTCCATTGGTCTTTCAGCAATTTCTTCGCCAGTCCTGTCTGAGTAAGGAACACTGCTCGGCATCTCCCTCTCGAGTTGTTGCATGCTCACTAGACTGTCGTTCGCTAATCTTCTCTTACTCTTAATCTTCCATATTATTACACCCCCGATGGCTATAACTAGGAATGTACCCATCACTATTGACCAACTTATCGCGATCTGCTCATCGTCTTCCCAAGCTACACCTTCGTCTCCCAACGCACTTAACTTATCTCTTAAGTGATCCATATCGATCTTTTCTATTGGCTTCATTAATACTGGCATCTTATTTAAGGTAACATTAGAGAATCTCTTCACTATCGGCTCCCATAATTCTGTACAATTGACTAAGCCTCTACCAATCATCTCTACGAGTGAATCTTTTTCTTCATACCTTTCTTCCATCTGGTAATAGGGGGGCAAGGAGATGGACACCCCAACCGCCGAACATCCATGGGTAGCGACACCAGGGATAACGGTGGCCTTATTCTTAATGTCCTTGTGGACTCACCCCCACATACCCTAGACAGGCTGATATGTTTCTGGGTGGCTACTGCCCACACCCGTCTGAAACACTGATAGCTTGTGGTAATGCCGAGAGTTTGTTAATACCTCCACTTGGCAGATTCTTTTGATTCCTTCTCCCTCCCTTCAAACAATTCTAGTATGCACAGTTTGCGGTTACCAGTTTTATAGATAGGGCTCAACGAGGTACAAGTCCCCAGGGTATCATCTCTACACCTTCTAGCCTCTTCAGCTGATAGCAACATGAATTTCGTCCTCCCCGAATTTAATGCTATGTAGTCTGCTTCCACCTTGTACCTTGCTATCATTCCTGAAAGATAACAAATTCTCTTGTTGTTATTCTTCACAATCACTTAGTCTCGCTCGACTCATCACTCAATCATTTCATAACTTTTCTCTTAGTTCGGCTCTTCCCTCCTCTAACTAACCCCTAGCAGACAGAATGGTCTGATCAGGTGTGCGTGGCGCCCACTCTAAAGGTCGTACTTCATGACACCACTGGTGGCCAATCAATAATGCCAATGATCTTCCGTTCCTCGCGAGGTGCAGCCCGCATCTCCATCCCCTCCACTCACATCTACCATAGTCAGCCAATAGGATCTTAGATGAGCCAGTGTCGTTATCTGTTGACACTAAATGCTTCTATTCTGCACAGCCCTTTTGTTCTACTGAGATTTGGGGTTCTTCTCCCTCCCTGATCTCATCTTCTGAGGTGATTCCTGTTCAACCTCTAACCTTCTTTCTGTGTTTAACTCCCGTCCAGGAGGTTTTTTGTCCTCTTCTTCATCCCCTGATTCTTCTTCCTGTTTAGAGTCTTCACCTTGAATGTCTTCGATACCTCTCGACTCTATGTGTAAACTTCTCCTGTTCTTTATCCTTTCCTTAAGCTGGGAAAGGGTATTTGATCCTCCTCCTCCCACTCGCTGGACCCTTCGTCTTGTTCAGGGTGCCTCCTTTTAGAGCCTTCGACTGCTTGATTGGACCTCTTCGTCTTTTCTTCCTTTCCTTCGGACATGGGGGGTGTGATGGCGATCTCACGGGGTCTTCTCTGCACTGATTCAGTCGACGACTGAACATCGCTAATCCCCGCTGAGGGTTCCAACTCTGTCACTCGGACTGCTTCGTTTATCTGGTCAAGTCGACCTATCTCATCATCTTCTTCGGAGTCTTCCTCCGTCTCCATTCCTTCCGGTTCAACCAGAGTTACCTTCCTTTTCCTTGTCTTCTTAGGCCTCGGCTCGCTCATTTCCAGGTTAGCTATTTCAGCCTTCTTCAGATCATTGGCATGAACCCTCCTCGCTCGTCCTGCCACTTGATCCCATATTACATATGATACTGGGCCCGTCTGCTCTACTATCCGGTAGTACGGTTCCCATCTCTGGTCCAGTTTTCCTTCCCTCTGGTGGATTTTATAGTAGACAGGGTCTCCAACCTTCAATTCTACCACCTTTCTTTCAGCATTCACCCTCTCATTTCTTTTCTTCTGGGCCCTCTTTATTCTTCTTCTGGCCTGTACGAATATCTTATGTTGCTGTTCCAGCAATAGTTGATGATGATCTTCTCCCATATACCTTCTTCGGGGCTTCAGTAGGTTATCTACAGGCAGGACCACGTCTCTGCCAAACAACAAAAAATAAGGAGAAAATCTGGAGGTTTCGTTTATCGTAAACCTCACGGCCGCCAGAGCCTGCGTCAATTACAAGTCCCAATTTCCAGTGTTTTCTCTGACCAACTTGGCCAATACATCTCCCAAGGTTCTATGAAACCTTTCCACTTTAGCATTTCCCTGGGGGTGATATGGGGATGTTTTTATGTGCTCTACATTCAAACCTGTCAAAACCTCTCTCATGCTGCTGTTCACATTCTCCGTGCCATTATCTGTTACCAACTGCACAGGGGCACCATACCTAGGGAAGATTTCGCTTATTATCAACCCGGCCACAGTTCTGGCCTTCTTGTCTGGTACTGCAAATGCCTCAGGCCAATTTGTTAGCCAATCGACAAAACTCACTATATAGTTGTTTCCTTGTGCAGTTTCCCCATATGGTCCTGATACATCCATACTCACTTTCTCGAAGGGAAGTTTGGTACGTCTGTTTCCTCCAAGGGTGCCATTTCCTGCCTTCTGCTCTGCGACTGGCACACTACACAACTCGAACATAGTTAGTGACTTCTCCGTACAGTTTGGGCCAATAGTACTTTCTTCCTATGAGATCACATGTCCTATCAATTCCCATGTGACCCAACCTTTCGTGGCACTGTTCCAATATCTCTGGTCTTAAACTTTTGGGCACATACAACTTGGGTTTGACTTCTTCATCCCTTCCTGAGAGATAATACAGCCTTTCCTCTATTATGGCATACTTGGTGGTCTCTCCTGACTTCACCTTCTCTCTCAGAGCAGCTATTTCACTGTCTGCTTGCTCCTTCTCAATTCCTTCTGTCCAGTAGGGATCGGTTATTATCTGGGCGTCCCTTCTTCGTCCGATTCTAATATAGGGCGATCTTTTAGCTTATTAGAGTTAATTACTCCTATTCTATAGGCTTTATCATCTACTCCCTGTTCTACCCTTACAGATCTTTCTTCCAGTTGTTTCGGTATTCTTGAGAGTAAATCTGCGCACGTGTTTTCCCTTCCTGCCAAATACTCTATCTTACAGTGGTAGCCACTTAAGTGCCCACTGTTGAATTTTCTTATTATTTGTCCACTCTGCCTGCAATAGGTACTGCAGAGCCTTGTGGTCTGTCTTTATAGTGAAGACCGCACCGTTTAAATAGTAGTCCAGTTTTTGGAGAGCATACATGATAGCATATGCTTCCCTCTCTATTACTGGCCACCTCTGTTGTGTCTCTGAGAGCTTATGGGAGAGGAAGTATATCGGTACTTCCTCTGGTATGCCTGGCACTGGTCCTTCCTTATCAGGACACGGCTGGGTAAGTACTGCTCCTACACACTGCTCACTGGCATCCGTGTATAATATCATGGGCTTGCTGAGGTCTGGATACGTCAGCAGTGGAACGGTTGTCAACTGTTCCTTTAGCGAATCAAATGCTCGTTGACAGTCCTCTGTCCACTTGAACCTAGCGTATTTCTTCGTCAGGGCCACTAGCGGTATGGCAATTCTTGAAAATGCCGGGACGAAGCGCCGGTAGTAGCCTATAGCTCCTATAAAACCTCTTACCTGCCTCACTGTCTTAGGCTCTGGCATTTCCCTTATGACCTTTACCTTATCCATGTCGGGCTTAATACCGTCTCCGTTTATGACGAAGCCCTAAATACCTAGTTTCTTCCCTCAGAAACTGACACTTTGACAATTTCAATTTTAATCCGTGTTTCCTCAACCTTCCCAACACCTGTCTTAAATGAAAAAAATGTTGTTCCACTGTCTCCGAAAATATCAAGATATCGTCCAAATACGCCATGGCAAAGCTCTCGTATCCTCCTAACACTATTGACATTAGCTGTTAGCTAAACCGAATGGCATCACTCTGAACTGAAACAGTCCCAGGTGACACGCGAATGCGGCCTTCTCCTTGTCAGCCTCATCCAGGGCTACCTGCCAATACCCGGACCTCAAGTCCAACGTAGAGAAGTACTTTGCCTTCCCTAATAATGCCAAAATGTCGTCTATCAATGGCAATGGCACCGCCAACGGCTTCGATATAGAATTCAGCTTTCTAAAATCTACACAGAAACGGTGGCCGCCATCTTTCTTACCTACTATTACTATTGGGAAGCTCAAGGAGAGATCGATCTTTCGATCATCCCAGCTTCCAACATTTCCTCTACTGCCTCTTCTACAAGGGGTCTTTTTATGTATAGGTGTTCGGTAGGGTTTTAATTTCACAGGGGGTGGTCTCCGGTGTCGATTTTCATTTCGACTGTGTGGGTCTGACCTAGTTCCTTATCTGACTGGGCTACCACATCTCGATTGTTCCTTAACAGACCCCCCACTCTGGTTCTAAATTGATCCGGTGCTAATATATCCTCATCTAAGATTCCTTTTGTTTGCTCTACTAGCTTCCTTCGTTCCTCCTCGAATCTCACCCGATTCAGAGTTCGTAGGGAAGCGCTCTCCCTATCTTCTCCCTCTCCCTAACCTTGATAGTCTTTTGGGCCTGGTTCACCATCATAATGGGCACCAACTCGGCTGCCTCCACTACCGTTTCGCACAGGGTTACCTCGCCATCTTCTAGGCCCTTTCCTTCTACAGGGACCAACTGCAGAGGTCCTCTCCGTACCTTTTTTTTTTGACATTAGCCTACCCTTTCCCGACACTGCGGTCCTAGGAGGTAACTTTACATCTTCCTCCACCACTATGGTTATCTCTTCCTCAGGTGGGCATCCCAATGGCGTTCTCTCGCCGTTCACCACCAACGCAGTAGGAGTAAACTCGATCTGGGCCTTCTGGCTCCGGAGCCAATCTTCTCCCAAGATTGCCTCTGTACACAGGTCGGGGTTACGTAAAAATTTTGGGTGCTTTTCACCCTCCCAATCCTCACCGGGAGCCTCACCATCCCTTTTATCTCCAGGGGGCCCCATCTGCTTGCGTGATCTCTATGTCCGCTTCCCGTAACCTTCTCTTCCGTTTCACCCGCCTGTATGTTTCCTCTCTCATCAATGACACAGATGCTCCTGTGTCCACCAAAGCCCTCATCTCTCTACCACCTATCTCTGCTCTACAGGATAGTTCTCTCTCTTGCGTTAGCGAAGAGAACACTTGAGCTTTCTTCTTCCTGGGTCCCCACCTTTGGGTTAACCCAGCCATAGGCGCCAGTAGTAATATATCACCTTCATTTTTTTATGAGGTGGAGTTCTGCGCCCCCCTGCACCTGGGCGACCCCAGCCGGACCTCTCCCGGTCTCCCATGGCCGTTTCTAAGAATACAGTTTCTTTTCAGGTGTCCTGGCCTCCTGCAAAACCAGCACCTTCTTGCTGGACAGCTTGCCCGCAAAGTGGCCCGCCCGACCACATGTCCAACATTTTGCTCTTTCCCTTTTTTAACTGGGTTGGCCTTGTGTCTATCCTCAGGGGACCCGTCCTCTATTCAAGCGGTTCGCCCACCCACTGGTCCAAGTTTTATTTCTCTCCTTTTTAACTGGGCCACCCTCCTCTTAATTCTGGGGTGGCCCGCTGGCTTTTCTTGGGCTCGGCCTTCTTTGTTAATATTGGTGGGGCACCCTTCCTCAGCCCGCACCACTTGGCCAGGTGTCCTTTCTTACCACACCTGATGCATCTGTCACGATCGAAGTCTGGGGCAACCCCACTTCGTCGGACATTCCGCCGCCCTGTGGTCCTCGTACCCACAGGTCCAGCAGACCAGCCCGTATCGACCCGGCGTGGGCTTATAAAAGCCACGCCTGGTCGACCATGCCCCTTCTATTGGGGTCCTCTTCTTCATCCCCTGATTCTGCCCGATCCACCTCTTCCTTAACCCTCTGATTCCACACGGGGCTCTTCCGCCTACCCCCTTCCTCCAGCCTCTTGACTTGGTATCTGCTTCTTCCCACACCTCTTCACTTTATCCCACACTGGCTCTCCCTGGCCAGCTCTATCGCTGCCGACAGTCCGAGCGGTCCTTCTTTCAATACGTCGTGACGAACACGCTCGTCGCTCAGCGCCTCTACATACAGGTCCGCCAGTTGAGCCTGCATAACCGCGTTATCCCTGACCACTTCGGGGAATGCCAATGACGATAGCTTCCCCGCTCGGGCCCCTAATTCTCCCGGGGTTTCATCCCGTAGCTGTGTCAGTTTTAAAAGGGCCCTCATGGCCTCTATGGCCGTACCTTCGTCGGCGAATTCTTTGGTCAGTTGTCTTTCTATTTCTTCCCAAGCCAAGCGGGGTTGGTTCTCCACGAGCCCCCTTACGAACTCAGACGCTTTTCCCTTTGTGGCATCGTATGCCAGGTACAGGGTTTCTTGGTCCGAGAGCTCGTAGATGGTTCGGCTCTTCTCGAGGATTGCCAGCCAGTTCCTAAACTCCTTCCCGCTGCCATCAAATACTGGGACCCTCGGTCCACCCAACAGCTTCCTTAGATCCACTGACAACCCCCGCCCTACTTCTTCTTCACCCCCCACTGCTCTATCTGACTCATAATCTGACATGTCTACAGAGAAAGACAGTCTATACAGCAACAATCGAGGTTGGGAAACAAAACAAGGTGTCCTACCTTACAGACGATTCTGTTCTTTCTTTTCCTTTGGTCCCGGGTCGTTCTGAGTTCTGTCTGAATTTTCAGCAACGGCGGTCGATCGTGGTCTTCTCAGGGTTGAAATCCTGGTCACGGCACCACTTGTGACGGTTACACACCTGGCCCAGTGTCGGATCCTTTGGTTACGGCGCCAACGGTGACGTCGCTCCTCCTGGTCGCTCCTCCTGGGTCCAAGCGTGCCGCTCCAACCCTTTGGTCAGATGATCACCAGCCTCGCCTTTCCCGACTCGCTTCCAATACCTGGTCACTAAAGCAACTATACCGATCTCCGGTCTGTCTACCCACGCTGTGTTTAGATCTTAGACAGACGGGACCAGCAGGGATCGGGGCCGATACAAGTTGAGTCCGACGGGGGTGGCAAAACACAAATAAAATAAAAACTCACGACACCAAACAAAATTGCTGATAAAAGGGTAACAACCTTTTATATCTTAAAGTCCGTTACATAAAAACAAAAGTGTTCTCATTTCCCGACCCGCTCTGTGGACTATGGCACCAAGCTTCTATCACACAATAGAAAAATGTCGAATTACCTACTTTCTAGAATCATGTATGTATGTCGGAGTGTGGTTCAGTTCGACACTGGGGCTAATTTCTATCGATCATTCGCAGTTGATTCTTCTCTCCGACTTGAGTTGTATTTCTTCTTCTTCGTCTGCTTGGGCTGGTAGTTTTCCTGTTTCAACTTGGTGGAAGATTTCTTGTTTCAACTTAGCCGCAACTCTCTGTCGTCTGAGGTGGTCTCTTCTCACTGCCGTCCGGGCTGAACTTTAACTTCTCATCGACTTTCGGCTTGTCTGCAGCTCCAATTCTTCTCAGGCTTTCAGGCAATCTTCTTCTTCATCTACTTGGGCTGGAAGTTCTTCTTGTCTGAGGGTTCTTTTCTCGCTGCCGTCCGGGGATGAACTCATTTTTGTCGATTGGGGCCCTGCTTTTATTGACGCCGCAACAAACTGGGGTGGGTCTGTCGGCGTCAGGGTTTTCTCGATAATTCCAAAAACTGCATTAATTCTGTCTTCTCCATTATCGCTATTGTTTTCGCCCCTACTTCCTCGCAGTACCTTTGGTGGGGCGGCGCATATCCATCTCTCTTAGTCTCTCGTATGTCAGGTGACCGCTTTTCAACCAATCGTTCCTGATCGAGCATTTCTTTCCCTTTTTCTTCCGCAAGTCACGTGATCGTATTCGACCAATTGTTATTGGTCGAACATTTCTTTCCTTTTCTTCCGCAGGTCACGTGATCGTATTCGACCAATTGTTATTGATCGAACATCCTCTCCCCTCTGTTTGCGGGCGTGGTTACATCGTTCTTGTTTAAAAAAACAAAATCCAATTTTTCCCTTTTTGCACGTACGCAAAATGACAATCTTTGGCTTTCTCTCACCTGGACTTTGTCAAACAGCCCGCTGCTAATTAGTCTTGACTTTAGAAAGGATCTTTTCCGCCTTCTTGGCGCCCTCTGTGAGCCAAAAGCAATTGTCCCTCTTTTACCTCTTTGTTTTCCTGATAGTCGAAAATCTTAATTATCTACATTGAAATGTCTCTACTTTATTAACGTGGGTGTCCAATTCTTAACAGGTCAAGATCTGTATATCGTTCCACCGGTAACTCCCTCAACCCAAAAACACTTTTCTCTGATTAAAAATTTCATTTCTATTGTTCTAAACCAAATTGATAAGGAGTCTCTCCACGCAAAAAGTCGGTCAGATGCTTTGACGATATCTGGTCTACATCAGTGGCCCGTTTTGATATCATGTCTTTTTTCCCTTTCTTTCTTCTTATTATTTATAATTCTATTCTTCCAATTGTCTTTCGAAAATCGGCCAAGACGCTGACCTAAATCTCTTTCTGACTCCTATCTCCACCCTCAATTGGGTCATGCATCATACAACTCTTTTTCTCTCTTCTTCTTTCTTTTCTTTTTTTTCTTTTCTTTCCTTCTTCTTCCCTTAAGATCGTCTAGTACAATCTTAGTGAATTATTTTCAACTCAGTTATTTTCCGTTTTTAAAAAAAAATTAACAACCTGTTTAATAAACTGAGTAAGAAAAAATTAAATCATATTTCTAGGAATATTTCTAATAATGCAAGGTGCCACACAACGTCATTAATTTAAACGTGCTACACGGTTGGCATCTCGGTCCCACCCATTAAATGTCGAAACAATTAAATGTAGCCACCTCTTCTACTCCAACAGCTTCTTCTCTCGCGCTTCCCGACCGTGGAACTCCCTTCCTCTTACTTGCTTCCCTGATAACTATAATCTTCAAAAATTTAAGTGTAATATAAATCGACATCTTCTGTTGCCTTGATTCCCGTTCTGCATTTTATCCTTTACTCACTCCCGCCCCCCACACTATACTCAGTCTTTTCTCTTACTTACACTCTCTGTAGCCCCTAGCGTACTAGTGGCACTCCCACCTTGCTTGGAATGAAATGCTTAAAAAAAGTAAAAAAGACAAGATTTTAAATGCTGTCTTTTTAAAAGTATAAAAACCTTCCATATTTTGAAAATTGGTGCAACACAATCTTCTTAACCCCTATTTTGCTCTATTTAGACACTAACCTAAATTAAAAATCTGAATTTTGGATACCGAAACGCAAACACTGTTTACCTGTGCTAATCTTGCTAACTACGCAACATTTCATGAGCGGTTTTCAAGAACAGTCAGAGATTTACACATAAAACATAATCTATCTTGTCTCCTTTTCACGATATTTTCCATACCATTTTCTTATTTTTTTAAAAATTCTACCAATTTTTATTTTGTTTCCACTCATTGTGTTATTTTCTGCGCCATTCTTTCTTTATTTCGCTTTTCTTCACAATTCTTAACTGTCACTCATAAAATTCTAAGAATCTTTCAGTCTTTTTCTCAGTTTTTATTACTCTTTACCTCTCATTTATTCTGTCATCCTTTCCCTCTTTCTTTTTTTCTCTCTCTCTGACTTTTCACTCGTTTGTTTTCACATTCTCACGCTATCTGTCATTCATTCCCTTTCCCTCTCTTCCTCACGGTTTCAGGCTGTTTCTCTCTTTCTCTCTCCCTCTCTTTCAATCATTCATTCTCTTTTTTGTCTCTCACTTTTTCAATCTCTCATTTATTCTGTTACATGTTCCCTCTTTCTTTCTCTCTTTCTCTCTGACTTTCTAAGTCGTTTTTCCTTTTTTTTCACTCTGTCATTTTAATCTCTTTTTTCTATCCCTCTCAATTATTCAGACTTTTTCTTTCTCTGTCAATCACTCTCTTTTTTCTTTCTTTCACTGTTTCAATTTCTTATTTATTCTGTTGTTTTTTCTCTCTTTCAGTCTATTTTTGTTTCTTTCTTTCTCTCTCTTTTTTCTGTTATTCATTCTCTTTCTTCTCTATCTCACTTGTTCAGTCTATTTCTGTTTCTCTCTCTGTCAATCATTCTCTTTTTTTCTCTATCTCTCTCACTTTCAATCTGTTTTCTCTCCTTTCATCCCTCTCTCTTTCACTGTTGATCATTCTCTTTTTCTCTCACTCACTTTCAATCAGTTTTTATTTCTTCCGTTCTTTCTCTCTCTATCTTTTTAGTCAATAATTCTCTTTCCTTCCCACTCTTTCAGTCTCGTTTTCTTTCCCTCTATCTGTCTCTGTCAATCCGTTTTTTTTTCTCTCTCACTATTTTATTCTTTTTTTTTCCATCGGTATGTCCGAAACAAAACCGCTAATTCATACAAATATTCCCACGAATAAACAATTTTAAAATGACTGAGCAAAACTTGCGGCGCAAAAGGTTTTTGTACTCTTTAACTTTGCCGACAAGTAGACCCAGTGTATATACAAAAAAAAAAAAAAAATTCTTAGTATCCCCTATCCAAAAGCGAATACAGGTCGCCCCTGTTGCTAATTCTCCATTGTTATATCCCCTGGGTGCAAACGTATTCGTCACAAACAACAATGTTTATCGTTCTTCTGAGTCGATAACTCGTCACTGTTGTTTATCATATTTTGATATGTGGTAGTTTTGTATCTGGTAAAAATTGAGAAAAAAAAAGAAAAATAGATATAGTCAGTTCAATCGGTCTTTGAAAGAAATACTGCTGTGTAAACCGAAATAGTACAAATAATAATAATAATAATAATAATAATAATTCGCTATAGATGTGGAAATTCCACGTGTATTGACAAATGTATAACGAACTTCATTACAGATGAAAAGGCGATTTCGGTTCTACAGAAGGATGCTGAGAATAACATTAATGGAACATGTTAACAACGAGAAAGTTTTAAGAAAACATGTGAACAAAAAGGAGAGTTATACTTGGAATCAAAAAGAGACAACTGAAATTTCCTCGACACATAATAAAGAAAGAGAGCGTGGAGAATTTAATACTCACACAACAAATCTGAATAGAAGTGGGGCAAACGGAAACACCGTGTAAACCTATCTAGCGAGCTTGGGTAAATCGATGAAAAAACAGGGACTAGGAGGGATAGCAAGGAGATAAACATTGATTAGAGCTAGAAATAATAAGAAATTGTGGGAAAGCCATGATCGGCCATATCCTGAATTGACAACTAGACCATTTATTATCTCATGACGATGCTCTCCTCTTACTATATTTTCCAGTATCTTCTCATTCTCTTCCTTGTTCTTTCCTGTCTTCATTGGCCGACCATGTTTTTATTGAAGTGTTATGTCGGGTAATTGGATAAAATCTACGTAACACGCTTCTTCCCCCAAAACAAAAATATAAACATAAACGTCGGTTATAATTGTATATCGAGAAGAACGCTGAAGATGTGGGGGGACGCTAAACTTTAAATTTCAATTTTTACATTTCTGGCGTCTGATTTATCTTGACGTACGCCTTAATCGACATCATTCTCCTTTCCAATGTGTTTGTTTAAATAAGATAATATAGATAAACTTCATACGAGGAAGAAGAATGAAGAATTTCAAATATTTTCTTTTGCATCCTGTCTGTCATGTAGGAATGAAGTGTCGCTGCCGACACTTGGGTTTGAACTCGAATCCCCAGAGAGCAAGCACAGTCGACCTCATTTTGAAATAATGAGATCACGTGACGGGTAAAGGAAAAAAAATATATATATGGAAATTAGCGGTGCCTGACCGAGTATCTTTCGAAGGTGTTACTATTATTGTATCTGTGATTTACAAAGTCTCTCCTACAAACTGTCTTTGATATTTTAGTGGGGGTGGAGGTGTTATCTTGTCATAAAAAAATAATATATTTTCATTTTTACTATTTAATCTTCTGCACATTATCTCATGATATACAAAAAAAAAAAGATTTTGTCTCTCATTTTTTTTTTACTTCCTTGTAAATGCACAAAACGCTTCTCTGTAAATCACGTAGACTGAACATTATACAGTAAAAATACCAATTTAGCTAATAACTGAGTGAGTCTGCAGACTTACTGACTCCCCATCATATTTGCAGATGTATAGATTCGTAAAAAGAAAATAGATTTGCTAAAAAGAAATGTCGCGGATAACATTTCTAATATTATAATCCCTGACATATTTACAATTTAGCCAAGTCATTTGAATTTCTCCTTCATTTTATGATCATTTATTGAAGATTATATACTAAACGTCTAATTACCTTTTATGAAGACGAATCCTCATTCGCATAAGACTATAAATGAGTTTAAGTCAAATAAACAATTTAATGATACCTAATGTCGGTAATGGATAGCGGCTCGAATTGAGGAATCGCAGTACCGAGTTCGAATTCAAGTCAAATCCATTACATTCACTTACGTGCTAATACCCTTGGGAAAGGTATGAATCCTCTTCTTCTCCCCCAGCTATGGGTAAATAGCAGGACAGACCGGGTTCTATAGCTTTGTATGACAACTGGTCTACCTCAGAAAGAAATAGCAACCTGCTGCGAGGAAAAAATCTTCCTCGTCAGTCATGTTTCGAAAGATACATGATCGCCTAAGCGTGTATTACGTATGACACGTAACTGACTGAATGTCGGTATTCCTGGTATTAGTACTACAGATAAAATCTTTTCATTTAAAAAAAGGAATAAGAAGGCGCAATAAACATAGCTGTTTTCATCATAATGTTGCACTGATAATGGCTATAAGCGAACAATTATAACGCTTATTGTACTTGTGAAATTATACGTGTGGAAATGTCAATGAAGATTACCGCGACAACTGCAGTTCCTTCTTATGCATACAAATTGTATAAGCACAAACCAGAAGCCGATATTCAGAAGAGAAAAATTAGAATATTTTCTTTATATTTGCTGATATTTAAACGGTTTATCCAATCCAGGTATATATAGTGCAATATTATATTGAACCGGCTAATAAAAACACATAACTTAATCTCTGTTATTCAATTCCTAACTGCGTAAATTATTATCGGCCAGTTTAAGCGGACCTGAGTCCCTCATCTAAAACGTGGACCTTACATTCTTGTCTGTGATATCTGATATCGAGACTATCCCTGCTGATTCTCGACTTGGTGTTTATATATTTATATGTTAAACCAGGAAATAAAAATCAAGTCTACCTTGCACCTGGCTTCTTTGAAGGTCCTTTAGTCTATTCTAGCATAATCTGGATTTAGACACATACTACAATAGCTGTCGTTGATAAAGAAAAGAAAACTTGCCGGATAGTGACAGATTTATGGTATCTCAACGAAAGTGAAAGACAGAGAGAAATAGATCGCAGCGTAAGAGCTACAAAACTTGTACAATATGATTTTTTTATAGTTGAAAAATTATGATTATTAAATAAGGATTTACTCGAAAGGTTCCCGGAAAGTTACAATATACACTGAAAGAAGGTTAAAAAGTTGTGACAATAACAACCAAAATGAGGACACTCGTTCGATTGACTCACTTAGTAACAATGATGGTAATGGTTGTGACTATGACCATTGGAACATTAAAGAATGGTGCGAAAGTTTCTTGAAAATAAACTGAAACATTAGATATTCCAGAAAGAATCGAAAGTGTTCCAACCATAGTACGACAGTTGTCAGTGTGTATAATCAGAAGTGTATTTGAGAATTTAGAAGATTCGCTACAATTGGATTTGCAGCAATGTTCACAAAATGACTTTTGGCGAATAATAATAACTCTAGTGTAGATACGCTGTGGAAACTTAAATGAGAAACAGACGTAATTTATTATTATTATAGCAGCTTAAGAATCATTTATATCAAGACAATTGCAGATATCCCATTTCTAGAAAAAGAGACGAGACTTTAAAGTCGACAGATAGGAACAGTGATACACTAGGAACTATTCAAGTTGCTAGTGTTTATTCATGGAAGCAAATGACATCAGCCAAAAGTTGTAAGCTGTCACAATAGACAATAAGAATATTATATACTGTGGCTTGGTCATCGAGATCCTTGCTTATCCAAACAATAAGACTGTATCTAGTTGTTATGAACAAGGAAAATAAGATGTGCCAAATCGTAGATATGGCTGCAATAGCGGACGATGAAGGAAGAAAACAAAAAAAAAAATCGAAAAATATCAAGCTCTGGAAGTGAAAAAGCTGTTGAACATAAACCGAGTCAAAAACTCGTGATTCGTAATTACATAAAGATAAAGGTTCGAAAAGGAATTAAGACTGCTCGCTGTATTATTGTTGGGCTAGATTGCTGTCATGTTAGTGAGGAAAATGCTAGGGATTTGGGATTTGTTGTCACTCAATCTCCTGCAGCAACTACAACACATTTGGTGTGAACATGCAAACGCATGAAATATAAGTTAAATATAGTGTGACTTAGATTAGGGTAACACTGGCTTTCTTGGTCGATTTAGATATTTTATTAAAAAACATTTTGTTGGAATCAGTTTGCTGTGTTGTTTTTTTTTTTTTTTTTTTTTTTTTTTCTTGTCAATTCCAGTCGTTATTTCTTGGACATTTCATACGATGTGCTGAAAAATCAAATCTAAGACGAAATAAAAGAAGTCTTTCTTTTCACCACCGAAACTATTCAAAGTTGATAAAACAAGAATAAATAAAGAGAAAAGCAAATAAATGGCGAGACGAAAAATGTCTTTGAGCAAACTGCGTAACACGGGTCTGAGATTTTGAGATAAATACATAGAAACACACACACGCACACACACACACACACGCATATATATATATATAGAAAAACATATTTAGTGTTTATTTATATATACATATATACATGTGTGTGTGTGTGTTTGTGCGTGTATGTGTGTATGTTCGTATGTGTTTGTGCCTGTATCTGTGCCTCTGCGAGAAAATTCACACACATTAAAAGGTATTTACATAAAACCAGAACTCAATATATTTTTTATTTAATGACGCTAATGTAAATATAAACCACTCCATATATATATATATATATATATATATATATATATATATATATATATATATATATATATATATATATACGTTTTACAATATCACATTTGCATATAAATACATACTCATATATACGTATATATGCATCTAAATCTTTGTGCATATTTATATAAAACTATATATATATATATATATATATATAGAGAGAGAGAGAGAGAGAGAAAGAGAGAGTGAGAGAGAGAGAGGGATAAAGAGAGAGAGTCAGGAGTGAGAGAGAAAGATCAGGAGGGAGAGTGAGAGAAAGAGAGACAAAAAAAACAAATAAAAAAAAAAGAAGCAATCCACCTGGGTATTTCTGGATGATAACGTTTCTCAAGCCAGGAGTCTTTGTAGTCGTACTGCTTGATAACAAAAGCTAAAGCATTAACAATAATAAATAAAATCAATACATAGAATTATATTAAAATGATGTTTTAATAGAATTTAAAAATAAAATTAATAATTAAATTTGATGAAGGCTCCTGATAAGTGGATCTAATCTCTGCGAAACTCAAAGTGACAAGAGAAGTGAACATCCTCTTTTATTTTAATAGTATACTATTACACAAACACTCACGCCCCCCCATATATATATATATATATATATATATATATATATATATATATATATATATATATATATATGTTGCTTCAAGTGTCATTTCGGGGGATACTCGTTTTTGCGTAGACGCTCCATCTATTTTAAACTTTAGTTTTTATACTGATTTCCGTACCCAAGCAAAATAATTTTTTGCATCGTATCGTGACCGGCGATGAAAAGTGGATGCACCACGATAACCCTAAGCATAGAAGATCGTGGGGTAATCCCGACCATGCATCAACATGGCAGCAAAGCCAAATATCCATGGTTTGTTCTTCTGTTCTGCATTTGGTGGGATCAGCTGGTAGTAGTTCATTATGAGCTGCTCAGACCGACCGAAACCATCACGGTAGATCGCTATTGACTACAATTGATGCGTTTGATCTGAGCATTGAAGAAAAAACGGCAGCTATACGAGCAGAGACACGACAAAGTGATTTTGAAACATGACAACGTTGCAAAACAGGTGAAAACCTACTTGGTAACGCTTAAATAGGAAGTCCTACCCCACCTGCTTCATTCACCAGACATAGTCCGATCATCACTTATTCCGATCTATGGCACATGGCCTGGCTGAGCAGCACTTACATTCTTATGAAGATGTCAAAAACTGGGTCGACTCGTGGTTATCTTCAAAAGACCTTTCGCTTTTCCGACGTGGAATTCAAATACTGCCAGAAAGATGTGAAAAAGTGGTGGCTTGCGATGGGCATTACATTCAGTGACATGTTTCTTACTTAATTTTGTAAATAAAACATTACTTTTCATGAAAAAGCATCGATAACTTATTCAAGGTAATAATATATATATAGACATATATATATATATTAGGACCTTGAATAAGTTCTCGCTGATGTTTTCCCTAATATATATATATATATATATATATATATATATATATATATATACAAGACAAGAGTTAATACTTCTTCCGTTTCAAATTTAGACACCCCCACCTTTCCCTGACTTGACATCTATGAAAGTTACTCTATACTGATACTTATTATTAACACCCAACACACGCCTACCCAATTTAAACAATCCGCCCTAGCGGTTACCATGGAAATTTTGATTTCAATTATTAAAACACGTAAATTTCAGAAATACGTTATTCCAAAAAAAATTTCGCTTGAAGATGGAGCAGAGCTTACTTTGACACAATTTAATTCAAATAATTATATTGAAGTTGTCGGCTCTTGTTTTGAAACATGAGACCTCTTATGTCGCGAGTTGGAATCATATTTTTAAATAAATAATTATATATATATATATATATATATATATATAGACTTGTGTATTCGTGCCGTTAGAAATGATGGTTATTTTTTATCCTGCGCAGTTATGTTGTTGATAAATAGCTTTACGTAACAGAAGATTATTTGCTCTATGAACTTTTGTTTTGTACATTTCTTGCTTTTCTCAGTCCTCTTTCTGTTGTGTTGCTCATCTGTTTCTTCTCGAAGACTTTCTTCCATTCGCATTCTCATATTTTCTCTATTTGCGTTAGATTCCTCCTGTTCATTTCATATTTAATCCTTTCAGTTACCTAGCGGCTCTTCTTGAATTACCTTATTCCTGTCTTTCATTTTTCTTCTTTCCGCTGATCTCTCTCTCTCTCTCTCTCTCTTTCTCTCTCTCTCGTAGGTCTTCTCTCCTCCTATTACCTTCTTCTGTCTCATTATTTCCACGTCGTTCCTGCGATGCCGATGAATATCTTTACGTACCACCCTACCGCCACGTCTGTATTTGATTCTGAGACAGGCTTAATCGCTGCCTTCGTTTTATCTCTTGTTCTTTTCTTCAAGGTTAAGACGGCGACAACAAAGCTTATTCCAAGACCAAAACAATCACTTAAGATGATTCTGAGTGCCTCTAATGAAAGGCCTGAACAAATAGGGCAATAATCTAAGAAAAGTAGGAGCAAAGGAACCGATTAATTAAATGGCTCATTTTGCTTGGGATGCAATTTTGTCTCAATGCAGATATTTTATTATTTTATTAAAACGACCGTGCTAATGTGGGATGTGAGCACGTTTTTCAGCGAAAGATAAAAATTCCTTATGAATCTTCGCGGGTGGGCGAATATTTTTTTATCAATTAAAGATTAACTGCCATATTGTAGGCGTTTCAATCTTAAATGCCTCAACTCGCTCACAGGACATTGAAAGTAAGAGAGGCAAAGGAAAACGACGAATAACTTACCTAATGAGCTTGTTATATAATTGATGGAACATGGATTAGAAAAGTTAGGAAAAAGGCAAGCCTTACTTAAAAGGTTCAAAAGACAGGGAGTTGTGGAGATTCTTGATCGCCTACGTCCTGAATGGACACAGTACATAGATGCAATAAATAGAATAATAATTACGGATAGCCAAAAAAAAAAAAAAGAAAAAAGCAAGGTGGGTTAGGGACAAAAGTAAACATGAAGAAAAAACTATTGAATCTTTTACATACCCAGGAAAAGAAATAAATTCTACTGGAAAGGGTGTTAAAATTTGGGTAGCTAAAGCTTGGCCCGCCTTGAATAAAATAGATGAAATTTAGAAATCTGTTCTACCAGACAACCTCAAGCGGAGATACTTTCAAGCCAATGTAGAGGCGGTGTTAATGTATAGTATCACTGCTTGGACATCAACTAAAACCCTTGAGTCTAAGCTTCATGTAATTTTCATTTGGATGCTGAGAGCTATACTTAACATCTCTTGGAGATAACATCCAACTAAATCACGTCTCTGTGGACCCATCCCTAATATTTCTACAATCCTACGCGAATGTAGAATGCGCTTTGCAGGATACTGCAAGCGATCAAAACAAGAACTTGCAAGTAGTCTGCTCTGAATACTTAGCCATGAGGCAAGACGGGTTGGTCTTTCAACAACCACCTATATTAACTAGCTATGTTATGATACAGAATCCCGCCCTAATGACCTTCCGACCTTTCTGCAGTACGCTGATGCTTGGTGTGATAGACTCATAAATGTCTGAATTAGCACAACCGAGTAAATAAAATAATCATTTGTAAAAATATGTTCCGTTATGCAGTGTATTATCTAACACATTCTTATGAGTTTCACCTTGCTACTGTCTTTTGCAAAGCTTCAACTTACTCTAGGTTTCGAGATTAAATATTTTCATTATTCCTCAAATTTTACTGCTTGATTTCTTATATTGGAAATTTTACTGCCTGTATTTGTCTAATGTTCCGTCATAACTCCATTATACTTAATAGCAACATCATCGTTTTGATTTTGTCATAACCGATATATTCTTCGGCTTTCAAATTAAGTTGTAGAAATTCGTGAACAGTTGCTTAGAGTAAGACTTGAACTAGGTTCTCCTCCCGCAAGCTCATTTATAGTATTTCTTTCTCAATAATCAAGTGGGGCTTGATGAGTTGTAAATGAAACAATAGTTTTTTCTACCGACAGAAGTACTGCAGTCACTAATTTCATTGATTACAATTAATATAGGTACCTCCAAAATTTTCTAAAAAAGGCCATTCTATGATGAAAAAAGGCTCCAAATTTGATAAAAGTTTTATCGCCAAAATATTTGGGTTATTATTAAGCCAAGCTTTTATTATAATTATTATTAAACAATTTTTTTATTATTATTTTATTAATGTTTTCAATCCTTTCTAACACTTTCAAAATTTTAGTAAAAAATCTTTTTTTTGCCTCAGCGGGTGAGACAAAGATTAGTATAGGGATTTTTAGCGTCTTTCTAGCCGTTAAAAACACACTGTTTTGGAAATTCTTGCAAAAATCAAATAATTGTCGGATTTTAATTAAATTTTCAGGACCTTTCACAAATGAAGTAAATTATTTTGAATTTTTTTTGTTTTAGAAAATCATGGTAAAAATAATTTTGTTTTTACATCTGTTACCACCACTTAATTCTATGAAATTTCAGCCTCTTCATATTTATATTAGTTAAAGTCAGAACTCATCGGAAAATTTAAATCATCAATTGTTTTTTTGTCAAACAGAAACATCATTTACCGAAAATCTGCTCTCAATCATAAAATAAAAACTGCAATGAAACTACGACATTATTTAATTAGAAAAGTTTTTAATTGATTTTATAAATAATATATATTATGGATATTTCGATGAATAATGGATTTTTACAAGAATTGTTTTAATTTAAAAAAAATAATTATAAAAATCTATTAAGTTTTAAATCTTTTAAAATTCTGTGTTAATTTCAAGCTTTTAGATTATATTAATACTAAGTGAAAACTATATATACTAATCCTAAATGAAAATCTTAATACAAATCATCACACACCAATATGTTTAAAAGAATTTTGTATTTGTATAAACGTGCCTACTTTTGTAAGTACGGACGACTATAACGACATTATCAGAAAATAAGAGGGATAAATATAGTAAATTTAAAGCCAACATTTCTAAAATTCAATAAATATTAGATTACGGAGAAAATTTTCCTAAACTTTCATGATTAATGAGTACTTAAAAATTATATAGGCTGTAGACCCCTTCTCTTAGGCAAAAAGAATAGAATTCACACATTTTCCAAGAGAAAGCACGTAAGTGAATATAATGGATTCGACTGGAATTCGAACTCAGCTCTCCGATTCCTCAATCCAAGCTATTCATTACTCCACCGTGCGAATTTTATATGTGTTGCTCTTGTCCTAAGTATTATCGTGCTTTACCAGCCTTCATGTGATTATTTTCTTCAGTATCCTTCACTAGGTTACAACACTAACCTTAGATGGCAACCAGTTTAAAAAGAATATGTTGAATTACAAACGCCGTTGAGAATGGAACAAGAAACCATTCCACTATCATTCCCAATAAGTTATTATATTATTATCATTCCCAATAAGTTATTATATTTCACAAATAAATAAATGAGCGACATGTCATTAAAATTATTAATAACTATGCTTTTATTCATGACTATTTACAGAATGAAGTAACTTTTTAAACTCCAAGCCATACAGAAGCACTACTGTGCACACTGCAGAAGTACTCACCTTTACTGGTAGATGGAACCACTATAAACTCTTATATTATTTATTAAGCAAGTAACTTATTTATTAGGCAAGTAACTTATTTATTAAGCAAGTAACTTATTTATTAGGCAAGTAAATTATTTATTAAGCAAATTAACTTATTTATTAGGCAAGTAATTATTTATTAGGCAAGTAACTTATCCATTACACCAACGTTCTTCTACTCGAACAACATAGTAAAATTTATTTAGAAATACAAAGTTACGAGAAATGCACCGATAGTACACTGATACGAGTAAGAAGACCGGAAAACAACATTTTCATCCGAGGTAGTGAGCACAGATACAGGACTGTTTCTAGGCAGAAGTGCCGAATAACGTTTAAATGATTCCGAAGTTTTTGGCGAGTACGACAGCTTATTAAAAAACAACTCACTGTTAGGTGTAGGAAAGAACATCACAATCAAAATAAAATAGCCATATTCATCTATTTTTTATGTAGTTGATAGTAACTGCACTATAATTTCTAATGCCAAAAATGACTCTCCAGAAATTCAGAGATTCATTGTTTGATCTGAAATCACGACTAAAAAAGAAAACGAAGAGAGAAATAGACTTTTCAGAAGTACTGATATCCTCAGCCATTCACTTAATGAAAGGTAATCAAGTATCCAACATGGCGTCAGACCCAGAACTGAAACAAAGCAAAACACCTCTAAGAAAAACTGCATATGCATACATGACTCCCATCTAAAGCGCACACACACACACACACACACACACACACACACACACACACACACACACACACACACACACACACCACACTTTATCTCATGTGAATACCCTCCTCCAGCAAAGGGTATTTTAAGTACTCGACCTATGTGTAAAGACGCGCATGCTCTGTAGGACAAACTGAGGCAAGCCAGCCATAACTTGAAAAGGGCACACTCGGTACATAGCAATAGTGCATTGTAACCCAGAATAAGTTTTCAGTGTGTGTGTGTGTGTGTGTGTGTGTGTGTGTGTGTGTGTGGCGAAAATTTTACACATAATTTATATTTGAATCCTTTTTACTTGATGTGCGGCGTACATCCGTCAAAACTGTCACGGTCCCATAAGTGAAAAAAAAGGGAGATCATTCTTTTTCTAAAAGTTCAGATGTATGTACAATAGAATCTGTGTTTAGATGATAGAAAGCGACTTCTTCTGTGTGCTTGAGTGTATATACGCAAGGATTTCAGTGATGATTTTTCAAGCACAGTGGCCCCTCGCTATCAGGATGGGCGGTGCAAAGTAATCTCCTTATCTATGCTTTTATTCCTCTATTTTGTCTTCTAACATAATATATATATATATATATATATATATATATATATATATATATATATATAATAATTTTATCCATGTCTATATCTATCTATCTATCTATCTATCTATCTATCTCTCTCTCTCTCTCTCTCTCTCTCTCTCTATATATATATATATATATATATATATATATATATATATATATATATATATATTATACAGATTTTCTGTAGTTCATTGCTACCAGCAAGCAAAACTTTTTTTCTCCTGATGATGGCCATGTTAGGCGAAACTAATCGAGGAATCTAAATGAAATAATAATAAAAATCGAAAGAATATTAATCTACAACCCACTGTGTCTGAAGATTTGAATTTTTGATATTTTTATTGTTCAATATATATATATATATATATATATATATATATATATATATATATATATATATATATATATATATATATAAATCTTATATTATGAAATGGACTAATGATGTCATTTGTTTACGTTAAGATACGCTTCGAGCAGATATGATCGTTCCAGAAATATAATGGGAAATTCGTCTGTAGATAAATGATATAGCATGTAGGGCTATATGACGGTTCCGTGTAGGACACAGATTCGATTCCTGTCGGAGAACGCATATTTTCTATGGAATTTCTCGGACATTCAGGCCGGTATATGTAGTTAACAGACTATTTACTTAAATATTGGTATCTACAAAAATAACGTATAATATATATATATATATATATATATGTGTGTGTGTGTGTGTGTGTGTGTGTGTGTGTGTGTGTGTGTGTGTGTGAAAAGTGTATATAAATAAATATATATATGTATAATTATTTATATATTATATGCGCGGTACTTATTAGAAAGCGCTCAATATCAGAGATAGAGCTATCTGTTCCATCTTCAAGCGAATTTTTTTTTTGGAATCAAAAAAAATTTCGCTTGAAGATGGAACAGAGCTTACTTTAACTCAATTTAATTCAAATAATTATATTGAAGTTTTCGGCTCTTGTTTTGAAACATGAAACCTCTTATGTCACGAGTTGGAATCATATTTTTAAATAAATAATTATATTTATACTCTACTTTCGTATCGAGCACTATTTTTTAAAAATAATAACTAAAATACTAAGGAACTTTGGATTATTTACCTAACCAGTTCCTTCCTATTTTCTATATATTTTCACATATTATATATATATATATATATATATATATATATATATATATATATATATATATATATATATATGCTAGCGTTAAAATTGATAGAAGCCCTTATAAAAACAAACAAACAAAAAAAAAACAGAAAACAGAACCTTAAGAAGATTAATTATAACCACGGCTACAATGTACTTGCCGTAATTAAAAAAAAAAACTACTTTTAGCAAATTTTATACCATTTACAGATAAATGTACATAATATTTAATATAGTAGTATAAACAAATATTTTCCTGAAAATAGGTGATCGGACCTAAAAAAATTCTTAACATGTTTTACATCCGTTAATTCCAGAAAAAGTAACATTATACATACTAGTGGACATTGAAGTCAACACCAAAAACGTTTCCTGCTAAAAGCAATCGTCAGTCCATGACGACTGCGTTTAGAATGAAATTGACTGTCAAGTCTGGGTGTTGACAATGTTCACTTTTATGTTTACATAGCACTAATATTGAGCACTTTAACCCATAAATATAGCATATCTTAAAACTATATTTTTATATATATATATATATATATATATATATATATATATAGCTATCTGTTGAAGTATCTTCTGTCTTCGTGGATTCCGTTCTTTTGTTTTTTCCTCCATCTTCCCTATTCTTAGTTTTCTCTTTCACTTTCACTTTCACTTTCACTCCCTGTAAACACCCCTCGCGTACTAGGGGCCTTACCGCCTTGCTTGGTGTGAAATGAATAAAACATATAATCTCATAATACTATCTATATCATTACAATTACTTTTATGAATCTGTATATTTACACCTAAGTTCAATCAATATGTTAGTAGCCTATTATGAGTTGAATTTTAATGATTTTATGGGTTGAATGTTGATGTGAAATTTACACTGTTTAGTCGATGGGATTTGCGGAAAAGTATTGAAATTAATCAATTAACAAGAGAAGAGAAAATAAACCGTGTAAAATATATGTTTCTTTATTATTAAGCTGTGTATATTTTAACAAAGCCATCAATTGACCCAGTGGGGATGATCTGATTGTCTTGAAGATTATCGTTCAAAATTTACCTAGGTTTCAACAATGAGCAACGGCGCCAACTGCCTCTCATGATTTCTGTTTAGATCTTAACTAAGTTGAGCTCATTTTATCTCAAGGAAACAACACGACACAGCACCGGTGAGAATCAAACTAACTACACAAGCTTAAAATATTTTGCCAACTATTGCACTTGGCCAGATTCCACAATGGATTGAGATAAAGAAATAGAATGAATATAATTAAGTAGCTATTAAATGAAATAGATAAAAATGCATGTTAATAGGTTGTCAAACAATCAGATAGATAGATAGATAGATAGATAAAGGGCAAAGAAAGAAAGAAAGAAAGAAAGAAAGAAAGAAAGGGGACATAGATAGATAGATAGATAGATAGATAGATAGATAGAATATTTCGAGGCAAGATAACCCTGTGAACCAAGATAGAAATCAACAAAATGAGAAATATTATTTATGATAGAATAATCTCTGTCGTATCTTTATGCCATCTGCCATTGTGATCAGAGATAGATCAATAGCAACAAACATTATATCACCTAAGATAGATAGATAGATAGATAGATAGATAGATAGATAGATAGATATCAACATCTGTCTATATTTCTGAGATTAGGTATTGTAACTATTTACAATATTTACATTGTTCGGACTGTTTTCCTCATCTTTATTGTCATATTCACGACGTTTTGGCTGTTCTATGCTCCGGTCTTCTTCAGGTGATATTTCTCGGAATTTCGAATCGAACACTTTATTTAGTCCAACGACATGGCATATGGAATTAGAACAATCTTCCTCTGTCCGTGGAATAAATGAAGGGTTCGGTTCGAAGTCCAACAAATATCGCTTGAAGAAGGCCGGAGCATACAACGGCCAAAACGCCATGAATATGGCAATAAAGATGAGGACAACAGTTCGAACAAAGTAAATAGTGTAAATAGACTACTGTCACGAACCAAGGTAAACAATAAATGTAGTAGGTTTTTAATATTACAACTATCTGGGTTTTCGAGAAGCTATGAGAGAGATTGCCTCTTAACCTTCTTGAAGGAAATTCTAATGTAGCACCTACGAATGTTGACTGATTCTAATTTGTTTTGGGTACTTACTGTTCTGGCTTAGAGGAAATGTTATGTACAGGCAACCCTTGATGACGGAAGTCACAACTGAGTCTTGCAATATCTTACGATGATCATAGTCGATAACGTGGTAAAAAAAACATCAGATGAAAAACATTTTAATTAAAATTTGTATGATTTGTATTAATTTATAAGCTTTGTTAATTCTGACCCACATCCACACCAATAAGTGTCGGCACAGTTCCATGAGCTAATGGTTTATCAGAATAAATTGTTAACTATTATTCTCTGCGAAGTTACCTAGTGTTTAGCTTACATTTTGAATATTTTGATTCTTCTTTTATCAGCCGTGTACCTTCATGAGATGGGCAATCATGACTCACCACAAATCTCTGTCATTTGTAGATCTTAATAAATAGTGTCTTTCCGCTATCTCTCATAATCCCTGTTCTGTCAACCATTTACTCAAGGTAATTCGGCAGATTATGCGCTGCTTTCTTCTGTAACCTCTTACCTTCAGTATGCCCTGTCCGTGTCAAGTTTTCTAAGCCCTCTTTCCTCACTATGTACCCTACAATTTTGAACTGTCTCTTTCTGATGTTGAGCATAAGTGTCCTTTTTGTTTCCATTTACTCTAAAACATAATCACATGTTCAGTCCATGTTAATCTCAGCATCCTTCTGTAGAACCACATTTCTGTTGTCAGAAGTCTCTTCTTCGTCTATAATGAGATTTCGCAGCAATCACTGCCATATCGTAGTAACAGTATTACATAACAATTCAGTACTATTTTCTTTGTGGCTAGCGAAATTTTCCCCCTTTTAATACTTTCCTTAGCTTTTTCGAAGGCATCTTTCGCTATCCGAAACACACTTTCAATTTGCTTGAATTTTTACTTTTCGCCCTATATATATATATATATATATATATATATATATATATATATATATATCGCACTATATATATATATATATATATTTTAAATTACTTTTCGAGTTAGACTTTTGGAGTAAGTAATAACAACACTAGAACATTGATAGACGTCGAAATTGTTAAAAAGATAAATTCAAATCTCTCAAATAAATATAATTTTCTTCTTCTTCTTTTTCTTCTTCTTCTTCTTCTCCTTCTTCTTCTTCTTCTTCTTCTTCTATGTGCCGTGTCCCTTCATGACCTGGGCAATCATGGCTCACCACAAATCTCTGTCATTTGTAGATCTTAATAAATAGTGTCTTTCCGCTATCTCTCCTAATCCCTGTTTTGCCAACCATTTACTCAAGGTAATTCGGCAGATTATGCGCTGCTTTCCTCTGTAACCTCTTACCTTCAGTATGCCCTGTCCGTGTCAAGTTTTCTAAGCCCTCTTTCCTCACTATGTACCCTACAATTTTGAACTGTCTCTTTCTGATGTTGAGTATAAGTATCCTTTTTGTTTCCATTTACTCTAAAATTTCATCGTTGCTCACATGTTCTGTCCATGGTATTCTTAGTATCCCTTTGTAGAACCACATTTCTGTTGCTTCATGTCTCTTCTTCATCTCTGAAGCGATTGCTCACTATTAAGGAGGGAGGTTTGATATTACACAACAGTTCAGTAATCTTTTCTTTGTTTCTAACGAAATTGTCCTGTTTCTGAAGACGTTACTTAACTTTTTAGAAAGTTTTTTTTTTCGCTATCCTAATCTACCTTCGGATTTCGGTTTTTTTTTTTTTTTCTGTTCTCTGTAAAAAAACATTTTCTAGATATTTAACTTTTTGTACATGCTTGGTTTTAGTGTATCCATTTAGAAATTCACATGATGGGCTGTTCCTGTTGTTGACAACCATACATCATGTTGTTTTTTTTACGAGAAGTAATTCTTTTTCTCGTTTCCCCTTCTGCAGGAGTACCTGTAGTTTCCTTTCCGTGTCTGCTATCAACACCATGTCATCTGCATATCTTATGCCGTTAAGATTGTGGTCTTCAATAATGAATCCTAGCAGGACTTCTAATCCTCTCGGAATTGTTTCATTGTAAAGGTTGAATTATTCTGATGTGAAGACACATCCTTATCTTACGTCAATTTCTATTTTTGTGCATTTAATGAATTCAAACGACTTTACCACTAATAGAGATTGAAGGATCATGGTCGTTTAAGGTTTCTTACGTGATTCTCTCTGGAAATAAGTTGAACAATCTGGGTGAAAGTACGCATCCCTGTCTCACGCCGACAGTTGTCCAGAAGAATCCTCTCCATTTGTTTTCCCATAAGAACTGCACTGGTGGCATCTTTATATAGTGCCTGGATGACGTGGATAATTCCATTATCTGCATTGAAGTATTTGTCAAAGAGCGTCATGCTATACACGATCAAACGCTTCCTTGAAATCGTCAAAGTTGTGGAACACGTCCTTCTGATGTTGCAGGTGCATCTTTATCTTCCTACAATTGAAGACCTGTTCCATTGTACTTCGTCCGGTTGTAAAACCTGCTTGTTCCTCTGATAGCAGTTCTTCAGCCTTGCATTTCAAACGATTCAAAATAATACGGAGCAGGATTTTACTAGGATGGTTGATCAGGCTTATTGTCCTATAATTTCGACATTGCCTGAGGGTTCCTTTCTTTAGTAGAGCCAATGACTGAGTCCACTCGTTAAACCACTTTTTTTGGTCCCAAATCTTTTGGCATAGAATTGTTATGGCTTTGATGGTTTCTTCTCCTCCATGTTTTATCAGCTCACAGGGAATATTATCCACAAGCGGTGACTTGCCAGGTTCCAGTCTCCTTACTTTTAACTCAACCTCCTCTTTTAGTATTGGCGGACTGGTATTGTCTACTTCTGTGGGGTGCTGCTCAGTTTGAAATATCGAGCCACAGCTATGGCAACGATGGTCAAATTGTCAAGAATATGGAGGAGAAAAATCATCTTTCAAACGAATTACAGACTGTACAAATCGCTGGTAGCCTTCATTCCCTTCTATGGCTAGGAAATGTTGACACTGTTGGCCGAAACTGAGAGACGGATCCAAGCGTTTGAGGACAAATGTATGAGAAAACTCCTTGGCATCTTTTGGGAACATAAAACCAATGAGGTTGTGCGGAAAAGAGTTGAAGGTTTTGTGGGCCACAAGGAACCTCTTCTTGCAGCTGTCAAACGGAGAGAAATGGCGTAGTCTGGACACGTTACAAGGTACGACAACCTGTGCAAGGCGCCTTTGAGGGCGGACGTAGGAGAGGACGCCAACACAAAAACTGGTTGGACAATGTCAAACAATGGATATATCAGAATTGTTGATTTCTGCTGCTGTTGGTAGACCGTCGTGGTGGAGATTCAATATGGCTTCTGCATTCGGATCCGCCGCCTACGATTACAAAAGTTAAGGGGATTATGATGAGATTGAATTCATTTTCTGTTTGCAAGTGGGAGAAATCTTTGGGAGAAATCTGTGGTAAAATGGTATTTATTAATTTTGTGTTTTCTTTTTTCTTTACGCAATATTCTTTCTCTGTTTATATTTCTGAAATGAGACATTGTAAATATTTACATCGTTCGGGATATTGCCCCAATATTTATTGTTATAGAATTAACTGATACTGCGATATTCAAAAAGGGAATGAACTGATACTGACATATAAAAAAATGTATGACACGTGGAATTAGAACACTCTACCGCGGTGGACTAAAATAAAGTGTTATATAAATTATGATGTATATCACCTGAAGAAGGTCGGATCGTACGAAACGTCGTGAATATGGCAATAATGATAGAACAGTCCGAACGATGTAAATAGTCGATATTCTTTGTTTCGTACTTTCTGGTGTCTGACTTATCTAATTGTGTTATTTTAATCAATAACTAAAAATCGATAATCGAACCTAGGTAAAATCCACCGTAGGAAAATTTTAAGACAGCCAAGAAGGCCTTCCTCACATGGAATTTCGATACAATTCAGCCTTCAGTATAATCCAGCTTTGATGTTTTGTAATTATATAAGCTTAAATTCTTTGAAAGGAAATCGACCTTTAGGAAATTCAGTATTTATCAGTTTATAGCGTGGTTTGAAATTCCGTATCATCATATTATCACTCTGCTTGTTCCTTATTTCTTAGCACGTACGTTACGCCTTGCCATTAGATAAACAATGGTCCATTTCTCTTTGATTACGTGGATAGACCTGGAATAGCTTACTTGTCCCCTGCCCACAAAGCGGAATAAATAATATATCAAAGATGCCGTTTGGTTTTAGGGAAAGGAAGAGAAAAGAAAGAAAAAAAGAAAAGAAAAATAAAGACAATATTAATCCTCCCATGTGTTTAACATTTGCTTTTTGAGAAATGGAAAATTATATTATATTATAAATCTTTTAAATTTATACCCTCTTATTTTAATTATAACCTGCATCCATACTTACTAGCTGTACCTGTGGAAATTCCACAGAGTTTTTGTAACACTGATATTTAGATTAAATTATAAACGTAAGTAGCATTTACTCGCCGTCAGGATTAACGTTAGAAATAAATTACTTATGCATGCTTTGCAATTTTAATTACTCGTGTGAAAATACTTTTGACATGGAGTTCTTAAACACTAGGTGGGAAAGAGGGGGTCTGAAAGATAAATTTACTTATCAAAAAATATTTACAACTACAGCTTACACTTCTAAATATTCATTTAATAAATATCTGCTGTTTTAACGTTCGCTTCAGTGAAATATTTCTCAATTTAAAATCTTTAAAATGATACCCTCTTATTTTAATTATGACCTGCATTCATATTTATGATTGTTAATGCAATTGCCGTATCGTATGCAAATTAGATAGACAAGGATAAATAGAGAACAATTGGCGAACAGGGGCTATGCCTAGGAAACCACTACTACGCAGAGAGATATGGGAAACATAACAGCAACATTTGGTTAAAGTTGTTAAGCTCAAATATTGAGCGATGCAATGGGAGAATTTCCAAAAAGATTTTATAGTCATAGAATTAACTATGAACTTTTTTATTCCTTAAATATTATGATACATCAGAAAATTCAAATATTCACAAGTATTATTAATTAATATTAATTTGTTTTAAATAATAACCTGCATTCATTTTTAAGATTGTTATTGAAATATTTAGTTAAAGTTGTTAAGCTCAAATATTGAAATTTCCAAGAATATTTTATAGTCGTAAAATTAACAATGAACTTTTTATTCATTAATTATTATGAAAATTCAAATAGGAAAACCGTGAACTATTCACAGGTATTGGTAATTAATATTAATTTGTTTTGTAATTACTAAAAAATTCCCAGATATTCGTACATGTAATGAATACTTCTAAATCATTTGCAAAGGAAATAGCATAAATTTTACAATTTTCAGTCGACATAAATAAAATTTTTCAAGAGTCGCAAATGAAACACCTGGCAGAGGACGAACATATGTTGTATCCACAAAGTCTTCGTAGTTGCATGCCATTCAGTCTATTTTCTCATTGTCCATCTTTTTGATGTTGTCTGCTTTTAAATGATCGTTTTTGCTATTGTGAAATTTCATTTTGACCCTTAATTAGATTTGACTAATAGTAATTCGTTCGCTTTATGTAATAAGTCACTGAGCGCATGGTGTCTTCCATTAGACACATCAACTAAAAGTTGTACTTATCATGTTTTCGGGAACACTAATTCGCAGAATATCACTCCCAACACAGAATACGAGAGAAATCGTCACGTTGTCAAGTGAGAAGTGGAAAATACGTCAGGTAACTGGAAAGTCCTCGACTCACCAAAATCTTACCAAATTCCTAAACATCAGAATTTATTTTGGAATCCATTCATAAGTCGAACAAGAAGTTTTCAGCACTCACGCACTACAAGGGAGCGTATATTTATGCCCAGTGAATGTATATACGAGGGAAAGGTCTTTAATCAAAATTACTGCCGAGTTCATAAATACCCCATATACATATTTATATTTCTATACATATTTGCTTATATATATATATATATATATATATATATATATATATATATATATATATATATATATATATATATATGTAGAATTGAAAGTTTTCGTGTTTCGAACTTTAGGCCTTCATCGAACAAGTGATATTTCCGTTGATGTGACTAAGAAACGAAGACAAAAGGCGTCATAAATTTTCCTAAAAATTTTTCTGATATATAAAAAATTATATATCGTTTTCCCATAATTCTTTTACATATATATATATATATATATTTATGTGTATGTATGTATGGATATATATTTGTGTGTTTTAGATATATGTACATATATGTATGCGTATATTAACCACTAATATTATATATATATACCCACGATACACTCAAAATCCTAATGTACAGCCAGTTAGATCAGAGCTACAGGAATGTGGGACGCCCATGGCTAAGAGACAAGCAGAAAAGCAACTTGTCAGCTCTCAATATAACACATAACACCCTTGAGCGCTTAGCTTTGGAGCAGGTAGAATGGAGATCAACGTGTTTTAGTAGACTCAACAGTTTTCAATCTGCTTGTCTGAATCATCTTCAAGAAGCGAGAGCAAGAACTAAAAGGTCAGCCAATCTAAGAGTGATCTAATCTCACAATCCTCACTCTTGCTCTATATGTGGCCTCCTTTGTAAATCACTAGCGGGTCTTAAATGCCACATAAGATTATCGCACAAAATTTCATAACTGAATCAACTAAGCTGTCAGATCCTCATACGTCGAAACCGAGGGGAGAGTCCATATATATATATATATATATATATATATATATATATATATATATATATATATATTATTTTGTTTTAACAGTATTAATATCATCTATCAGCTTGCTTACTTGTGAAGGGTAAAGTATAATTGTTTCTTTGTTGTGTAGCTCTACGTTGCCGAGATGTAAAAGAAAGCCGGATCAGAGGATGATTCTTCTGAAAAGGGAGACCAAGGCTCGAATCCTTCAGAAAGGCAAATGTTCTTTATTAATTTTGATACTCGTGTACGTACTTAGGTACAAAAAAAAATTGTTTAAATTAAATGGTGTGTCTAGTCATATACATGTATCCTTGAAAAATAATAATAAAGTAATAATAATAATATATATATATATATATATATATATATATATATATATATATTAGCTCTGTCTCTGATATTGAGCGCATATAATATATAAATAATAATATATATAATATATTACACATATATGTATATTTATATTTATATTTTATATACACACACTTTTCACACACACACACACACACACACACACACATATATATATATATATATATATAATGAAGTAAAGAGATAGTTAATTTAGTTCAAAAGTTATTTTTCACAATTACGTATGTAAAATCCCATAATACCATAGCAACTCGTATATATATATATATATATTAGCTGAAGTCATAAATAGTTCACGTATTTCTTTACCAACTTTATTCTTCAAAAAAATAAAGTACAATTATATTTTATTCAGTGATATATTCACCATTATTTGAGCTTTTGCCATTTATCAGGCGACTGTTCGATACCTTTTGAATAAAATTCCGCAGGCTTTGCTGCGCAAGTTTTCGGACTCTTAAATCTGTTTTTATTAGATAAAGTTTTCCCTAGTCAAAGTGCTTTGAGATGATGCCAAAAGGTCGTGCGAAATCAGAAGAATATAGTGGGCGGGGGAGAAACAGATCAATAGAGTTTCAAAATTCATTCCTTTGTTATTTTTCCTGTATACATCCTTGTGTTGTTTTGTAGGAAAACATTTTTCCTATTGACGAGCACAGAACACGTTGTAGTTGCTGGAATTATAAATGTGCATTTAGGGTTACATTTTGTTTTAAGAGCTCTAAATGAATGTATTTACGATACAACAACACGCACAACATTATTATTCTTCCATGGGGCTCAGTTTTTTGTATGTATGTATATTTGTGCAGCAACCTTTCTTTCAAACATTTTTTATTAATTACGGCTGACAAAGAAAATTTAATTTATTATTAAGATTTTCCAGCATCCTTACGTTTTTGAAATCAATTACTATCAGCCGCACTTTATTTATCAGTGGAAATGGAGTGTTAAAAGCTTTTTTTTTTAAATTAGAAAGATGCTCACGCGAATTCCAGCCGCGCACAATATGTGAAGGCTCGGAATAAACGCTCCTACACAAAAATAAATTACGACGTAAAAGTCAAAATATGAAGGAAAAATAACAACACCTGAGACAAAACAATTTTTCTGTTACGCTTGGGGAGTAATTAGAAATTCTTATTGCTCAAAGTAGAGACCAATAGTGTTATAAAACCTCGGAAAATTCCAGTAAATCTTTAATCCTTTCTAAGATACTATGTTTCAAAGCATAATCTAACAAGTCGACAATTTTGCTGTTACGCGATTTGGACAATTTTGCTGTTACACCTAGTATATATATATATATATATATATATATATATATATATATATATATAGAGAGAGAGAGAGAGAGAGAGAGAGAGAGATAGATAGATAGATAGATAGATAGATAGATAGATAGATAGATAGATATAAGAGAGAGAAAGAGGGTGAAAGAATGACCAGAAGGGTAGAGAGAGAGAGAGAGAGAGAGAGAGAGAGAGAGAGAGAGAGAGACAGAAAGACAGAGAGAGAGAGAGACAGAGAGAAAGAGAGAAGTAGGTGTATGTAGTAAAGGCCATGTTTATTCAGCCTGTTTCAGAATATTTTATTTAGAAAATAAAAAAGAAATAGAAACGCTTCCTCTCAAGGCAAGTTTAAAATCTAACCACGAAATATAAATCATGAGAGAATAAAGCTCAAACGGACGTTAGTGTGGGAAAAGGAGGGAGATCTGCCCCTAAAAATGCTTTTGGAAATTAACACGAACACCGGACTGAACTCGGTAACCCCAGTGGGATATGTGATCACTTCAAACTTTCCCACAACAACGTTCGGTATTTTTCCTTACCTGACTTCGACGATACAATGAACTGGAAGTAATAATATTCAGTTTGGAGTGGTGCTTTTGTATTCATATCCGATTTTTTTTTCTTGTTGACATCCCTATTATTTCAGTTTTCAAGCAGGTGAATAGTTTATTATTGGGAAAGAAGAAAAATTAAATAGCATCATTTTCAGTATTATTTTTTCTTTCATTTATGTTGCATGGATGTCTTAATTCTTTCTCGGAACCAACCCCTTTCAAGAGTCTTTATTATTCTTCCAAGTGCGCTTGTATTTATGGTTGCAACTGTCATCTTCATATATAATAAGTTTTTATTCCTCTGGAAAGATCCATATATTATTCGGACTTTTTATTCCCATTCACTTTCAGTCACTAGTCTTTCTGGATGAAGGATATATATTTATTAATCTTTTATTAATGTTGTTTTTTTTTTTTTAATCTTAATTACAGATGCTCATTATCACAACTCTTAATTCATCATTTCACGGTCATTAGTCAGCAGCGTGGGCCAGAAATAAAGAATAATGTCTGGAAATTGCATTTGCCATCTCCAGATGCGATTTACGGGTAGCAGTTAACATCATTGGAATTGGAATCGACAAGCTGAGTTCGAATTTCCTCTTAGTCTATTGCATTCACTTTCACATTACTGTGGAAAAGTATGAAATCAGTCTTTCTTCCATCAGTTATAAGTTAAACTAGCAGCATAACCCGTCATTGACCGGGTCTTTCATTACTAGGAATTTTTGCCGTTCAATTGGAGCAGTTTAAGTTTAAAGTCAACCCACCTGAAAATCAACATTACTAATAACATTTGGGTGCAACTGAGGCATATCCTCAAATGCGGGGTTAACAATCTGAATGGAGGGGTGGGGGCAAAAAAAGGGAACTGTATAATAATAAATAATATTATTGTAATAATTTAAACTATTTATTTTTATTAAAGTTTTTTATGAAAGATATATATCGAAGAATAGATAATAAATAGTAAATGTTGCTGAGAGTTATAATGGGCAGGAAGTAGTGGACAGCCATTGTCACCAACAATTTGGACTCAAAACCAACACTGAAGAATTATCTATCAAAGAAAAAAAATCATCGAAATCGGATGAAAACTGTGGAAATGCATAAACAACATCCGATCACACACACACACACACATACACACACACACACACATACATACACCCACACATTTTGAGAATTATAGATATAAATAGCAAAATATGCTGAACTCTCTAACCTTAAGAGGCCACCAGACTAAGAGAATTCCAAACTGTGAAACCCCACCACTGTCTTTCTCAAGAAAGCATGGCAATTCATCGATAGTACAGATAAGGTTTTTCTGGATCGTTCGAAGCAATCTTTTCAAAGAAAATATATCTCTCGACAGAAATCGGATCTGAATTCGGGAGGCACATGTTTTTATGAAGACTTTAGATGAGTAAGTCGATAGACATTAATTTTACCGTCTACTCAAACCCGCGTACTTACAAAATGTAGCGTTTATAGTAATAAGAGATAATGTTGTATTAAAAATACAATGTAGCTTCCCTGTGTCTTTTCTACAAATATTTTCATAGCAAGTGCTCTGACAAGCTATTTTCCCTGGTGCCCCAACGGCATGAATTTAATCGTGCGACTAGGTTGGCACCTAGGTCCCACCCTTTTACTGTCGAAACAGTTAAATATAACCGCCTATTCTACTCCAACAGCTTCTTCTAACGAACTTCCCTGCAGTGGAACTCCCTTCATCTTACTTGATTCCCTGATAACTATAATTCAAAATTTAAATGAAATGCCAATCGACATCTTCTGAGGTCTTGATCTTGATCCCCGTCCTTCTATTTATCTTTTTCCTCAAACACCCCTCTTTACTTTTACTTTCTGTAACCCCCCCGTGTGCTAGTGGCACTTCCGTCATGCTTGGGGTGAAAGGCTGAAAAAAAAATTCTCAAATAAATATATATATATATATATATATATATATATATATATATATATATATATATATATATATATAAATTTGTCCACACCAGTAGCACCACTCGAAGTTTCATGCACAATGGTGGTGGATTCAGGGTGATATAATTTAAATTTTGTTAAATAGATCGGGGTTATCGTAATGATGAGGCACTCCATATTTTACACAGGGATTGTTGATGTTTTTTTTTAAATTTTGTATTTAAAATAACCGTAACTAAAATATATTAAAAATAATTAAATTTATTATAATATTTATAATAAATATTTAAATGTGAATAGTTATCTTTATATTTTAATTCTACCTTTATAATGTAGTAAATAATCTGTATGGATGCGTGTGTGTGTTTTTCTGTTTATTTTACATATAAAATTCCTAGGTTTGTTGTAATATTTATTATATTGTATTTATAGATTTATTTACACACACACACCTAGAAACCTATGTGAAGTGGTTTGTTAATTTTAACGTTTCAAAAACGAAACTGTTCTCTTTTACCCATCTGAAACTGTTCTCTTTTACACACCTTTTTATATTCCATCAGCATGGCTGATGCTAGCCTCCAGGAGACCGGCTCATTGCACTTTGTTTGACTAACGTTTTCAGCTGACATGAAGTAGGAAGAGTATATTGAATCCATTACTAAGCCAGCAACTAAGAAAGTTGGTTCAATTTTTCTCACCAGGATCAACCTCACGTATTTATAAATCTATTATTGGCCCTTGATTTGAATATGGTTGCCACATCTGGTCTGGTATTCCTGCTATATATTAAAAGATTCTTGATAAAATCCAAAAAAGAATCTGCAATATTATTCTTCCTTATGGCATCTCGTATTCAGTCTCTTACCCACCGTCGTAATGTTTCTTTCCTGTTACTTTTCGATAAATAATTTCATGATAATTGTTCTGATGAACTTTACTCTGTGATATCTAGACTTTATGAATTTAAACGCGTTACTAGACTGGCGACTGCGTCTCATCATTTTACAGTCGAAATATTTAGTTATAACCGTAAGTTCTATGCTAACATTTTCTTCTATCAAACTTCTCGCTTGTGAAACTCCCTTCCAGCTTCTTGCTTCCCAGACAACTTTGATCCTCAAACATTTAAATGCAATGTACATCGTTATCTTCTGTCTTCATAATTCTTGTTCTTTTATTGTCCTCTCTCCTTAATAGTAGACTCTCACATATTCTCTAACACTCAGTAACGTCCAAGAGGATTTATTGCCTTGCTTGGGATGAAATGATTAAAAAAAAAGAAACACACACAGACACACACACATATGCATGTGTGTGTGTGTTAATATGAGTGCGAGCTTAGATAAATATCTAATTTTACTTGACCATTTCAATGTTGGTGCTTTTATACACTGTTTGCAATCAGAATTTCCCTATACGAAGATATGATATCTGTAAATGTAATTCGTACTCTCTTATCTTTTCTACGGATTTATATTATACATACATACATTTATACATACAAATTCAAGTAAAAAAAAATTAATAGGCATATTTTGTATATTAGTTCCACAATGTTCCGGTACGCGGGAGATTATTGCTACCGCGAGACCAATTGACAAATATCCGGCCATCGCTTCCGGTTGAAATGGCAGAAGTCAAGCATTAAAAAATACTTTTTTTTCTCTCTTTGGCAATGAACGCCTTCCCTAGACTGTCAAATAGTCACCAAGTTATCAGAACTAGTTTATGTGTCCTGGAGTCACGAAACAAGTAGAAAAATCAAGGTCTTGCATGAACAAGTCCTAATGAACGGGATATTTATTGTTGCAGTCTATTTCACATATACAATCGTCCCGTGTTCGAGCCCAGCTAAAATACAAGATTTAGAATGCTGATTGTCTTGGTAGATAAAAAAGGTCTTAAAAGAATGGTGTAATACAATTTTCATTCCCTTATTTCTATCTACTTGGCCTTGATTATGCCTGGTATCAACAAAGTATTAACTGAAAAAGCTTTATTTACAGGGAATAGATTTTGTGGCAATATTTCCAAACTATGTCCAAAGTCAGTGATCGAGCCAAAATGTTTCAATTTTCAATGCTGATTTTTAAAGCAAGCAGGTACTTCCTAAGATTAACGTAACATAACCTTGCTCGCTTCGTTTCCTCCTCATTTGGTCTTTTGAAGTTTGAAGCTTAGGTGTTATAAAACAGATGACGACTATAATAAGAGTTGCAATGGCAAATCTTATTTGTGGAGAGCAGAGTATTATTAGTCTTCTTTTATGCACCATGTCCTTTCAGGTCGTGGATGATTATAGCTGCTCTGTGGAACCGACACTCTCAAGAGGGTGTTTTCCTAATCACTACAATCTTAACCTGTTCAAATACAGGATTAACAGTTATCTTCCCTACATATATCCATAAATTGTACATCTTAAATTTTGTATAGGGTGAACATCAATGTAAAAAAAAGAAGAAAAGCATATACTGTAGGGTTTAATTTCAGTAGCTTGAATATACAACGAACAGAAATTGAATTCCTTAATAAAGAGGATCTCATATTTAACATTGCAATTTTAATATATATATATATAGAGAGAGAGAGAGAGAGAGAGAGGGAGAGAGAGATACAAACACACATAAGCTGATTCTATAAAGAACAGCCACCTGCGCCAATGCAAAGCTCTTCAGTAAAATGAATTGGAGCCCTCTGACTGATTGGTGTTTGTTTACATTCGTAAAAACAATACGCCAGAATTAGCAGTTTCTCTCCACTTCAAATAGAAAGTTAGTAAAGAAAACCTCCATCAATACCGAAAAAAGTTACGACAACTACTGAACTTGAGAAACTTGTTTTCCTGTAAAATTGTTTAAAGAGAAAGATTTTATAAAAGTCAACCAAAAGCAGTAGTCGCTGTTCGGTCAATGAATGCCAAACGTTTCCTTGTAGGGAAAAAGCTAATAGTACGACTAATTTTGCACTGCCATATATATATGGTACAAGAACGCAAGCGCGGAACACCCAGTGAGAATCAATCTCACTACACAACAGTAATGGGTGATATGAACAAGGATGCTACACAGCGAGGCGTCTTATTCATCCTTTCTTCTACGCTAATATGTATCTGTTTTTTTCTCCCTCTCTCTCCATCAGCTTTATAATTCTGTGTGTGTGTGTGTGTGTGTGTGTGTGTGAGTGAGTGAGTGAGCGAGTAAGAGAGAGAGAGAGATAGATAGAGAGGGAGAGAGAGTAGACTCATAAATTTACAGGTTCATGTCCATGTTGCCTTTCACACCCGCACTAATGCACCGAAGGATCTGTTAGTGTTAAGTCATGTTTATATCCGCTTTATTCCTTTAGGCTTTGTACTGGTGATGTTTGAAGTCATTAGTGTCAGCGTTAAGATTAGTAATAAGAATCAAGTGATATTCTTACCCTTTTTAACAACTTCTTCTTTATTATTTTGGAATGAGATTACCCACACTAGTCTCTTTCTACTCACCCGTTTTCTTTTACCCGTTCACACTCTCTCTCTCTCTCTCTCTCTCTCTCTATATATATATATATATATATATATATATATATATATATATATATATGTTTCAGCCCTCTTAACTTTCTCCATCTCCATCACTTTATATATCTAGGTTTTCTTTCTTTATCTCTCTTCTCTTTTTTCGTTTTCTTTCTTTTCTCTTTTACTCTCTTTGGATCACGCTTCCTTTTTTCCTTCTCTCTTTCACTCTCGATCATCTGTTTTCCTTCTGTCTGAATACCAATTATCTTTCCAATATAATTTGGCATTCCACAACAATCTTCCATTGTCGATCTCGTCTCTCTTTTCTCATTTCGTTTCGTCTCTGCTTCCTCTCTCATTATATCATTAGCTCTCTTTTTTTTTACACTTCCAATTTTCCATACCTATCACTCCTTTCATTTCCACTTTTGCTTTCACCGTCTATTATTCTTTCTTTCTACTTCTTTCCCTCTAATCTGATCGTTGTTTTCTCTTTCACTCACAAGCGTCTATTTTTCTCTTTTTTATCACTTGTCTCTCTTTCTCTTCTACTGTTTCATAATTTCTTACTCTTTCTTGTATTTTTCTTTTGAACGTTTCTTTTCTTATATTTTATTTCGTTATTCTCTCTCTCTCTCTCACACTCTCTCTCTCTCCCTCCCTCCCTCCCTCTTTCACTAATGCGCTATTTTAACAGTTCACGTAAGATAATTTTAATAAAATTGAGTTTTGTCCGCTCAATTTATCAGATCCTTGTGGTGTCACCTACGCAAGCACTTGAAGTGGTTTCTTGCAATGGAAAGTATGTGTGTGTGTGTCTGCGTGTGTGTGATTCAGAAAGACAGACAGAGAGAGGGAGAGAAGTTTAGAGAAAGACAGAAGACACCCAGAAACTTTCTCCGTGTGTGTCTCGTTTGTTGGGCAAGAAGGAAACAGAAGCACCGTGGAAGATATGTACATGTATGCAAAATGCGTTTTCCGACAGATATGATAGAAAAAACAGTAATTCCGACTTTGCTAACATGACACTTCCCTGTAGCTGAATGGTACACCACATCAGATCAAATGACAGTTTCTGTATAGGAATACAGGTTCGATTCCTGTCGGAGAACGCATATTTTCTAGGAAATTTCTCAAACATTCAGGCAGATAAATGTACTCAATAGTGTTTAATTAAAAACAGAGCTATTACTTAAATAAATTATATCTATAAAAAAAACGCATAAACATAAAATGTATTAATTTCATTTATATATATATATATATATATATATATATATATATATATATATATATATATATATATATATATATATATGCACACACGAGTGGCCAATATTATATATATACATACATATATATATATATATATATATATATATATATATATATATAATAGCTGGCCACTGTATTCGACTAAGGCGACTAGCCAATCCCAATTGCAGACTCTCACTCAGGCACATTTGTGCTTATTCAAAACTCACAGAGCCAACCTGTGGTTTATACTCCAACTATGCTGAGCAGAGCGTGTATTCTAGAACGATCAGCAATTTGAATAACACCAGCACGCTCAAACACAAGGCCACGATGACTTGTGACTTCGTGCTAACACGGCTATCAGTCTACCCAACTTCACTCACAAGGCTTGGGTCAACCCATGGTTTTCGGGCACTTTCCAAAGGTGCCGCACACTGAGATGGTCCCTATTCCAGACCGATAATACCAGAAAGTGTCCTTCCTGCCAACAAATTGACCCTGGTGAGATTCGAACCCGGGTCTCATGGTCAGAAAGCGAACGTTCGAATCACACGGATATATATATATATATATATATATATATATATATATATATATATATATATATATATATATATATATATATAAATAAATTATTTGGTGATCCATATGATAATTCCAAAGGGATATAGATCCAGATAGAGCCCAAAGTAAGAACAGATTAAATTATAATTAAGAAAGCGGAAACTTTAGAAATTTATAGTAATATTTTATTTCGCTAGACCGATGTTTCGGATTTGCTTCATCAGACCAAACGTTTTAAAAAATAAATGGATTTAAACATAAATTCAAAATGGGGAAACGAGAAAGAAAGAAAGAAAGAAAGAAAGAAAGAAAAAAAAAGAAAAAAAGAAAGAAAGAAAGAAAGAAAGAAAGAAAGAGCAAGAGAATTGGGGCGAAACGGAGATATATCTGTCCGGTAAGATATAGGGAAGGGGGTAACATAGACGATGAAACAGTAGTGGTTGAAATTAGACAGGTTGACCTCTTTTTCACCGGATATGGAAAGTGAAGTAGAGAGAGTATCTTCAAAGGGGAACAGAGGAAATAGACAAAGGAAAAAGAGCAAGGGAAAAAGAAAGGAAAGAGGGGAAAAAAAACAAGAGGAAGAAAGGGAAAACTTGAGAGATGCATCGGAATTGGTCATCTTCGTTATTTACAATTGAATATATTTGAAAATTTTCTTTTCAAGTAGTTATTTATACTCGTATCATTAAAAAAAATATATATCATTTATGTGCTATGTGTGATACATGCATAGGCGATGATGTATCTTTCTTTCGATACATGACTGACGAGGCAGATTTTTTTTCCCGAGGTAGGTTGCCATTTCTTTCTGCGGTAGACCAGCTGCCATCAAAGGCTACAGAACCCGGTCTGTCTTGCTATTTACCCATCTTAATAAATATAAATATGAATGAACCCTCTTCTGGGGAAGAAGAAAATGATTCATACCTTTCCCAAGGGTATTAGTACGTAAGTGAATGTAATGGATTTGACTGGAATTCGAACTCGGTTTCCTCAACCCGAGCCGCTATAGAACCCGGTGTGGAGAAGAAGATTCATGCCTTTCCCAAGGGTATTAGCACGTAAGTGAATGTAATGGATTCGACTGGATTTCGATTCCTTAGGCGGAGCCGCTATACATTACTCCACCGTACAGGTGATAAATAAAAAGTAAATTAACGAATAATTTTAAAAAAAAAATTTTTTTTTAAAATATATCTATGTATATTCAGTTGTATGGATATGAGTTTGTGAACCTGGGTTTCACGCTTTTGCGATCATCAGACAAACAGGTTTATCTTTTAAAATTGTAACTATTTATGCTTGTTTGACTATGTTTGATTGTGGGAAGAGGAATCTACTTCTGTGCTTGTTTGGGGTGGTATTATCATACACATAGACACACATACATAGAGGTATTTTAGTTCACACAAACACATCCATATAAACAATCTGAGGCTAGGCGCATATACATATCCCCGCGTTCGTGCATACATACATCTATTTCAGTGTCGAGACTGTAGCTTTTATTATATGCAGCGATGTTCCTTTCAACGAGGAGCCGATAGGGGGTGTTCTTGACGCTTTTCAGACCTATCGCATTACACTTCCTCACACACGCATACACATACACACATGTAGACGCGCACATGCATTCCTATTGGTCTGACTCTTTCAACACCACTTTGGTTAAGCTGATTTCCGTTTGTGGGCATGGTGATGATGTTTATATTTTCAACGCTAACTGCTTGTGTGTTGTTGACGATTGTGATTATGCTAATAGTGATAATAACGGTGATATTAATTATTATGTGTGTGCGCAAGCGCGCGCGCGTGCGTTTGTGTGTGTGTGTGTATGTGTTTCGTTGAAAACGACCGACAAAGTGTGGTGGTTGAATTTTTTATATAATTTCTCGTCTTCTTATAAGTTCTGTCTTTTGAGGACATAAATTATATAAAAATTTTCCGGATGTTTTATATATCCAAGTACTTTCGACAATATTGTAGCCATTAGCAAGGTTGAATTTTGTTTTACTTTTAGCTGAATAAATGCATTATTTTATGTATGTATCTAGGGTTATAGGAATCTTTTATTTTCCAAAGACAGCACATTATGACCGTATTCATAGTTGATATGATATTTTTCTTTTCTTTTTTAATAATGCTTCCATTATTTTTAGCCTTTTTTTTACATATGGATGATGCTATTATATTTCTATTATCAACAAGTATGTTACGGATAGAATTTGTTAGGTCTACATGTATATTTAAATGAGAACTAATTGAGTTATAGTCAAAGAGATGTAACGTGAGTCTTCTTCTTAAACATGCAGTATATCCAATATAATTATTTACAAATTTAGATTGGTCAAGAACACAGCTCATTGAAGATGAGTTTAGCGGTTTTAAATTTTTTGTAATAAATAATTTAATTTTTTTTTTGTTTTTGTCAACTGGAGTTGTGTATTTCTTTATGATGTTTCCAAAAGAAGATTCGCCTTGCTTATGGTAACTATGAATTTTATTATTGTAGACTATGTTAATGTTATTGTTTTTTCTGTGTGCTTTGTGTTGCTGTTAGTTACGTTAGAAAGAAAAAAAAAGTCTAATATAGTCATCTATAAGATGGATTGAAAAACCGTTATTAACAAGCGTTTGTTTCACGTTTATTAAGTTCTTTATGGTCATCAGAAAAAGGATGAGCCCGAAAAGCGATTTGCAGGTCGGGAACACTAAAATCGATCAGACGCGGAAATTTAAATATCTGGGAAGCGTCTTGACAGAGGACGGTAAGTACGACACGTTGACGTATTGGGATGGCCAAGGACACGGTCCAAAAACTGGGCAGAGTATTGCGAGACAGGAGGATTTCTTTGGTAACAAAGTAAAGAATACTGAGCTATGACGTGACATCTGTCCTTCTTTACAGAGGCGAATGTTGGACGATTTCCTCAAATATGAGGAAGAGACTCGAGGAGAGGGAGATGTGGTTCTACAGAAGGATGCTAAGGATATCATGGACCGAGTGTTTGAGCAACGAGGAGGTCTTAGAGAGGTTGCAAACAAGGAGGAAGCAGCTGAAGTTTCTGGGACGCATAATGGGAAACGAGTGCCTGGAGAATCTGATACTCACGGGTCGAATAGAAGGAAAGAGAGACAAGGGAAAACAACGCCTGACATACCTGGCGGGCTTAAACAAGTGGATGACAGAACGTGGTCTGGGGGAGGAAAGAGAGAGAGAGGGAACTTGTTGAGAGCTGAAAGGGAAAAAGAAGAAAGAAAAGCAGACGAGGGGATGAATTCTCGTGCGGTCGCATAAGGGAATTTTTTTAATAACACCTATTTTATATCTGAGAGGACATTGGCTAGAAAAACTAAGATGGCAAGAGTTTTTACTTGTGGGTTTTTATGTAAAGAAGTAGTGAATGTATTTTCGAATGAAATTTTGAGATATACAAATATAAAAGCATCATCCACATGTACAATAATGTTAAAAATAATGGAAGCATTATTAATGAAAAAGAAAAAAACCAACACTCAATAATATCAACTATGAAGAGAGTCACAGCATGCTGACTGTGTTTGGAAAATAAAACATTCCCATAATTCTAGATACATATATAAAACAATGCATATACTAAGATAAAAGTAAAATAAAATTCACCCTTGATAATGGCTAAAAGTATAGCCGAAAGCGCTTGGAAAACATTCGGACAATATTTATATAATTTTTGTCCTGAAAAGAAACATCATACGAACACATTAGAAATTATACAAAAAAAAAAAAAAAAAATCAAACATCAGACTTTGCCAGTTGTATTCAAAGAAACTTGCCTAAACTTTGCTGCCCAAATACACAATTTTTATCGATATATTTAGGTAGCTCCATTTTCTCGCTGAAAAGAAAAAAAACTTCTACGAACGCAAAAAACATTTGATAAAAAGCTTAATCGCGGTACCTTCTCAGTCGTCTTCAATGAAACTTGTAGAAAGAATAGATTGCTGCCCAAACACACACACATGTATATAGCTAAATATATATATATATATATATATATATATATGTGTGTGTGTGTGTCTGTGTGTGCGTGAGCGTTCCTGTATGTGTGTATGTGTGTATGTGCTTACTAAAAAAGAAGAGAAAAACTTTGTTAACGTTGTTCTTATATATACTCGAATTCGACGTATGAGGGTCAAGCAGATCAGTTCCTAGGAAACCGACAGCCCAGCGACAGCACATGAGATTTGATTATAGTGGTGAAGGTTTCGTGCAAGACCATCCACACTTTTTGAAGGGCCGAATACAGAGACCCTTTTGAATTCAGAGTTGTCCTTCTCCTAGACCAGTTACCATGCAAGGCTATAGAACCCAGTCTGTCCTGCAATTTACCCATAACTAGAGGGGGAAGAAGAGGATTCACACCTTTTCCAAGGGTATTAGCACGCAAATGAATGTAGTGGATTCTACTGAAATTCGAACTCGGCTCTCCGATTCCTCAATCCCAGCCGCTATCCATTACTCCATCGTGCCCCCTCCTTATATATAATGTGGCATGGACTAAATTTTTCAATAAATAGAGCAATGTCGCAGCTATTATCCCAGAAGTTGCACGTCGGATCAGTTCTTTTTAAATCAAATATGTGGTGCAGTACAATTTATATTGCATAAATCATTCATACAAAAAACAGATTAGTGAAGTTAATGATATAAATGGCGAGAATACATCTTCGCAAAAAAATTTATTAAAATTGAACAATTCAGTTCATGCTACATCGCCTGAAAAAACTACTACAACAAAAGAATTCTTCAATTACCATATTAGTAAAAAAACGCACTCTCTTTTAAATTTTCCAAAAATTCAACCTTAGCGTTGCGACAGCACGCGCTAGAATTTCTTGCAGTTAACAATAACATTTCTAAAAAAACATATTACGATTCACATCTAATCTTTCGTGTCTCGTTATTACCTGGATGTATTTAAAAAAAAAAAAACAAATCAATTTCCATGACTGATGATGTCTGTATGAACCGATGAAAGTACTTGCAAAAAAAAGACCGTATACATGTTGAATTTATTAAAAACAGGGATCACAATATTCATCTAGAGGTTCGTTGGTTAATGTAATTTTAATAAATTTGTTTGCGAAGATGTATTCTCGCCATTTATGTCATTAACTTCACTAATCTGTTTTTGTATGAATGATTCATGTAATATAAATTGAACTGCACCACATATTTATTATATAATATATATATATATATATATATATATATATATATATTTGTGTGTGTGTGTGTGTGGGTGTGTGTGGGTGTGCACTAGGAAATAAAGCCCAATGAAATGGGAAGAGAATGAGATAGAGTGAATTATGAGATTCGATGGCGGTAAAGTAAGTCAGAGAGACAAGTAGACAAATGAATATGTCTGTCTTATCAAACTTGAGAAGTGGATGGCGGTTGTTTGTTATGAGAAAAGAAAATTCCGAAACATCAGTGCGATATATATATATATATATATATATATATATATATATATATATATATATATATATATATATATGTAAAGAGACAGAGAAAGAGACAGAGAGACAGAGAGATAAGAAAATTTCATGATCTTTTGACTTTAAGAAATAAATTGTTTTCTCTTACCTGAGCAACGGAACCCTCTTACCGTTTGGCTAGAGAATATTTGGAATGGCACCAATGTCAAATGTCTGGCCACCATCCAGAACCAGTTGCCATTGGCTGGTATTATGACACTTAAACTGGCTAAATTGACAAAAGATGACGATTCCGGAAGTCGTTTGCTTGTGTAAGTTTTCGCTTTCTTTCCAAGAACAAGAAAAATTGTAACTTGAATGTGTTCGGTTAAGATTTTCCAAAAGCGTTCAGCTTATGAATGACGACACTTTCAAATATATTCCCGAGTTAATTTTATTCGATGTGTACAATAGTTGTAGAGGTAATGGACTCTGTAAGTTAAAAGTTGACAATATACTAACCATTCAACTTCTATGCCATTGGAACGTGGACACTTATTAAGTTAGTTTAGCACAAGAGAAGGACTCCAATATAGATCGACCAGGCTCACTGGACGAGTGATTATTTTCCGAAGCTAGCGTGATAGAAATTACTATAGGACAGTATGTGATCAGATTTATAGCTTTTGTAAGAGAATGAATATTCCCTATTTTATATCCTAGCTTACAAACTGATGTTGATTTGTTCCTAAATCAATAGTAAGGTTTTGATTATTACAATTAATGACCATTCAACTGCCCTCCTGATTTTTAAAATATATATATATATATGCCTTGTTTGGTTTAATTAACTTCTACTAAATTACGAGGCTGAAACTGTTTAACCCACTGGTGCATAGTGTCCAACATTTTAGTTAATGGATTATCTAAAATTTACAAACTACCAGCACTAAGATTATTATCAGCAATATAGATAAGGTAAAAAGAGGTAAAATTTAAAAGGGAACTTTATGCAGTCGTGGGTTAATGTTGTTGTTGTTGTTGTTGTTGTTGTTAATCATTATTATTATTATTGAGTATATGAGGAAACGCCTCAGCAAGAGAAAGTCTCTCTGGATCGAGTTAAGGTAGTAAATTAGTTTCGAAAAAGGTATCCAATCTTCAATTTTAGGCGATATTTCGAAATCCAGAAGGTTACCACAAACTTTTGGCCTAAGATACACACACACACACACACACACACACACACACACACACACACACACACACACACACACAGACACACTTCAGTTTTAAACGATACTTCGAAATCCATAAGGCAGCCACAAATTTTTGTCCTAAGGTACACACACACGCACGCACACACACACACACACACACACACACACACACACACACACACACACACACACACACACACACACACACACACACACTCCAATTTTAAATGATACTTTGAAATCCATAAGGTGGCTACAAACTTTTGGCCTAAGGTACGTGCACACACAAACGTACACACACACACACACACACACATACTCACACACACACGTGTGTATGTATGTGTGTACTGTAGGTCGAAAGTTTGTAACCACCTTATGGATTTCGAAGTATCGCTTAAAACTGCAGTGTATATTTGTATGATATGGACATCTAGAGGCGCAATTACACGAACACATATGACATATGTTTATATAAGTGTAAATATATTTGTATATTTAATTTCTGTCTGTATATAGGTTGAAAAAAATCGCTAATACTTTTGTGGCATTCACTATATCTGAGCGTACATGCAAGTACCATTTTGTCCAGCTACAGACTTACGGCATTATTGATCCATGCATTTTTACCTGGCAGTTAATTTTTTTTTACCTATAGCAAACGACAAGATAGATAACGTAAACCCGGGCCATCCAAATTCTCAAGAAGCTGCTACCTGATTTTTTTTGTTTTTGCTTTTTGCTTTGTTTCTTTTTTCATCGATCTTAGATTCAATGATTAAGAATCAAGAGTTTCACTTTCAGTTCGTTCACTGGCACATTTCTCATTCGTCAGTCGAGCATTTGCCTCGGCGAATGACTGTCCCACCAGGGTTGGTCGGTATTTCTTACTGAGGAATCAATTACTTTTGGTCATTGCCTAAACGTATTTTGATCATCAGGTTTACGTGATCCGTGATCGGTTTGCGGTGACAGGAATTCGATCAGCGGTGAGGGCTAACAGCTCGTCTCGACAACGATTGGCATCGGGCTAAATGGACAAATAGATTCAGGCGTAACCCTGTGGCCTTGCGCGAATTTGGCCCATAGCCGACCTGTGGTTTGAAGCATACAAGAAAGATTGGTCTGAGATGAGCTCGGCTATGAGACATCGTTGTTCGTAGAAGCAAACAAAAGAAGAAAAACAAATTAAATCCACAAACTGAAAAAGACATACCTCTGCTGAGGCTGTTTGTGTGTAACTATAGGTACAGAAAAAAAGGTGGAAGAAAAGTATGAGAATAAAGTAAAAAAAACAGAAGAGACAGAAAGATGATAGGAACTCGAGGATAAAAAAGATAGGGTAGGATGAAAGTGAATACGAGAAGATGAACAGACAACAAAGTTAAAAGGCTTTGATGCGAACAGGTAGAGACAAAATGTAAGAAATAGGTATAGAAATTTGTCAATATATGACAGTCATAGATATTCTTTTTAATTCTCGACGTAGAAGAACATATTAGTCAGTTAATATTCTTCTTCTTCTTCTTCTTCTTCTTCTTCTTCTTCTTCTTCTTCTTCTTCTTCTATGTCCTGTGTCCCTTAAGGACGTTGGCGATCATCGCTGCACAATTTCCTAGTCCGTTGTAGCTCTTAAAAAAAATTGTCTTTTTGTTATCACTCCTAAACCTTGCTCCGCCATTCATTTACTCGCGCTTACTAGGTAGACTATACGTTGTCATTACTCTGTTCCTCTTGCTTTCAATCTATCTTGTGAGTATCAAATTTTCCAAGCCCTCTTTCCTCATTAAGCGCCCTATAAATTTCAACTGTCACTTCCTGATATAAGCGTCCGTTTTGTTGCCATCTTTTATACGAGTGTTTTTTCATGTTTATTATTATTATTATTGTTATTATTATTATTATTATCAATTACTTTGATTTCTGTTGTATACAGGTCCCAGCCAGAGAGCTAAGGTCAGAAATGGCTTCACGACATTTTCCACATATCATTGTTATAAAAAAGACAAACCCTATGATCACACACATTTTACATAGATAAAGCTCTTCGTAATATGTGAGCTGTACTTGTGAGTACATTTTTTCTATTTCTTTAAGGCATGAGATATCAGGAATCCCTTCAATGAGTCTATCGGAACCAATCAATCTGAAGGCTCCAACTACAACTGGAATTATTAATGTCCTCATGTATCACATTTTTGAGGTTTCCACATCAATATCCTTGTATTTTGAAAATTTTGAAGATAATCAACAATACCTTAGAATCTGCAGAGACTGCCATGTTAATAAGAAAGAACATTCTGTTTTCGGGTCTTTGGTCACGATCTCTGGTCGATTAGCTTTCATTGCTCTGTCAGTGTGTATTGTAAAGTACCATGAAATTGTTACAGATCCTATGTCTGTAAACAGGCCTGGGTGATGTTCATAACAGTTTCTTGCAGTTTCCTTCCGGTAAAAGTTGTTTAATTTCCAGTGTATATATTGGCCCAATCTATCATGCCGAGTTTTATATTCAGTGGATGCTAACACCGTGCAACCTGATACAGGATGGTCAATTGTTTCTGGATATTTATAATATGCATTTCGGATTAACACAATTTTTCAGTATGTGTGCTTGATAATTTCTAGTTAGTAAGCATTGGTTCTGTGCAGCAAGAATAAAACCTTCGATTTCAGCTTTTAATCCTACACTTCGTAACCACTGATCGGTATGGAGATTGTCTACATAAGCTTGTTTGGTATGGGTAGCGTATTGAAGCGGCTTATCTTGCCATCGTTTCTGCATTTCGTACATTACATTTGCTTTTGCTTTCGTTTTTAGGTTCTTTGCCGCTGCAGTAGGTGTATTATGGTTTACTTGCACTTCTTTACCAACCTGAAATCCCTTTTGAAATTATTGGCTTCCTTTATTACTGAATAAAGTTTCTTATTTCTTTCATTTCTTTTTCATTTTTTGACACAGATCATCACCTAGTTTTCTGTAGTTTCTAGGTATCTTTGAAGACCGATTGTTGCGGTCTTGTGACGCATTTCTAGTTGAACTAATCCTCTGCCTCTTTCTGATCTGGACAGATGATCAACATAAACCTCAGGTTGAGGCCTGCTGTAGCAAGTGAGAAGCTTTCTCGTTTTGACATCCATGTCAGCTATGGTCCAATTAAGGATGTTGAAAATGTATTACATCACAGGGAAAATTAAATTCTTTATCGCTTATATTGTTTTTTTGTTTTTTTTAATTCAACTCGGTATTTAACACCAGACGCACATCCCTGTGGCATTCTCTTCTTACTTCCTCCTTCATTTGGATATGCTGTGTTCCATCTCCTTCGCTCACTCCTAGGTAGTCATCGGCTTCTTCTTGTTCTCGTTCCCTAAACTTTGTGACGAAATCAAAATCTAGAGTCTGTTTTTGTAATACTACTTTTTTTTAATGTTACGTTTACACATATATCTAATTCAAAATCGATACCGATATCGTCACTGAAACATTTTAAATATTTAAGGAAATTTACTATCACTGAGGAGACCTTGTACATTTCCAAAGCCTTGAGGATCTAAGTGTGTGGCACACTGTCAAAGGCTTTGCGGTAATCTAACCAAGCTGTTCTGAGATTTCAACCATTTTACTTATAATTTTCCAGGATCCTTTTATTTATTAGTAGTTGATCTTTGCAACCATATGAACCTTTCCGATATCCCTACAGATCCAGGGAAAGAATCTTGTTATTCTCGAGAAAAGAGAAAGTACATTTCGTGAGGACAGACGTGATCAAATTATATGTGGTGGACAGACATGTTATTGGCCTATATTTTTTTGGTTCATCTGTTTCATCCGTTTTTGGTAGGAGATATGTAATGCATTCCGTGATCCATTCTGGAATTTCATTGCGGTTATTAATTAGCATAAATAAAGTTTACGCAAGAGTTTTATAGATTGATAACAGTTGGGTAAGTTTTCATTTACTGGGGATTTTCATTTTGGGGATTCTGTACTTGCCTAACATTATTCTTACTCATATTTTTCCAATCTTGCACAGGTTTATCCTTCATTCTTTCTTGTTCTTGTTTAATCCAATCTGCATTGGGATTATATTCCTTTGGGTTGTTCCAAATATTCTCCCAAATTTTCTGCACTTCTTCAATCGATGGTGGTTTTTTGACTTCTATAACTGCTTTTCCAATTTCCCTGTAAAACTTCTTGACGTCTATTTGGAATCTTTTATTTTGTCGATAGAACTTACGTTTTTGATATCGTCTTGTTCTCTGCAGTTTCTGTTTAAATATTTCCTTGATTGTTGGAATTTCATTTACTGCTTTAATCTTATATTTCCGATTGATCGTCTTGCTTTTCTGTGTTGAAATATTTGACTATTGAAATCTCGCCTATTATCGATAACTCACATCTGATTTCCTCAATTTCTCGCTTTAATTTTGCCTTCTACGTTGGCTATTTTTGTCTGTTGTTTAATCTTTTATTTTGCCTTGACATTAAGTTATTATTATTATTATTATTATCATTATTATTATCATTATTGTTGTTATTATTATTATTATTATTATTATTATTTCTTTTTCTTACAATATTCTCGTTTGGTGCACTTTTCATTTTTACTATTTATTTTTTTTTACAATGATGCTCACACTGCAAAAGGCCCAAAACCCATTCGGGGGTTACAGAATAAGATGTACTATTTATGGGTGTCTGTGGGTAAGATAAGAGTTAACCCTAGACTTGAACAGGTTAAGATTGAAATGATCGGGAAAACATCCTCTTGAGAGCCGGTTCGACAAAGCTACAGTTCGTGGGAAGACGCTGCTCGAGTGAAACAGACACCTCACCAGTGGAATACGAATGGCTGGTTCGCTACAATGTGGGTGTTATGGAGGTTCTTAACTCTGAAGGTCAGAACTGGTGGGATAAACGAATGTAGTTCATCTGAACACTTTGCAAATATTTTTGGGATTTTATGAAGTTTTTGGAGATAACAATGATTTACTGATACAAGTCCTACTGATTAACCTGTAACTGGGGGAGAAAAAGGTGGATTCTTACATTTCCCAAGGGTATTTGCGCCTAAGGGACTATAAAGAATCTGACTGGAATTGGAACTCGGCTCTCCAATTCCCAATTTCGAGCAGTTTTCACTACTCGCACATGTCAGGCTGCAGCATCTGGTAATCCAAGGCGGTAACCCTAATAGGTACTGACCAGACTCGACATTGCTTAACTTCAGCGATCGTATCGTGTTTCAACGTGATGGGACCGTAAGCCTACATGTATGCGTGCGTGTGTTCATATGTATATTCTGTACTATTTAAAGTAAGCAGTGTTTGTAATAAGGGTGAACAATATCCTGAGACAGGGGAATAATAATAACATTATGTACTCACCCATCCCCAAAACATGTATTACGTATGCTACTTGACTGACTGACATAATAGTACAAGTCTTATTAGCTTAATTGTATTGTTGAATATTAGTCTATATGATACAGGACAACGGTATAGCTGATTAAAGCATTCTTGGGCCAAGTAGTAGAGATACTGACTCAGCGGAAAAACGGTGAGCGATAACTGAGTAATATTTAAAAAAAAAAGATCAAGATATCCCTCAAACAGACATGGGTACGAGAACAATCTCCCATCCTAAGTTATTTAAAAGGTTCAATTTGAAATTCCCATATCGACAGACACATAAAGAAGGCTAACGGGCACAACGACCGGAACATTGGGATAATAACAATAAAGATGAGGACATTAGTTCGAATGTAAATAATATAAACAATTACTCCTCATCCTAGAAATTAGTTTTAATCGATTAGATTGTTATTGCATTTTATTACAACCTTCTGAGTCGATGTCTTTTCCATTATTAGTTAAATGTTTTTCTCCATCTTATTATTGTCGCTTGACAACACACTGATTCTGCCCACTCTGCATAATTACTCTTATTTTAATTCGAGTTTTACTCCATCCATATTATAGTTAAATGATAGGATAAGGAACAAATAGGAACCGTTTATAGATTTAACAGGTTTCGCTTTTACACAAGCTTAATCAGATATTAAACATGGAGAACAAAAGAACATTCTCGTATTTTTTTTTATTTTTGTGTTGTTTGTTTTTTATTGGTTAATCAATAAAAAATGCAAACACAAAAATACAATAAACATGGATGAAACTTAATTTTAATTGAGTCTTTATTTGCATGAAGAAAGTCTGGAAAAATGCTGATGGTATAATTATTTACATTCAGTTTGTAGAACCAAAAATATTGGTGAGAATTGATACTGGGAAAACTTTATTTGTAAACATATAAATTATAATATTAGTAAAATCAAGACGTTTTTGCGCCTTAACATAGGCGAAAAATGTCTTGATTTTAATAATCTACCAAAAATCAATAAATTATTGAATTTGAATAATTAATAACAGTTTTAAAATATTATTTACTTAATAAATGATGGAATTACTTTAAATAAGTTTATTTTCCGAATTTTTGAGAAAAAGAAACAAAATGGTGCACACAACACAAGAACCGAACAAACGAGACACAAAATGAATAATGCTCAAACAACGCTTGCTGGAAAGAGCATGGGATCGGTGAAATGGCGGCAAACTACATCATGCTACACCAACATCATTTAATTTACATGGAACTTTTCTGGATTTTTTAGTTTCGAATATTTGTTGTTTGAGTCTATTGATATGAAAGCTGCGGATACAAGGAGCCGACTGTACTACAAGGAGATTATGCTCGTAAGTAACTTCCAGTGATTCGATGATAATCTTCATCGCAGAAGCTACCAATAACCTATTTATGATGATTGATGGAGAAGAGGGAGGGAGAGAAAAAATGACGCTTCTCCTGGTTCTATATAACAAAATTAATATCTTGTCACATGAGACATTCAGGAATGTTTACTGGAAAGTAACTTTCCTTTACCCTGTGAAATTCCAGCATGTAACTCCGACAAAATACAAATTTGGAAACCAACCAATTTATTTTTTATCACCCCCCTCCCCCGCAGCAAGGCAAATAAGCCACTAGGACGCAAAGAGTTATTGAGTGTTAGAGAACATGAGGAAAACTACTATTAAGAAGAGAAGACAATAAAAGAAGAAGATTTAAGAAGACGGAAGATAATGATTGACATTGCATTTAAATTTATCAATCTGTTTCATTATCATCGTAGTTTCAGAGGAGCTTAGTAAGCAAAATGTATACACAGTTTGGAAGACTATAGTATACTAATCTTGCATGGTAAGAGTAGATTCACTTTAAAAATCTTAGATTTTATATGACCTCTTGCACCGTTAGTAAATGAGTAACTATCTGATTAACAGGATAAATTTAGTATTATATTAGAACAACGTAAGTAGTTTCGGTAACGGGAGTTGAAAGGTGTTGTGTTTTTTTATATCTTTAGCGATGATACTGTGTGGTGTGGGTTTTCTTTCTATTTTTTGGTATCAATAGTATTGCTATGTTCCGTTTTTTATTGACACAAGAGCAGAAATAATAGTAATATCGCAAGAAGAGAAAGTGATATTACTTTCATTTTATTATTTTTCTTTCTCTCATCAATCCCGATGTCCCTCATATCTACTACTTCTGCTGTTAAATAATAGTTTCAGACTATTACTTTTTAGTGGCAGTGTCTTTGGCTCAGACCTTCTGAGGCTGATCTTGGTGTCAGCTGATAGACAAAACAAAAAATGTCCTTTTTGATTGGTTAAAACGAGCGTGGGAAGGTTAGAAAGTTAGAAAGTGTTTTTGAGGAGTTAAGTTTTACACGTCGAAGAGATCAGATGTGGTTATTTCGTGTCTCGGGAAACTTGCTCCCCAGTGGGGCTGATAGAGCGATCCCCCCCCCCGGCTAGTTAAAAATGTACACGTCGACGTGTTTAATAAAAAAATTCCATTTTGTTGAACTTCTCATTTTACCTTCGAACAAACCAACTAGTGATCACCCGACCGGAAGATGACAGAAAGAAGAAAGTAACGTATGAATGAATCAAACCCGTCACCCCAAGACATCCTCAGAAGAGAAGGGGCTATGCAACAAATGGTAACCTTCCGAAAAAGATCATAAAAATGAAAGATGAAGAACAGGAAAGACACAGACTTATGACTATTGATAACATCAAGGGAAGGTCACGAAAATGACAAAATGGTTGAGTGAAATGCATTTAACAAAAATAGAGATTTAAACTTAATTATATAATGGATGTGTCCGGCTAGATATGGTATCCGAGTGTCGAATATGAAAATTAAGAAAACAAGCGTAAAATATGTACATAAATGGAAATAAAAATGATAAAAATTCTAACAAAAAAGACGAAAATAAGGGAAATCTTAGAAGTAATAAAGTCACAAAAATGAAGTTGGGGTGGATATATTGCAAAACGAAAGGATAACAGATGGAGTAAAAGGTTGCTTTATTGTTGCCCAATGTGTAGCGAACGTAGTAGGAAAAATAAAATTGTAAATGGAAAGATGAAAATAGAGGGGCTTAAGAATAGCCCGCCCACGATCGTCATAAAAGGATTTAGGTTTTTAAACCGTTGTTCTACACGTCGAATAGCTCAGACGTGGTTATTTCGTCAACATGTTAATAAAATAGATAAGTTTCAAATTCTCTTTTGTTGAAGTTCTCATTTATCCTTCGAACACACCAACTAGCGATCACTCGACCGGAAAATGACAGAAAGAAGAAAGTAGCATATGAGGGAATCGAAACCGTTTCCCCAAGTCATCCCACAGCGCGAAGGGACAATACAGTACTACTATAACAATTCAGACTTTAATTTTGGTTTTTAAAATATATATTTCTTTTTCATTTTCCTTTGAATGCGTTATTTGTTGGTCTTGTAAAAAAGAGATTTTGAGTCCTAAACTTTTCGGGCAAGAGGAAATTCACAAAGGCTGTTTTCTTTTTAAGAATTGTACTAAGTTAAATAGTATTAGTGATCAAAAACGACTCAAAGATCTGACTGCTTCCTTTTTCGTCAATCGTCGTGACATGACACTAACGAGACCTATGTTTGCACATTTAGGAATTAGACAATAAGAAAAAAGTGGACTCATACATTTCCTAAGGTTATTCTTGTAAGGTGAACAACAGCGCCTCAACTGGAATTCGAACTCTGCAGATTCGTTTTCTGTCCTGATAATCGTAAAACAATAATACACCTGCCTGTTTGAAGTCTCAGAATTTGAACTCAGAAGATAATTCATTCTATATCACCACTAGCGCTATATTCTACCAGAGCCAATATCAGAGTTAATTACCTACGAAAAGAAAAAGAAAGATTAAATGCTTTTGTTTGATATGATGCTTTCTTGGGAAGGAAAGAGGAAGCTAGACATCTGTAAAGTTGGGTATTTGAAATCGAATTAGGAATTGGAATATGCGATTCTTTCGATAAGAGACTCGATGGCAGATTTGTTGCTTAACAGCCCAGTTTTTAGATCTTTATTTCCAATTTTCCCCGAGCGATTTCAAAATCTTAGTCATCCTTCATTTTGACAATCTTCGCCGTCGACTTTTCTTAAAAACAATAGTAATATCATCTTTCTCGGTTGGTCATTATCGTTATATCTTCAACATTATATGAGGCTTTTAAAAACTAAATATTTTAGTTTGTTCATTTCCCCCATACTTTCATTCATTTTTCTCACTTCCCTTCTTTCTTTCTATATTTCTTTATTTCTTTCTGACTTTCTCTTTATCTAACCTTCTTTCTTTATTTCTTTATTTCTTTCTATCTCCCCTTCTTTCTTTTTTTTTGTTTCTTTTTATCTACCCATTTCTTTCTTTCTTTCTTTCTTTCTTTCTTTCTTTCTTTCTTTCTTCAAAGGATGCTGAAATATTTTCCGAGAACAAAAGCACCTAAACAAATTATTGATACTTGGTGTGAGAGTGTGTCGTTTCAGAATATATATATATATATATATATATATATATACATATATATATACACACACACACACACACACACACACACACACACACACACACACACACATATATATATATATATATATATATATATATATATATATATATATATAATTATTTATTTAAAAATATGATTCCAAATCGCGACATAAGAAGTCCCATGTTTCAAAACAAGAGCCGAAAACTTCAATATAATTATTTAAATTATTTAAATTAAATTGAGTTAAAATAAGCTCTGTTCCATCTTCAAGCGAAATTTTTTTGGAATAACGTGTTTCTGAAATTTACGTGTTTTGAAAATTGAAATCAAAATTTCCATGGTAACAGCTAGGGCGAATTGTTTAAGTTGGGTAGGCGGGTGTTGGGTGTTAATAATAAGTATCAGTATAGAGTTACTTTCGTAGATGTCAAGTCAGTGAAAGGTGGGGGTGTCTAAATTTGAAACGGAAGATGTATTAACCTCGTCTAGTTTGCATGTCTATGGAGATTTATTTATTTTTTTATTTTATTTTTTTATTTTTTTATGAAAGGGATTTGTGCATATAAAAAAAACCCAAAACTGTCGTAACGTTTGTTTTATGACGACTTCATAAAGGGTTATCTTTTTTTAGGGTATTTAAACTATTTATTTCGGCTATGGATTATGAAGGGTGTTATATTGTATGCATGTTTTTAGTTAATTATTCAAATCATGAATCTGATGAGTGGGCTATGGATTAAACAAGTTATTATATTGTATGCTAGATTTTAGCTAATAGTTCAAACCAAAAATCTGATGATGCCTACAAAAAACCGTTAACTCGTGTCTATTGTTTAATAGATTATTATTATTTAGAAGCTTAATAATGTGCAATTTCTCATGGAGGCACAAAGGGCATGGGTCATCCAAAGTTTTACATGTTCTAGCCTTGTTTATAATTTTCCATTTAACTTTAGGTGTCCTATTTGTTTCCTTCAAATGCCAAAAATATTTAGATAGGGAAGTCTGATTTCCTTTGTTTATATTATTGAAAGAACACTTATGCTGCCTCCATCTATCTTTAAAATTATTCTTCGTGGACCCAATGTATATCTTATTAGTGCTAGGGCTCTCAGTGGATGATATAGTACATTGGTATACCACTGATTTAATGCAGCATTTATTTTCTAATGGGCAGTCTTCTAGGTTTCTACAGTTACATAATTTTCCCCTTTTATTGTCTGATTTAAGTGCAGGTTTTTTATTAATACTGTTTAGGCATGGGGGTTTGTTCAAGATCTTATTATTGTGTTTTTTTATTATACGTTCAAGATTTTCAGAGCAGCTGTAACTCAATTTTACAATTTTAGGGTGTTCTTATTGAATATATTGCTAAGCTTACTATTGGCGGGGAAGTGTTTATCAATTAGGTTTAAGAATTTTTGTCCTAGTTTAATATTATATTCCTATTTTCTATATTTTCTATATATTTTCACACACACACACACACACACACACACACACACACACACACACACACACACATATATATATATATATATATATATATATATATAGAGATGGATTATATGTGCGTGAGTGAGGTACAGAAAGATTTCTCAGCACAACCCACTTTCCTATTTCTTAATTTTCCGTTTGGTGCTGGTCATTATCGTTATAGCGCTGTTAACAAATAAATACCTTAGTTTGTTCGTTCCTCTCATACTATCCTTCTTTCTTTCCTCCGTTTTTCCATCTTCACTTCTTTCCTTTCTTCTTTCTACGTAGGATGGTGAAAAGTTCTCAGCCCGAGAAAAAAGCTTCTCAGGTAATAATAGTGCTTGGCGGTCAGATTTTGAAGAGTGCGCAGGGCCGAGAACCTTTTAGTACGCACTTGTATCTCTCTCTCTCTTTTTCACTCTCCGTATATATATATATATATATATATATATATATATATATATATATATATATATATATATATATATATAAGCATTTTTCACATATTTACGTGTGACTGAATCTTTTTATATGTGTGTGAGTGAGGTGCAACGCAATTACCAAAAATATACTCAAATGAGTATATGGTAAGATTTTGGCGGTAAGGTCAAAAGGTATGGTCTGGATGAGAGATTTTCTGCATCCTCTCTCTCTCTCTCTCTCTCTCTGTCGCTCTGTCTCTCTCACTCATTCTCTTTCACTCTCGCTCTCTCCACACCCACGTGCGCATAGATATACAGAAATAGATATATGAGATGATATATCTAATCATTAATGTGTGTATATATATATATATATATATGTGTGTGTGTGTGTGTGTGTAAATGTTTGTTTAACAGGAAGAGAATATGTATGTTTAGGTGAAGGCGTGAAAAACAGATTTAAAATAAACGCAATCCTGTATCAATTCTATATAACCCTGCAATCAGAATTGACCATTAACACAGACACACAAAAACCCAGTCGCATCTTTTGTGCCGACATTGCTTTGGGTCACGCATGTTCTTCTTCTTCTTTCTCATCTTCATTTTGAAACGTCCAAGACCCACACTACCCACAAAAAAAAAAAAAAAAAAAAAACTTAAAAGATATCACTTTCTGGTGTTGATACAATTACAAGGAAAAAATACCTTCTCGCCTATCTATCTTTTACTTATCCAGTCCTCATATACAACGGATTCTTCCTATAGCCCTTCCTCCTTAGTGCAGTAAAAATAAATTCGTATTTTGATTATACGAAATGATAGGCAATGAAACGAACAGATATTTCATGTATACTCACATGCATACATATATACATAGATACATGCATACATACGTGTGTACAAAGTAAGATATGAGCATATTCTTGTGCATCGACGCGCGAACACACATACGCACACAGACATGTGTAGTTCTATCACATCAAACGTTATTTAGCGGGGCGTCTACACAAATACGGGTATCCACTAAAAATAACGTTTGATGTGATAAAAATATTTCGGATTAAAAATAAATCCATAGAAATTTAGAAAGAAAGTTAAACATAATTCTATCAACCAAATAATCATTCAATATTTTCCTCCTTGTTTTTCTTTGTGTATATAAAAAAAAATGAAATTGAAAAAATATATTTCACGCTTTTTAATCCTTTTACATCAAACAAGTCAATAACGTCACCAAGACGCAAGCGGTTACTGAGTATTAGAGAATATGAGAAAATACTTTTAAGGAGAGAGACCACATTTGGCGGGGAAAGCGTGGAGCCGGAACCGAGTTCCTTAAGCGAGAAATGTAATAGAAGAAACTGTTAGCATAGAACTTACGGTTAGCTTCAGCTATAAAATTTAGTACTGCTATCATAAAGTGTAGGTACCACAGACGAAAGTTTAGAACAATGACCATGAAAATATTTATCGTAAAGACACATGAAAAGCAAGCTACGGAGGTGAGAAAGTGACTGAAGCCGAGATCCCAGGTCAGATTGCAGATTCTTCTTTTGATTTTTTATCAAGAATCTCTCAATATACAGCATGAGCACCAGACAAGTTGTAGCAGCAATATTCAAAGTATAGACGAATAGTAGACTTAAATATGTGAGTTTCTGGAGTTAAAATTTGTCTGTTACGACACTGTGAACCAATTTCACTAGGTGAAGACTTAGAAGCTGTTTCAATATACTCTTTCTACTCCATGTCAGCGAAAAACTTTAGTCCGAGAAAAGACAATAAGTTATTATTCTGGTGGTTATTTATCAGCCATGCTGATGGAAGGTAAAATGGGTTCTCTCGGAGATGATTAAAAAAGAGCAGTTTTGTTTTGGAGCCATTCCTTGCCCCATTTAACAACAGAATGTTGGTCATTTTTTAGTTAGCTGCCAATTGACCTTATCGAACCGATCAGACTTACTCTAAAGACCGGAATAAATAGTTGTGCCATCAGCATAAATACCGAATTGAGAATTGTTGACATCACTTAACCTGATTGCGTAATATAACATCACTTAACTGGACTGTGTAATATAACACTATTAAATATAGGAAAGATTTCTCATATACAAAAATAAACAGATATATGTTAAAATTCACATTGACATATACTCTCAAATATACACTGAAAACTTTTACCAATATAGTTTGTTTAATAACAATCTTTTTGTGAAATCATTTATTGCAATAGTAGAGGTACTGACACAGAATCGAAATCGCTTGGATCTCACTTAATTCATTGCACCTACGAATTGTCCAAAAACAAGAACACATGTGAGTCTTTCAATATATTTCTCCAATTATTACTACTTTAATTGCTCTTTCACGGAGTCAGCCTTTTCCTTTTTTTCGTAAACATTATGAAAGATTTCAGCATTATCAATAGAATTACTTGCCATTGCAAGCGGGATAACTTTAGTAATACATCAGAAAAGTTAATAAGAAAAATACAAATATCTATATCATATTATACACAACAAAGATTTTATTTTGACCCCAAACTGTCAAACCAGGGTATTTCTGGAATAATGTAATTATTGTTCTAATATCAATAGATAGGTGATTGATAATATTATCAAAATTAATAATTATTTTACTACCAACTGAAAAGTGGAGGTAATTCTGTAGAACTCAAAGTAGAGACAAGTGAACAGATTTATTATATATTACTGCAGTAAATCTTTTTCTACTCTGTGTTATAAGACATTTTGTTACCTGTTGATATATTTTTATAACTACTAATAGTATTGCAAAAAGGTACTATGCATCACCTAGTCTTACACAAGGTCGTTCTGGTGATGCACCTTGTAAATATTGAACTTATTCGACTCGCATCTATTTGCGAGATGAGCTGAAGAACTTCTCACACATGAATAGAAACGCGAACACTATTCTATTTCACTTATATATATATATATATATATATATATATATATATATATATAAATATGGCCTGACGATTGCATATAGCATGAAACAGACTGTGGCCTCTAAGTGTTGACTTCTATGTTCACTTTTATATATTTACACGCTCTATCTCTGATATTGAGCACTTTATTCCATAAATATAGCATACCTTAAGACTATATTTCTTTATATATATATGTATATATATATATATATATATATATATATATATATATATATATATATAGATAGATAGATAGATAGATAGATAGATAGATCTATTTGCGAGATGAGCTGAAGAATTTCTCAGACATGAGTAGAAACGTGGACACTATTCTATTTCATATTATATATATATATATATATATATATATATATATATATATATATATATATAGATAGATAGATAGATAGATAGATAGATAGATAGATGCATACATAGATATATATGTTGGCCTATTGTCTGATTCAGAGTCCTACCCTGTCTTTTTGAACAGGAGTAGAGGTTTATCCCTTGTTTCTTGTTTAGGCTTATTCTAATGTTTCTTATTCTTTTTCACTTAATTGATTAATATATATATATATATATATATATATATATATATATATATATATATATATAAAAAAGAAATATAGTCTTAAGGTGTGCTATATTTATGGGATAAAGTGCTCAATATCAGAGATAGAGCGTGTGTAAATATAAAAGTGAACATTCTAAGTGTTGACTTCTATGTTCACTTTTATATTTATATATATATATATATATATATATATATATATATATATATATTATTGTTTGTAAATATATATGAAATGCACGCACGTGTGCAATTTATATGTGTATAAACTTTCTCGGCCTGATCCATTTCCCCAGAACTAAGCAAATGAATAATCATCAAAATTCTATTTGTAGGGGGGGGGCTTCTTAGTCTGTCTGAGAACATTCCATGACTGTTTCGTAAGTTAGTTATTAACTTTGACCTTAATAAAGACAGCCATGTCTACAGAGCACATAACTTTAGTATGTTTAAAGTTTAGATTGGGAAACAATTCGAAATATTTTTGGACTGAAAAAAAATTGTGGAAATTGTTTTGAAAGTTGTGAAAAATGTCAGCTTTAGAGATGCGTCACGAGCACTTTGTCATCGTAAGTTTAACAAGAAGCTAATTTAAACTGAACTAGAGCGAGAGAGAAAGAAAGAGAATAGAAAGAGAGAGGGGGGTCTTGAGTTTTAATTCAAAAACACAATTCAAGCCATTCAGTGGTTCACCGTCATCTGCAACAATTTGCAAAATGGGTTTCCCATTATTTGACAGAAACTAACCTTAAAGCAAAAGTGAACATCTGTGTTTGTCAGTACTCTCGTGAATACATCTGAACAATAGTGGACAAAATAGTGATTATTTGTAAAAATCGACATTTTACATGAATATAAAGAAACAGAAATAATGATTGCAAGGAATATTTTAATAAGTAGTTAGAGCAGTTATTTATGGTCAATGTTAGATTAGAGTAGTCTGCTATTGTCAATGTTAGTGTAACCGGCTATTGTCAATGTTAGATTAGAGTAGCTATCTGTTGCCAATGTTAGGATAAAAGCACATATCTACTTTCAGTTTTAGAATGTTTGAACACTATAGTGAAGGAAAATATTAACAACAGTTTATTGTTCGACTTCGTTAATATACGGCTTCATACAACAAAGATTGAATCGGAAAAGTTCGAAAACCTCGGCTGCGAAAGATTCCACACGTTCGTTATTTCCTGTATCTCCATCTAATAATTGTCATCTAAATTAATATTTACAGAAACTAAACCGGTTCCTCAAACCGAAAACAACACATTTAGCGGGATAATGAATTGCTGCAATGAGGTTATTGATAGGTTTAATGGATTGATTTATTTATATTTAATATTGTTACTTTTAGGCAGTACATGGTATGACCTGATAATAATCACACATGTGAGGGTCGGTCCTAAATTGACAATTATGTTGACCCACGATATTAGAGGCAGTTGTTGCTGGTATGTCAATAGTGACTGAAAATTCACGTCAATATCCTATAATTTTAATTTTGCCTTATGTAAGCGGCGAATATAATAATTAAATAGAATTAACTTTTTATTCGCGTAATTACAAAAGCACGCAAAAAAAGAAGATATATAAAGAGAGGGTATTGAAAAGTTCGCACCGGAACAAGAAGCCATTTTGAAAAAGAATCTGATGTTTAGATAATTTGTTGGATTTCGGGAAGTGGATCAGGATGAGAATTTTTCAGTCAAACCTCATGTATACACACATATACATGAATTGTGTGTGCGTACGTCTGTGTATTTACACTCTGTAATAGAGATTTTTTTTCTCAGCCTCTTGTAGAACCATTCCAACGGGCACAAATTGAAATCCTCCTTGTTGTTCTGAATTCTGTTTACTAGTGACTATTTGCGGCCCTTTTCAGATTTCTATATGCGGAAAGTTGGTATTTTTGGCCTTTGTGTTTTTTCTATTATCTCCGTATGTTGCCAGAGGGCAGCACCCCCAAGTCAGAAGTCGAATATTTGCAACTGCGTCAGTTTTTATCTCCTTTTTATTTAGCTTAGAGTGGGGGTGAGACAAGAAAGAAAAGCGGAAATTGTAGACTCTTAGTAACCTTAAATATTCAAATTATATAAAACCTATTTTTTACTTATTTTTCTTTTTTTCATTTTTCCTGGTATTTTCCGTTATTTATTTCCCAATTTCTTTCTTTCTTATAGTTTTCTTTCTTACATGTGTACTTTCCCAGATTTATCTTTTCACACGTTCATTCTTCCTTATTTCGCACGTCGATTCTTCCTTATTTCCCAATTTTCATCCTTCTTTATTTCTTTCCTACGTTCGTTTCTTTATTATTTCTTTCCTACGTTTATCCTTCCTTATATCTATCTTATACGCATCCTTACTTATTTCCTTTCACGTTCGTCCTTCCTTATTTCTTACCTACGTTCATCCTTCCTTATTTCTTACCTACGTTCGTTCTTACTTATTTCTTTCCTACGATCGTCCTTCCTTATTTCTTTTTTACGTTCGTTCTTACTTATTTCTTTTCTACGTTCATTCTTTCTTATTTCTTTCCTAGTTCGTTCTTCCTTATTTCTTTCCTTTGTTCTTTCTTCTTTATTTCTTTCCTACGTTCGTCCTTCCTTATTTTTTCCTACGTTCGTTTTTCCTTATTTTTTCCCTACGTTCATTCTTCCTTATTTCTTTTCTACGTTCATTCTTCCTTATTTCTTTCCTACGTCCGTCCTTCCTTATTTCCTTCCTACGTTCGTTTTTCCTTACATCTTCGCCACCAAGATACACATTACTTTCTTTCTCACGTTATTTCTCCCTGATTCCTTCAATTGCATTGTTTGTACTTCTTTCTTTCATATGTCATTTCTTTCCGTTTGTCCGCGTTTGATTTTTCCTTTCTTTTCTAGGTTTGTTCAACAATTTTAATTTTTACCTAATTTGATAATTCTTTTTACCTGTGTTTATTCTTCTGTTTATCTCTTATTCCTACATTCTTTTGTTTTCCCAATTCATTCTTCTTTATATCTTTCCCTCATTCGTTTATCCCGATTTCATTCTTCAAGCACGTTGTGTATTCGTTTTTTTTATTATTTCTTACATTCGTCCTTCCTTATTTATTTCTTTTCGACAGTCGTTCTTTTTACTCTATTCTTGCTTTACTTTATTAGTCATATTTATTTTTCTTAAATCCTTCTTTTCTTTATAATTTTTCTTCTTTTCTTGCTTTCTTTTTATCATTTGACTTTTCTGTTCGGTATACGTAACTCTTGATTCATAACTCTATTAAATCTTCAAATATTCAACACCTCGACTCTTCCCAGATTAACATTTTGCTTTTATAATTCTTTAATCCACTCTTCAGAAGATATCAGCAATTAATTGCTGCTATCTCATTTTGCGTTTTCTTTATATATAATGTATTCATGACCATTTGACGTCGAACTAAATAAATTCGTAAAGACTGACTGGATTTTTACGGTTTATCAACCCTTTGTGGGTTATTTTAAACTGGAAATATATTTCGGGTTGTAGGAGATTGCTTACATTACCCGGTCTTTCCAATCTGGCACCCCACTGACCATTGACTAGGCTCGATACTGCTTAACTTTGATGATCAAAAGAGAACCGGTTTTTTGGGGGGTTGGGGGGCTCAGCGTAAGCTTCCTAATTTGAATTACATGGATACAGTATCAAGGCTATGTTTTTAGACAATTATTAATGCTGATCTGATGCGAAGTAAAAAATCTAAACAAACAAATGCATTTGAACATGACTTGGCGTGTTACTAATGTTAGCCTAGTCTGACATAAGTTTATTGTAGAGAGTTCTCCCAAAATATTGATATGTTGATAATTTTTTCGGAAAAAAAAAAGATTGTTGACCTCATTACAAATCGAATGCGCACTAGTGAGACACTAAGTAATGATTGATTTCGCTATACAAGAAAACTGGTTCATTACACTAATATAGACACCTTGATAATGGCTTGAGATATGGGTGAATATAATTATATTAAAATACTTAACAATTCATGGCTATCAAATTGAGCAAGAATTTGAAATTAGGAATTTTTTTAAAGATCGGTTTAATAGTACTGTCGATTTATCCAATCCAGACAAGAAAACTTATCAGACTGTGAATTTAGTTTTTTTAACGGAGCACAGGGTAAAGATTAAAGTTAAAAAGTGCGTAAGGGCGGACAAAGCTTTCACTTCACCAGAGACATCAAAATACAGTAAATAAATAATAAAAGTTGACAAGATGTAACCATAACTTTGTTTCCAAGAATTCTTGAAGAAAAACAAGAAGAAATGAATTAGAAGCATTAATTAAATTGGTAAGAATATAGAAAGTACTGGAAAGATTAGTTTGTGCATTGCCCTGAACTTTAAGAAAAATGGAAGCAAAAAAGAGACTCATACTTAGAATCAGAAAGAGACAGAAGACATTTGGGGACACATAATGAGGAAAAAGGACTTGGATAAATTGACGCTAATATGACATAATGAATACAAGGGGAACAAAGAGAAACAGCGAGTAGCTTACCTGGTTAGCTTGTGTAAATGGATGGCAGATCAAAGAGAGGAAAGGTTAGTGAAAAACAAAGAATTATAAAGTAAAGGAAATTGTGAAGGGCAATGATCACCTACATCCGGAAGTGACACAACATATAAAAGATTGGAGAATTTAATAAAATTTCTTATCACTTGATCTACATCTTATCTTGAAGATACATAATAATTCTAATTGAGAGGTTCGGGAGAGCCACGCTTGTTTTTGGGGCCTTAGTGTCTGGTTAACAAGATCGTCTGGTTGACCATTATTACAAAGTGGTGAGTTCTGTCCTTATTGGGTGCTCTGTATTTGTGGCTTTTGCCAAAACTAAAGTAAGGTTAGTAAATAAGGGCGATTTGTCACAGCTTCTTAATAATTTGCTTAGGCCTTTTCTATTTTCTCATTGTATACGAAGTGCAATCCAAGAGTTCATAGAATGAACATAAAAAACATATTTATCTTGACACCTAGTTTCCACCGACTACTTTGAAGTCGTCACCTTGCTTACTGTTAACACAGTATTATTTTATTTTGCAGCAAGTATTTATACATAGACGTAAAAATGTAGTTAGTATTTACAATTTTATTTTATATCTGGATTCTTAGATAAACACACACACACACACACACACACACACACACATATATATATATAATACTCTCTGATACATACACTTATATTTACATATACGTTATATATGTGGACACGCAAATATATGTATATATAAATATAATATAGATACATACATATATATATATATATATATTATATTAAAAAAGAAGAGGGTGCCGCAAACGTTTTTTGGTTGTAATGTGGATTTATTGAGAAAAATATTATACTTTGTTTTACATAATTTCACGACACGTGTTTCTGGTCTGGTCTCGCAACCGTCTTCAGGTGAAAGTGGAGACGTGTCGAAATTATGTAAAACAAAGTATAATATTTTTTCTCAATAAATCCACATTACAACCAAAAAAACGTTTGCGGCACCCCCTTTTTTTTAATATACATACTTTTCTCTCCTGTTGGAACCACTACAACATATTTCTTTTATATATATATATGTATACAGATATGCATAAACACACGTTATCTCTGATACATACGCATATGATTGCTTTTTATATATATATATATATATATATATATATATATATATATATATATATACATAGATACATACATATATGTACATGTGCATACACACACACACACATATATATACATATATATGTGTGTGTGTGTGTATACACACATTCTCTATACATATAAACCTATATATAATACTCTCTGATATATGCGAATATATCTACATATATATATATATATACATTATCTATCTATCTATCTATCTATATATATATATATATATATATATATATATATATATATATATATATATATATATATATATATATATATACATACACATATATATATATATATATATATATATATATATATATATATATATATATATATATACACCTAAACAGATACACTATTTCTCATGCATACGCATACATATATTTATGCCTACTTATATTTAATATGTCTGTTTGCGTGTGAACACTTGGAAAATATTAATGGATTATTTTTTTTGTTTTCTTTTAAATACAATAACATTGATAGTTAATGATTTTTTTGTTTGTATTTTTTTATTATCTATGTTATTCTCAAAAAGTCAACCTGGATTAAATTCGTCTCAACCCGTCCGCTCAATTTTAAAATAAAAGTGAAATGAGAAATAAACTAATGATGCGCACAAATCCTTATTTCGTGACTACTGCGCAACTTTTGATTATGTCGCGTAAAACAAAAGAACAATGCGAAAAATTTACAAAATATGAACGCACTTACTAAAGTATATAAAACAAAATGAACTTCTAAAGTGTCTAGTACAAGAAATACAAAAACCACGCAATACATTATGGAGGGTAAATATAAGTAGAATCAAATGATTTACTTATATTTATTTTGCGCTTACTTCCCTCCAAAAATGCACTAAATTTTTAAACATATAAATTTATGTTGAAAGGAAAAATTCTTTTTTAGAAAAATGTGCAAAATTTACAAAAGATTGACATAAAAAAAACCCAGAAAAAAGAGTTTTTTTAATTTTTTTATTATTATTTTTAAAATCTAGCAATCGTTTAAACGAAAACAATTGAATTGCTCTTTCGTTCTCACTTGATCGACACAATTTATCCCATGGAGCATGCGTTAAGTTCTGCTCGAGACAGCGTGAGAAACAATAAATTTTACTTATGTTTACTGAACTTCACTGTACAAAGCTGGTTCAGCTCTTTTAGCACGATCATAATAATAAAAAAAAGAAATGTCACTTATTGACCTCGGATGATTTAATGCCTTAACTTTTTGTTCTATTTCATGCAAACGTGCATCGTATTACGTTTCTGAACGAGTCCAACGTTTTGTCTACACGACAGAAATCGCTCCTTAAAGACATCAGTATCATTTCTGACTTGAAATAGCTTCTTTTTCTTACTCTCAAGTCTAACTCTTTCTTTTCTTTCTCTGTCTTTCTCTCTCTCTCTCTTTTTCTCTCTCTCTCTATCTATCTATCTATCTATCTATCTATATTTTTCTCTCTCTCTCTCTCTTTCTCTCTCTCTCTTTCTCTCTATCTATCTATCTATCTATCTATCTATATTTTTCTCTCTCTCACTCTCTTTCTAAATCTGATGCAAACATATAGACAACTGCAGCTTTCTTAAAGAAGAATTTACGACTATTTACTGATTTCGAAACAATTCAAAACTGTTAGTTTTTCAGCGGTCCAAGTTGCATTTATGCACTTTTTTGTGGAGAAATAAAATAAACAATGACAAGGATTTAAGACGAACCATTTAAGATAATGTTTCTCAACCTTTTTAAGGAAGGGCACACCTCGAAGCAAATGAAAATGTCACAGCACACTTTATCAAAAAGTGTATACATTTAAATGTTATGAAATAAAACCATAAATTTTTTGAAAAAATCACATACAAATATGAACTTTCTTTCAATGTTTCTATTAAACTATCTGTGAAAAATTATTCGAAAAAAGTTTAATACTTATTCATTTGTTCAAATACTAACGCTGTACCATTAATACTTCCACACACACACACACACATAAAATATATATATATATATATATATATATATATATATATATATATATATATATGTATACCGTGACAATATTTCGTGGTACACTAAAGCGGATCACGTGGCGTACTAATGCAGGTGGTTGAGAGAGAATCACTGACTCAAGGCAACATTCATCTCGAAAAAGCAAGAAAACAGCCAAATAAAAAGACATGAAATAAAATCACCGAAAAAAAAAGGTTTAAAACTACTGAATGTTATTTGTATCAAATTTATCTCGTCGGAGTCCATCCTTCAAATCTATAAATCAGCCATCCGTCCCTGCATGAAATATTGCGGTCATATATTGTCTGGCGGCCCCGCTGTACGTCTCGAGGTCCTCGACAAAATCCAGAGACGAATATGCAATGTGATAAGTCCTGATCTGGCATCTCATCTACAGTCGCTTTCCCACAGACGTGCTGTGACCTCCTCATGTCTCTTCTACAAGTATTTTCACGGCAACTGTTCTGAGGAGCTAATTTCGCTGGTTCCCAGGCTGCATGAATTTAAGCGACCTACTAGGATGGTATCTCAAACTTATCCTTTCACTGTCGAAACGGTTAAATGTAACCGTCTCTTCTACTCAAACAGCTTATTCTCTCGCACTTCCCGTGTGTGGAACTCTCTTCCTCTTGCTAGCTTCCCTGATAACTATAATCTTCAAATATTCAACAGTAATGTCAATCGACATCTTCTGATACCTTGATCTTGTTTCCCGTCCTTCTCTGTATCTTTTCCTCAAACACACCTCTTTACTCTTGTTCTCAATCCTTTGTGACCCCTTGCGTGCTAGTGACATTCCTGCTCTGCTTGGTGTGAAATGCTTAAAAAATATCTTTTAATAGCCGTGTCCATTCAGGATGAGAACGATCAGGGATCTTCCCAACTTCCTTTAGTTTGTTACTCTATGTAAATTTTGGCTCTTCACCATCTCTATTTGTTCTTGTTCTGCAATCCATTCACCCAAACACGTGAAGTAGTTTACTTGCTGTGTCTCCTGCTTCTGTTTACTTCAATATACCCTGTGAGTGTTAGTTTCTCCAGGCCTTTTTCCTCCATTTCTTTTTTCCTATTTTCCTTAGAACTTGCTCACATGTTTAATCCGTGATATCCTCTTCACTCGTCGGTTCAAGATTTATCTTCAAATTTAAAGATACTCTCCAGCATTCACTGCCATACAGGAGATTAGATATTAAACAGCAGTATCTCCTAATACTTTGTTTAGTTTCTGGAAGGTATCTTTCGCTATCCCTATGCGTCTTTAGATTTTCTGAGCAAAGAACATTTAAAGTTATACCATTAAGTTCGATTGTCAGATAGAAAAAGTTAATAGACTAAGATAGGAATCTATTAACAGAAAAATTAAATCGCAAGCGCTAATTTGTTGAATGTGCTTCAATTTACTCAAAATTAAACGTACAGTAAATGATCCCCTATACAAATCAATACATGTACGGGGTCCCATATAAGAGCTGTATCATTAGTGTTCAGATCCAGTATTAATACATCGTACTATCGGATAGCCATGATCTTACAGATGGTGATTACCGTCCAGCGATACCTTATTCCACACTATTAATAGACAGTAAAAGGTGTAGATAGGCTAACAGAAAGAGTCGGGTATATCCCGGATTTGGTCCTGTAGGTCGTGTGTAAGTACATTTTGAAAGATTACGCTTCACAAGTCACAGACGACCATCACTTGCACGAAGGCCAAACCTGATCACATCTCTGACCAATAAAGACCGATATTCAATCCCCCAGAGGAAATTCTGATGACACCAATGGAGACGTGCGCGATAATTTTGTAAGGTGCAAGGGAAAATTTGTCCAGAAGCCCATTGATTTTTTGAGTCGTTTTCTACAGCTTAGCAAGGTTTTTCAGGTTATTTAAAGCCAGAAATTATTTTTAGATTGTAAGAGATTTTTTTTTAGATGATAATTGTTTAGTAATACAATTATTACTAATTAACCCATAGCTGGGGGAAACGAGGTGGATTCATGTATATTCCCAAGGTTATTTGCGCATAAGTGAATATAATGATCCCAACGGGAATTGAAACTCGTCTCTCTGATTAAAAATTCCGAGCCATTATCCATTATACCACCGGCACATCCAGGCTTACAGCACCTGATATTTCGAAACAGTCACCCATCTCGGTACTGACCAGGTTCGACATAGCTTAACTTCGGTGATTGTACAGGAAACCGGTGTTTCAGCGTATTGTGGACATAAGCAGCGCTCCCCTAGTCTTGCTGGAGTTAAACGATTCCCAACGGTATGTAGTGACACGCCTGGAAGCCAATATTTACACTGGTTTGTCATGTAGATGCAGTGCCGTCTACTGCTGCTTTTCTTATAAATAATTGATTTTGGTAAGCATTTGGAGTTCATAATTGTCTAGAACCTGATTTAAGCCAAAAGAAATATTTATTTATTGACTGTTACAAACAATGAATTCCATCAGTGCATCACGTTAAACATACGCAGCAATGTTTTCCTAAATGAATATTGCTGCCATATCTGGTTTGGTGCTTCTGCTTCTTTATAGAGGTTCTTGACAAAATCCAAAGAAGAATCTCCAATCTTATCGGCCATGACCAGGCATCTCGGCTTGAATCAATTTTCCATCGCTGTAACGTGGCTCTCCTGTGCCTTTTCTATAAATAATTCCACGATAATTGTTCTAATGAGCTTTCCACTTTGATACTTTGACATTAAGCACAGTACTAGATTGGCAGTTTCTTTCCCTCTCGGTAACCTCTTGCGTCTTCGTTGCTTTACCACATTGTTTGGATTGATATGATTAAAAATCAAAAAGAAAATGTGACCCTTCAGATTCTTGAAGGTCACAATCCGATTCATCGTGGACAAAACAAGCGTCTCCGTGGAATGACACATGCTTGCACCGATTTCACTGTAAGGAAACTTATTGCAGCATCTACAAATGTACACTGTGGACTGGATTCAAGTATTGGCAATAAAACATGTCGGTTTGATAATTACGTTTATATTAAATCAGATTAAGATATTTATAACTCGGAAGAGGAATTGGTAGCTACAAGCCAGTAGAAATGATTAAAGTAAAACAGTGAAAATGTTATATGTCATTCTATGAAAAGAAATGCATGTTGCGTAGCAATGATAGTGCGATCTAAGCACATAGACATCTCAAAATAAGGACAAGAATAGATAAAGACAGATATATATATGTGTGTGTGTGTGCGTGTGTGCCTGCGTGTGTATATATATAGAGAGAGAAACTGATACATAACATGTATACACAATTTTGGTTAAACACTAATGTGAGTTCTTTTTGAAGATTTAATTCTGCTTTTTTTTCATATTTCAGGCCATTTACTGTATTTCTTCTTCTTCTTCTTCTTCTTCTTCTTCTTCTTCTTTTTATATGCCGTGTCCCTTCAGGACGTAGACGATCTTGGCTCTCTACAATATCCAGTCCTTTGTAGATCTTAATATACGTTGTCTTTTTTTATCTCTCCTAAAGCCTGTGTTCTGCAGTCAGGGTTGCTAGGTTGGCCGTGCGTTGCTTTCCTCTGTCCATCTTACCATCAATATGTCCTGTGCGTATTAAAGTTTCCAAACACTCTGTTATACCGGAACATACCTATTCTATTGTTAATAGACTCCCCACAGATAATAAGTAGTAGTAGTAGCAGTCGCCAGGGGGGGGGCTCAGATTGAGTTGGTGAGTCAGTCGATGTCGGACATTAAAGTATCAACCACCACAACTAGATTGCTGCGGCATTAACTATTATTTCAAGTTCCTAACGTTTTGTACGTCGAACCCTTTTAGGACCGACTCAGTGAAATACAAGCCTCCACTGTGAAAACTACTCTACAACACCCTCTTTCCTCATTATGTGCCCCAGAAATTTCAACTGTCACTATATTTATATATAAATTGTCTAATGTCTGAGTACTTTCGGTTTTCATAATACACTATCAATTTTTTTTGTGCATTTCTCGGTTTCATCATGTCGAGTTTTTGCGTGTTCTGTTTTTATCCTGTTATTATTATTACTATTATTATTATTAATGTTGACATCGCACATTGACGGAGTCAATAGAACTTCTGTTCTTGAGTCACCGGTGTCAACAAGACTCCTTAAAACTCAAGAACAACATTCTCGAGAATCTAGTAAATGATGGCAATTTTCTAGAAGTCAATAATCTTGGTCTCAATTCCAATTCTGCCTCTGCGCCTTTTCAGTTTTCTATATTATTATTATTATTATTATTATTATTATTATTATTGTTGCTGTTGTTGTTGTTGTTGTTGCTGTTGTCTTGTTGGTGTTATTCTTATTGTTATTTATAAAATATAGTATGTTTATTGCTATAGTTAATAACATTTATTTGGTCTTTAACTAAACTTGTATAAATGAAATATATATATATGTGTGTGTGTGTGTGTGAGAGAGAGAGGGGGGACATATGAAGAAACTGAGATATATACGAACTGATTAGATCTGAACTGTGTTATAGACACGAATGCTGAGAAGGTTACAAAGAACCTAAATTGTTAGATAAGAAGAGATCGAAATAGATAGAAAGACAAGTAAGAATATTCTGAAATACATCGAGAGGGACACTCTCAGACAAATAAAATTGAACAGTGATATAAATTGATGGACACAGAGATATAGACAGATACTTGGGGAAGAAACTAGAGGAGGAAGTACTTTTAAAAAGTTTCGCTACGATTTAAAAAAAATGGGCAACACGAACAATGACAACAATTTATAGAATGAGCAAAGCCTTTATAAAAAAATATAATAAAGCGTATTTATATTCGCAGTGCCATGTACACCTGATCAAACAGGAAATACTCACGCACAAAAATATAAATCCGATGAACAAAACAAAATTTTTTTTTTTTTTTTTCTTAAATCGTCTCCTCCAAAAGAAAAGGAAAAAAGAGGCCTTTTTTGACAACCATAATGCAGGGCTGCTGTTTCCGGTCAGAGGCCATCTTGAGTGCTACGTTTGGAACTATTTATAAATAAAGAGTTGAGAAGAAAAGGCCGAACATAACACCTTAGCATCGATTAGTAAACAACATT
>CAHIKZ030000129.1:150000-152500 GCA_903632075.3 Acanthosepion pharaonis | reverse complement strand
ATTCTTCACCACCATCGTCATCATCATCATCATTATCTTCTTCTTCTTCTTCTTCTTCTTCTTCTTCTTATTATTATTATTATTATTATTATTATTGTTGTTATTATTATTTGCTTGAAAACAGGTCTGGGTGACCATTAAACACGGTGCCAGGTCACCTCCTATTTATCGAAATTATTATTTGCATATAAATAAATTAACGCATACTGGCAACCTTTCCGATTCCTCATAAAGTCTACTTCAACTCTTTACTTTTAGCGTCTCCCCTTGAACTGTGAAATTGTACTTACTATTTATATTTTTTTCCTCAATAGGCGTAGATAGGTTCGCCTATCATCCTGTTCAGACTACTCCCCAGTCTTTTGAATAGGAGTAAAGGTTTAACCTTTGTTTCCTGTTTAGGATTGAATTTCCGGTTCCTTATAAAGTCTTTTTCATCCTCTTTCACTCCCCTTGCATCTTAATGGCATTATCGCCTTGCTTGGGATGAATTGATTAAAAACAACAACTATTCTTCAAACAAGATAAATATAGTTATCTCCCTTGTGAAATCGGATAAATCAGAGTGAGAACTATTAGAAATCAGTACATTATAATATAGAAAATATTTTCAAATAAAGAAATAAATAAATAAGAGAAAATATTCTACAAACAGTTGATATTATATTTAAGGAGTGCTCTCCCTTGAGAAATCAGTTTATTGGAGTTATTATGAAGTTGCTAACTGAACTGAAAGTATCCTTTTTATTAGAACTTTTCAACAATATCCTGCTAAGAAAAGTCTCGCTTTGGGGTGCCGTTTTTGCTGACATACAGTAACGCATTCATAAACAGATCACTCTAAAACGGGTCATTCTGAAATAGATTATATGTAACCAATGTCTTTTCACACTAGTAGTATCTATAGACTTCCATAGCTTATCCATGGACAGTGAATTTGTTAATCATGCCAGCGCACTTGTCATTATTCTTGCTAATTTTAGTCATGCTGACCTCAGGATGGTGACAGTTCTTCCATGGAATTTTCTTTCTTGTCCTTATTAATATTTCTACAATTATTATTATTATTATTATTATTATTATTATTTCCTCTGATTTCTGTTGTATATATATTTCCTAAGGTCAGTCTCATAACATTTTCCACTGGTCATTTTAGTAAAATGAAAATACAAGCATAAGATCACACACGTTGTACAGCTCTTCCTAATGTTTCAGCACTACTAGTGGGTATTTTTTTACTTTAAGGTATGGGCTTCCAGGAATCCTTTCAGTGAGTCTATCGGAACCTTTACCAATCAATCCGAGGGCTACAACTACAACTGGAATTATTGATGTTCTCATGTGCCATATTTTTTAGATTTTTCTTTCAAAATCCTTGTATTTGATAATTTTTTTTTTTTTTAATATTTTCAAGGATGCATTACAATCTGCAGTGACTGGAATGTCAATAAGAAAGCGCATTCTGTTTTGTGGTCTTTAAAAAAAACGATATCTGGGCGATGAGCTTTAACTGTTCTGTCTATGTGTGTTATAAAGTCCCATAAAATTGATACGGGTCCCTATCTTTATAACTGAGTCTGGGTTATCTTCATAACAATTTCTTGCAGTTTCCTTCCGGTAAAAGTATTTTCCAATGCACTATCATATTTTCCACTCTATCATGCCGAGTTTTATATTCAGTGGGCGCTAACACTGTGCAACCTGATACAAAATGGTCAATTGTTTCTGGATTTTTGTCAAAGAATGTATATTTGGGTTTAGCACAATTTTTCAGTACGTGTGCTTGGTAATTTCTATTTAGCCAGAATTGATTCTGTGCAGCAAAAATAAAACCTTCGATTTAAGATTTAACCCTGCACTAGGTAAACACTGATGGGCACGAGGTTTGCCTACATCAGCTTGTTTGGTGCGGATAGAGTATTGACCATGAAGAGGCTTACCTTGCCATCGTTTCTGCATTTGGTACACTACATTTGCTTTTGCTATCTTTTTTGTTCTTTGCCGCTACAGTAGGTTCATTATGGTTTATTTGCACGTCTTCACCCACATAAAAACCCATTTTATAATTATTGGTGGTTTTGTAAGATAGTTCTAGTTGAACTAATCCTCTGCCTCCTTCAGATCTGGACGCATACAGACGCTCAACATCAGCCTTAGGATGATGCATGCGGTAGCAAGTGAGACGCTTTCTCGTTTTGACAACCATTCGCTTAACGTCAGCTTAACGTTAAGGATGTTGAAACTGCATTGCACCCCAGTGGCAAAGTGCTTATGGCTGTATTTCATTTTGTGAATTCAACTCTGTATTTAATACCAGACGCACACGCCTGTGGTATTATTTTCGTATTTTCTTCATTCATTTTGATAAGCTGTATTCCATCTCCTTCACTGACTCCTACTTTATTATTTCTTTTGATCTGTTGATTGATAGAATAATTTCTAAAATTTTTCAATTGAGATCTAAGCTAAATGAATTTTTTTCTTAAGAAGTTATTGAAAT
>CAHIKZ030000129.1:97500-147500 GCA_903632075.3 Acanthosepion pharaonis | reverse complement strand
CAATGAATGTGTGCGTGTGTAATGAATTTTATATATAATCGGACATTATTTATGGTTACTTTCACATTACATTTAGTAGCTACACGGGTTTGAGTCGACAGGTATCCACTAAATATAACTTTCAAAATAACAAGAAGTATATAAATATATACATACTTGTTTTGGCCTTGGTGTTAATTATGGAAGAGTGGTTTTTCACTTCCAGGGGCTAAAACTCACCCTATCTTCGCCATCAAGGCTGCAGTAATAATCTGTTCCATGCTTAAAAGCAATCGACAGGCCTGACGAGTGCGTTTAAGCATGGCACGGAATGTCATCGCTGGGTTTTGACTTCAATGTCCACTTTTATATTTATATACGCTCTATTCCAGATATTGAGCACTTAAACCATAAATATAGCATACATTAAAACTATATATTTTTATCATACATCTATATAGATCGATACAGATATATATGGATAAAGATAGATAGATAGATAGATAGATAGATAGATAGATATAAACAGTGTGAGCCTATTTTAGGGCTTGAAAAAGACAGATTTCCATGCAGCGTTATTTTATATGTACATATATCCTCGGTACTATGCAACCTTTCCCCATAAATGTAGCATATACACTGCGTGCCAAATAATTATCGAGAAAACTTTTTTTCTAATATTTCAAAATCCGTCCAATCAATTCACAGAAAATTTTCACACAATGTTGGCAACATTGACCTGTGAGATCACTGAAATTTTCGTACTGATCTGCGTAATGTAAACAAACTGGCGCCATATTTGTTATCAGCACGGTGATTTGAGCGTGCCAAATTATTAGAAAAGTGTAAGAATTTAGTGAAAAGATGGGCCGTAAAAGCAGTTTAAGTGATGCCGAAAAAAAAAAACTATCACCTCAGAACTCTCAAAAGGTAAATCTACCGTAGGAATTTCTAAAATGATAGGGAGGTGTCATCAAACAGTGAAAAAATTAACCGCTGACCCTACACAAGTACACAAAAGGGCAGATAAAGGCAAGCCGATGGTTATTTCACGTCGTCTCATGTCACGACTTAAACGAGAGGCCTAGAAGAACCCTGGACTTACCGGTCAAGAGCTTTTCAGTCGCATTGGGGATCCTACTGTGTCTAAAAGTACTCGGTGTTGGTATCTGAGGGAAATAGCAACAACAGACAAACCTGTATCGAAGTCTCTGTTGACGAGAAATCACACTCAAAATCGATTGAAATAGGCCGAGGACAATATGAAGATTGACTTCTCTAAAGTTTTGTTCACAGACGAAACTCGAGCAACACTTGATGGACCAGATAGGTGGTGCAAAGGCTGAGTAATGAACGGACAGAGTCGCCATCAGCGTTTGAGACACCAATAAGGCGGTGGAGGCATGATGATCTGGGGGGGTATTATTGGAAAAACATTAGTGGGCCCATGGAGAGTACCAGATGGCGTCAAAATGACTGCTGATGCATACATAGCGTTTATGAAGGAGCATCTTGAATCGTGGATGAAAAGGCAAAGAGTTATCTTCAGAAGGGCCATTGTTTTTATGCAAGGTAATGCTCCCTCACATGCTGCTCACAAGACTACTGAATATTTGAAACAGTTAGGCTTCGATGGACCTCGAAAAATGAAGTGGCCAGCAAATTCTCCGGATTTGAACCCAATCGAAAACCTTTGGAATTTCATGAAGCGAAGACTGTACGCCAACGGACGACAATTCAGGAGCAACGCTGAGTTCTGGGAAGAAATTCTTGACATATCTCGCGGCATTACAGCAGATGACATCTTACAATTAACAAATTCTATGGATCGTTGACTTCAAGTAATTTCAAAACAGGGAAAGCACATTACCTATTAATTTGTTTTAAACTGTGCCTTTGTTTGTATCTGTTATTATTTGTTTGATTATCTTATTTATTAGCTTCTTTTGATCATAAACATTCACGTTCAACATTAATAAACGCTTTGTTTGCTCAATTCTGGGAATTTTACTAAACCTTTCTAATAATTTGGCACGATCAAATCACGGTGCTAATAACAAATATGGCGCCAGTTTGTTTACATTGCGCAGATCAGTACGAAAATTTCAGTGATCTCACAGTTCAATGTTGCCAACATTGTGTGAAAATTTTCTGTGAAATGATTGGACGGATTTTGAAATATTAGAAAAAAAAGTTATCTTGATAATAATTTGGTAACGCAGTGTATATATATATATATATATATATATATAAATATATATATATATACTTTTTTCAAATAAATATTTTTATAAAACGCCTGTTTCTTTTTTCATAACAAATATTATTTATAAAACGCCTATATATATATATATATATATATATATATATATATATATATATATATATATATATATATATAATAATACTAATATTATTATTAATACAATAATATTAATTTAATATAAAATATAATATTATAATCCTGCCGGAGAGCAAATATTTTTCTTCAGTAAGATTTCTCGAATGTTCAAACCGGTGGATATACTGTTTAATAAATAACGAGAGCGTCTACTCAAATGTGGGTATCAACTAAAACTAATAATTTATTAATAATAATAATTAAATAGTTTAATTAATAATATTGAGCTCTCTGGGGACGAGGTGTGGGTTGGTAAACAGTGATTATTATAGCTATATAGCGAGACTCTTCGCAGATGCGAATTGAGTCACTGTCGGTCACTGGGCATGTTTCTAAAAATAAATACGCTAAAAATCCATTTTCAGCTTAATGGTTAGAATCTCCGACTGACACCAATTCAGTCGGGTTTCGATCCTAGCTAGAGGCAACCGGATGTCTAGCCACACTGATGAGCTGCGAAACAGTCTGTCTGTTGATGACGTTATATATATATATATATATATATATATATATATATATATATATATATATATGAAAGTGAAAATTGAAGTCATTACTCAGAGGCGACAGACTGTTTCATGCTAGACGCAATCATCTGGCCGCCGACTGCGTCTAGCGGGAAACAGCCTGTCGCCTCTGAGTGTCGACTTTCATTGTTCAGTTTTATATTTAAATTTACATACGCTCTATCGCTGATATTGAGTACTTTATCCCATGAATATAACACACCTTAAAACTCTCTATATATATTTATATATATATATCGCTACCTCTATGGAAAGTGCTCGAGAGAATTGTATTCCTTGGTTCCTCCAGGTCTAACCTTCACGGCAAGGACCCACTTTCGGACCCTGTTGAAAGTGAAACGTACTGCAATATATATATATATATATATATATATATATATATATATATATATATAACGTAATATATATGTAATGTAACATATACATATATATATATAATGTAATATATATTATATATATATATATATATATGAAATGTACTGTAAAATATATATATATATATAGATATATATTTGAAACGTACTGTAATATATATTTTTTGTAGTGATTTTATAACATTATTATGTTATAATTTTCGAATAAATAATTATATATATATATATATATATATATATATATATATATATATATATATATATATATACGCACACACAAAAACACACATACTCAAGAATATATAGAGAGTACGAGAGATATAGTTGTGTATTTGGGTACTCTCCTATTCATGTTTCGTTACTATGCATGGCATAGTACATATGTTTTTTTTTCATAGTATTTAGATAGAAGAGTTTCCTCTTTGGGACTTAGGGATTGTAGATAGTTTTGACTTATGAATGAACACATCATAGTTACTGCCTATTTCGCGACGCAAGTTCTATACATCTGCAAACAAGTTTATCTTCGATAATGTTCACCGAAATTATGTAACGTCGAGTTTTGTCAGTATCCAGATGGCAGACACCTGTAAAAAAAATGCCATGTGGAAATAAAATATAATTAATGGATCCTTAAAGTTGTCTGTTTTTTAATCTAAATTAAATTAATATTCGCTCTGTTTTTACGTTGAACTCTCTGGATTACATCCTCCTTAGGATTATACATACGGATTTCCAAACATTTCATTAGATAACTATATAGTATAGCTAGCCACTCGTATTCGAGGATACCTGTCTACTAGGACGGCTAGCCAATCCGTATTGCAGACGCTTGCTCAGGCGCATTTGTGTTTCTTCAACCTGTGGTTTATACTGTATACTGAGCAGACCTTGGTTACAGTTTTGGGGGTAGAGCGTGTTATCTAGCGTGATCAACAATTTGAACAAGGTCAGCACGCTCAAGACCTCGGCCACAATGACTTGCGACTTTGTGCCAGCACGGCTATCGACGGGCCCAAACGGTTCCGTCTACCCAGTTTAACTCACAAGGCTTGGGTTAACCCGTGGTATGGTCTTCAGGCATTTTCCAAAAGTGCTGCACGCTGGAATCGACCTCTCCAGTCCGATAACATCAGGAAGTCACCTTATTGACAAATCGACCAGAACTAGGGTCTTATGGTCAGAATGCGAACGATCTAACCACTCGGCCACGTACCCACCTAATAATATATATATATATATATATATATATATATATATATATAAGCCATCTCTTGTAAGTTGAGCACTTTCAAAGAAAGTGAATTCGTCGTCTACTGCTAATTAACGCTAAAAGCTCTTCGCTATAAAGTGAGCACTCTGGTAGCTGGGAATGCTTATATCCCCTTAAAATCCCCTTCCTCCGTTGCAGGCGCTGACAGCCTAAGAGTGAGGGTGTCCGACTTCGATCTTCAAGCAATCGCATGTCTAGCCACACTAATGAACTGTGATACAGCGAAAAAGTCTGTCTGTGGTTTATTATATATATATATATATATATATATATATATATATATATATATACGCTTCCTCTGTAGCTAAATAGTATAGCACGTCAGACTATATGACGGTCCCGTGTAGGATACAACTTTGCTTCCTGTCAGAGGACACATATTTTCTATGAAATTTCTCGGACATTCAGGCAGGTAAATGCTGTTAATACTGCTTATTATAAACAGAGCATTTACACACACACACACACACACACACATATATATATATACATATATATATATATATATATGTTACAATGTGATATATAAATTCTCTATATCAGACTAATGGTTCGAAAGGTTTTCTTCAGGCCCAATTATTTTTTTATCAATTATTTTTTTAGTGATGGAATCATATATATGTAGGTGGAGGGGACGAAATAACAAAAGCTGGTTATAATTTATACATCAAGGGCAACGCTGAAGATGCAGGGACGATTAAACTTATTTTTTAAATTTCAAATTCTCGGCTTCTAATTTGTCAAGATACATAATCTAACCCTGATCCCATTCAGCTTCCCGTTTTATCGTTGTTTTTTAACTATTTTTTTCCATCGATCATCGCCTCAATAAATAAGTTTTGATTAAAGCTACATTGAATTACCCACTATGCAGGGCATATCAAAAATAATTTTATAAATTTGGAAGCTGGTTCCTCACACCAGAACAAAGACAAAAGTCCATATAAATATATGTCCGTAAATCCTTCGTTTTTGAGTTATCAAGTTTAAAGCAAGTTTACGGTAAATGGCTTTGTGTTGCATTGTGGACTAGGTTACATTTTTCTTTCGTGTATATTTGTGGCTAGTCGGTCTTCAACATTTAACGCGTGTAGGAGTGAATTATCTGAGAAGTATTCCGTTTAACAATGGCAGGATATTCATGCAGGGAGATATTATTTTTACCTACTACCACGCGAATGGTAATAGACGCGAGGTGCACGCCTGTATCAGATTGTGTTTCCAAGCCGATATATATATATATATATATATATATTGGTGTCTTTTTCTTTAAGCGTATTTTTTTTTTTTTTTTTTTTGCACATTATTCAAGTTTTGTGTGTCACTGATATTTCTTTCATGTAATGCTCAAAAGAATTATGGGTGGAAAATCATAAACTTTTTTCTTCATCTTTCTTTCTTTCTTTCTTTCTTTCTTTCTTTCTTTCTTTCTGTCTGTCTGTCTGTCTGTCTGTCTGCCACTCTTTCCCCACTTTCTTTCTTTATGCTTTAATTTGTTTCTTTATTTGTTCTTATATACCTTGTTTTTCCTTTCTTTTCTATTCCTTCTTTCTTTCACCATCAATTATTTTAATTTCTCTCTTGTTTCAATATCCAGATATCTAACGAAATATTTATTTCTGAAATGTGGCATGTTTAGAGGCTGAAAAAGTTGCGTATGTCTAATCAGCACTAATTATTGCACACAAAATTATCTATACGTGTATTTAAAATATTCTGCACAGACCTTTGTTTCTCTCTATCTCTCTCTCACACATACTCAAACACGTACGAATACAGTTTTATAATGCATATATATCAGGATTGATTTTTGTTTTTGTCTTATATTAATCTGTATTTACTGCCTGGAACAGAAAGGATGTCGAAGAGGTTCTATGGTTTCAAAGATCAACAACTAATAAATAAAATGATCCTGAAAATTTGCAGAGAGAAGGGTAGAAACCTCAGCACAGCTTGGATAGATTACCGTAAAGACTTTGATAGTGCGCCACACTCTTCGATCCTTAAGCCTTAGGAAATGTACACGACCTTCTCGGTGATAGTAAATTTCCTTAAATATAGTACGTAAGTGTGGAAAACCACGTTATACCTAAATCACATCGAAGGTACAGCTAGTTCCAATTAATCTTTCACGGATACTCCCTGTCACCACTTCCGTTCTGTCTCTCCTTAACCCCGTTTTCGCATGAACTAAACAGTAATAACTGTAGATACAAAGTAAACACGAAATCATTCAATCACCTATTCTACATGGTTGATATCAACCTCTTTGCCACAGACGACAATTAGTAGAAGAGTACCCTCAATACTGTAAAATGTTTCAGTGATATCGGTATGGATTTCGGATTAGATAGGCAAGAAAGGGAGAATTACAGAAACACATTCAATAGATCTAGATTTTGTCACAAAGATTAGGTAACGGAAAGAAGAAGAAGCCTATAAATACCTAGGGGTCAGCTAAGGAGATGGAATACAGCATGGCCAAATAAAGGAAAAAATCAAATAAAGGATACTACAGCGTGTGCGTCTGGTATTAAAACAGAATATCAGCTATAAACACTTTGGCTGTCCCTTTAGTGTGATACACTTTCAACATCATTAATTGGACCGTAGCTGGAATTAACCGAATGGATGTCAAAACGAGAAAGCTTCTCACTTACCACAGCATGCATCATCCCAAGGCTGATATTGATTGTCTGTATGTGCCAAGATCCGAAGGAGGTAGAGGATTAGTTCCAGAATAACTATCTTAAAAAAAAACCACAACAATCGGTATTCAACGATATCTTCAGAAAACTGTTTGACGATCTGAAAAAAATAAGAAACTTTATTCATTAATAAAGAAAGCCATGAAATTCAGAAGGGAATTTCAAGTGGGTGAAGAAGTGCAAGTTTATACCCTAATACATCTACTACAGCAGCAAAAACCGATAAGCAGAAAGCAAATGCAATGTGACAACTGCAGAAACGATGGCAAGATAAGCCTCTTCACGGACGAAACAAGTTCGTGTAGACAAACCCCGTACCTATCAGGGATTACGTAGTGCAGGGTTAAGAGCTGAAACCGAAGGTTTTATTCTTGCTGCACAAGACCAATGCATGCTGAATAGAAATTACCAAGCATAAATGCTGAAAAATTGTGTGAACACAAAATAGAGATTCTGTGATAAATATCCAGAAACAATTGACCATCTTGTATCAGGATGCATCCACTGAAAATAAAACCCGGCATGACGGTGTGGGCCAATATTTACATTGAAAAATATACAACTTCTACGAAAAGGAAACTGCAAGAAATTGGTATGAACCCGGTTACAGACATAGGAACTGTAACAATTTTATTGGACTTTACAATACACACACACATACAGATCAAACAAAACAATCCGCCCAGATATCAGAACAGAGACAACAAAAACAGAATATACCTTCTTATTGACATGGCGATCCTTGCAGACTGTAATGTATCTTTGAGGATTTTCAAAAAACTATCAAAGTACAAGGAACTTTAGATCGAAATCTCAAAAATGTGGCACGTGAGGACATCAATAATTCCATTGGTAGTTGGATCCCTTGGTTTTATTGGAAAACGTTCCGTTAGACTCATTGAAGATATCCTTGGTAGCCCAAACCTTAAAGAAATACTAGAAATTGTACTTACACGAACAGCACACAACTTACGAATGGCTTTATCAATGTATAATGTGTGTGGTCTGTGGAAAATGTTATGATGTCATTTCTGACCTTGGGTCTCTGGTTGGGACCCAGAAAGAAATGAGTATACAACAGAAACGACCTATTCTACATGGATGATATCAAAACTCTATTCCAAAGACGACAATGAGTTGAAGGGCATCTTCAATACTGTAAAATGATTCAGTGATGATATCGGTATGGATTTCGGATTATATAAATGTGTATTCAAGAAAGGGAAAATTACAGAAACGCGTTCAATTATTATTATTATTATTATTATTATTATTATTATTATTATTATTACATCGGATATTATATTTAGAGGATATTTAAGTAATTAAAATATTGGATTGAAAATAAATACATTAATTTTCCAGCAAACAACAACTCAATATATATTAACAAACATTCTAACCCTCACTCCCACGCACTGAAACAAATACCCATATCTATAAATAAAAGAAATTCAACAAATTCCAGTAGCTTAAAAATATTCAATGAAAATAAAAAAGAAACACATATTAATCAGCAATAAGAAACAGTGGTTATTCAAAGAAACTAGAATACAAAACGAAAACAATTCAAACAAAAACAACAGAAAAAGAAATATATTTTGGTTCCCCCATTACAACAACACAATAAAAACAAAAATAAGGAAAATATTTTTCAAAATAATTGACAAACACTGCAGCAAATTATCAAAAATTATCAACAAATATACAATCAAAATTAGTTGCAGCTGCATGGATAACATGTAGAAAACAATAACTAATCACAATTAAAAATACTCAACAAAATCAATAACAATTACAACAACAATAACTTGAAACAAAATAACACCATTAAATGTAACTGCAGAAACAAACAAAATTGCTCAATTAATAATTATTTTTAACCAATAACATATTATACAAAGCTATCGTAACTAATAACATTAACACAGACGAAAAAATTTATATAGGCAGCACAGAAAAAAATGCTTTTAAGGAAATATATTATAACCACAAAATGTTATTCAAAGGAAAAAAATACACAAATAATATACCCCTATCAACAATATCCCCACCAAAATCAAATGGGAAATTATAAAAAGAGCAACTCCATACAGTATTAACAGTAAAAATTGTAAATTACGCTTAGAAGAAAAATTAGCAATAATTAGTTTTAAAAACAAAAAAAAATTCTTAAACAAGAAAACTAAAATAATGGGCAAATGTAGACATCTAAATAAATACTTACTTTGCTATCTAAGTACTAATTAAAAATAAACAAATACATATGAATAAAATAAATATAATATAGACTTTAAATGAATAAATAAATAAATGAAATAAATATAATATAAACTTTAAATAGATAAATAAGTGAAATAAATATAATATAAACTCAAAAAATAATTTATTAATAAATAAAGAAAAGAAAAAATATGAAACATACACAGCTATACGCGTGTGTGTGCATGTACATATAAATATATACATAAACACACACAAACACCTAACAACGAACAAAACTAACCCCCGCCATAATTAATACCTCAATATATAGCACCAAGGAAAAAACAAATAAAATACTAACCTTGAAATAAAAATGAAACATTTGATAAACGATAACATATGATATAAGCAAATACTTTAATACATTAACGCTAACAATTACATATATGTGCGTGCACGCAGTGTGCATACGGTGCGTGCGTGTGTGAGTGTACGGCACTATATACGACATATAAATATTCAAACAACAAATTCTATTAACTCTAACCATAATTAATAGCCTAAAATTTAAAAAAAATAACATCACCATTCAAGCACTAATTTAACAATAACAAAGCACAGACATAAGTAGTCATGCGCTTGTGTAGGCGCATTTCTATGCATATATGTGCGCGTGCTAATACCAATATACGTGCGTGTACGAATGCCCATGTGTGCATATACATAAGCGTATAAATACAGATATATGCGCATAAATTCAAACAATAATAAATAAAAATGTAATTATAAATAAATCTAACCCAACAATTAATACTCATGACACCACCACACCAAATAAGAAAACGAAATAATAGCCAAGTGAAGATATATAAGTAAGCATTAAAATCATTAGTATCCCCATATATATATATATATATATATATATATATATATATATATATATATATATATATATATATTTAAGCATCAATATCAATTATTTATATAGCAAACAACTCCTCTATCAAAAAAAAAAAAAAAAATAGAACGCCCACATTAAAATACCATGTCTAGAGATTTTAACAATTCACCGCAAAGGGCAACTTTTCGAAAGAAAAGAGGGAAAAAGAAAAAAAAAAGAGAAAAAGGTAAAGAGCGAGTGTAAAATAAAAAAAAAACTAAAAAAAAAAACGGACAAATGATTACGACAACCTACACGTAGACGGGCGCACGAGCGCGAACGCACATTCGCACAGATGGGTGCCTGCCCGCACGCGCACAAGCGCACACAATAACAGAAACAATACGGGAAAAACATGCACTGATGATACGTGTATAAAAAAAAATTAAAAAATATAAGCAGCAAATTGCTGATACCCCCACCCCCGAAGAGCGGATGGACAGGTCCGTTACGAAACTTTTGAGTCGATATACTGAAGGTAATATCAATCAGCTTAAACTTTTATTTTTAAAACTTATTTTAAACTTATATATATATATATATATATATATATATATATATATATATATATATATATATATATATATATATATATGTATGTATGTGTGTTTTTTTAAATGTAATTTGTTTTAATTCGACATTATTTATATTACTACAATGTTATTTTTTAGATTTAAGGAAATTAAAGCCACCCCCAAAGCATTTATACAATATTGTTTCTTTTCATAAACATTCCTTAAACCAAATCTTCTCCATTAACTAAAATTTCAAATCAAAATTTAGTTAATAATTATAACTAGTATTACCCGTGAAAATTTCACAACTTTCCTGTTTCTTCCCTCTTTTGTTCTTTCACTGAAATCAGACAACGTCTCTGGTATGTCTTTTCCGTATTTCCTAGAAATCAAAACGGAATAGTTCATTATTTCTGAGATATTGACAGTGCATTACTTTCTTTGTTTTTCTCAATGAAATCCAACAGCATCACTGCTATATCTTTTCTGTTTTTCTTCGAGGTCGAAATGGAATCGTCCATTGTTTATTAGGTATTGGCAGGGCGTAACGTACGTGCTAATTAAGGAACTAAGGGAGGGACAAGCAGAATCATAATAAGTTAATGATGTCATTGGTTCTCCTTCGCATTACATATCTAATAACATGTGCGCACTTAGGTATAAAAATATGCATATATATCACGCATATACAGGATCCTGTGCAAATATGTACACACACAGACACACACACACATATATATATATATGTATGTTTCTAAGTACATATTTATGTATATATATATATGTGTGTGTGTGTGTGTGTTTGTATCTGTCCGTGGACATGTTATGTCGTCCTACCCCACGCATATGTGACATATATAGAATGCAGACATATGCTATATATATATATATATATATATATATATATATATATATATATATATATATATATATATATATATATACATACATATATATATATATATATATATATATATATATATATATATATATATATATATATATATATATATATATATAACTACGTGTGTATTCACATGCATATTTGGTCGATTCCATGTGTCCTGTGTATGTACAATGGTGTTTGGACGTTTGGACGCAGGACGTTTTAGTCGTTACATTATTTACTTGGTTATCCAATTAGGTGTATTTGTATATAGACTTTCCCAAACAAAACCATTTCATGTTGGGCCGTGCTTCCGTTGCTCTACATTATGATGTTTACATTGATTTTCTAAAAAAGGGAAAAAAAAAACAAAACAACAGCAGCAGCAACAACAAACCAGCGATATAATAAAAAAAAAGGCGGGGAAAAGTAAAGGAAGAGAAGAAGGAAGAGGATTTGTTAGTAGATGGGCCGAAGTAGGAGAATCAGGGGCGGGTAATTATGGGTCAGCTCTGGACGGACATTTGTGTACAAGCAAATTTCTTCTTTCTGATTCGTCTCGAAACATCAACATCGTGGGTAGCAGAAAGTACTGGAAAGTGAGGATAAGATTTGTATTGGAAAGGAGTAGGCTGGAAGGTTGGACAATGGTTATAAAAGAAAGAAAGAAAGAAAGAAAGAAAGAAAGAAAGAAAGAAAGAAAGAAAGGACAAGAGAATGCAAGATATAAAAGAGGGAGAATAGCCAATAATTATCAGAAAATAAATTTGAATTTGGAGTGAAAATAGAAATAACTAATACAAATTCTTTGATTATAAGAGTTAAATCGAATGAATAAAACAATGATATTTCGAATCAAGGATTAAATAAAAAAAGTGGGGAACGAGATGAAGAAGCCCGCAGAAAGAAATGAGTGAAATGAAAGAGGAAACGAGCTAAAATTAATTGGATAAAAATATTTGGGATTTTGATGTGAGATAAGAAAAATAACAAGGATATGACAAAAAAGAAAAAAAAAAAAAGATGAAAAGAACGTAGGGGAAAGAAGTAATAGAAAAAAAATGGATGACAAAAATGGAAACAAAGATAAAAGAGTAAAAAGCACAAATGTTAAAAATAATAAAAGAGACGTTGGCGAGAAAAGCAAGAGAAAATGTTAGAAAACCTTGATAACGAGAAGGAAATGTGAAGGAAAAATAACGTATATAATATTGTTTAAAATTTAATAGAAAAATATACCAGAAGTTACATTTAAAAACGAATTACACTTTTTAATCATTTCAAAATAAGTAAAGCAAGGAAAAAATATGAAACATACTAAGATGCAAGGGGTCATTGAGTATGAGAGAATATGCGAAAAAGAAAACATTATTAAGGAGAGAGAAGAATAAAAGAACAGGAATTAATAGGAGGGGAAGATAACGATTATCATTATAATTTCAATTTTTGAAGATCAATGTTGAGTGGAAAGCAAGGAGCAGGAATAGAATTCCACAAGTGAGAATTACGAGAGAAGAAACTGTTAGCATAAGACTTACGGTTACATGTATCCATTTCAACTATAAAATGATGAGACCTTGCTGCCAATCAAGTAGTAACTAATAGATTGATAGAAGAAAACATTTAGAAAGAAAAAGAAAAAAGGGAAATAATTGAATGTAGGGTAAAAGTAAGGAATGAAAAACAAAGTCGTGAAATAGACGATTTAGAATAACGAAATTAGAAATATAAGTTGGTCATGAAATTCATTTCAGAATAGGAGTTCAATCTCGAATCGCATCTGTATTTCATATTTCAATTTGTTTTTTCGTTCGATTCCTGCTTTTGTCTTAAGGGGAAAAAATCATGCCAAACTGTTTGAGATGATTCGTAAATTTTGAATGATATCTCGTCTATTGGTGCGTTGTTAAGATAAATTAAGAAGCTGATTCTTTGACGTTCTACTGATCATGAAGTGTTTGTGACAGTGGCTAAATTTAGATTTCACAAAAACTTTCCTATTATCCTGCTTGGCTGCACATCTAATCCTTACCCAGGAAGTATATGAACAATTAATAGGTCAGTCACGAAGACCAGTCCACCAGTATTGTGAGTTTATCCTTTACTGAATACCATTCTATTTGTATCTTGAACCAGACTAAACACATTTTAGTAAAGAAATAGTAATAGGTGCTTGTATATTGACGGCTTTCAATCTAGTCTTGCAGACCCAATTTCAAATGTAATGAATTCCATCATCATTTAAACTGTTCGCTCTCATGATCATATGTCAGGCAGAGCTTAAGTTTACCTTTCGAATAAATGGGTACCAAGTAAGAGATGGATTCTTTCAATTTCCAAAAATTTAATAAACATGGAACTTTCAAATAAAATAATGTACAATCAAAATTAATAAGCATTCGTTTTTTGGGTTTTTTTGTTTTTTGTGATATGTATTTTAATAAATGGGTGTGGATCAAATAGGATGCGGTTGGGAGCTCTTAGTTTTAAACATTTTAATTTAGAGGCAAAATTAGTTCAATAGATATCTACCAGAAATGCTACATGGGCTTACAGCAGATTGATTTTCACTTTCTTAGAACATCAACATTGCACTCGATGTGAAAGCTGGGGTTTCATATAGTAAGTACCGAAAGCAAACATAACATTCATAGCTTCTACCAAATTTTGAGAATTCAATTTTAAAACTTTCTGAAAATATCTAGAGAAATACCTAATTTCTGTAGGTTTTTAACTTACAAACTGACTTCAAAATTTTACTATTTCAAGAATAAACCCAAATAAAATTGATATCTTTTGTATTAGATACATTGAATGAAAAATATATTCAAATCAGATTTTTAATTATGAATCACCACAAGCAAAATATGAATTTTTTTACTGTATTTGACAAATGAAACTGTGTAAAATAAATTGTAAAATATTTCAAAAACGATACTCAATCAATAAGATTTGTTAGATCATTTGTTAAATACTAATTAATAAAAACAAAAATATATAAAGGGTATATAACAGCATATTAATGCGGGGTACAATTATTAGACAAAATGTGTTTAATTTGCATTGTTTATTGAAAATCAAACTAAAACTACTGTACTGTATAACATATTACATCATAATATTGCTAAATTGTTCAGTATAATTTCCCTTTGAAATAAATGAAGGTCTTATTTGATGTCACAATGATTTAGTAATAATGTGCATGTGCCATTCATCTTGTCCATATACAAATTGTAAAGCTTCAGTAAATTATAAATCTTATAAAGCTGTGTTATAAGGCTTTCACTGATCACCGGAAATAAATTCTCACGGTACGAATTTGTACCTAAATTTAATCTTTAAATTCGTTCCCTCAAAAAACGGTAACGATTTGAAAAAAAATTTTTTGTGTCTTTATTTATCATGTCAAAACCCAATTTTCAAATTGAGTGCAATATCACAGTTCCAAAATCGACTAATGTGGAATGACACCATGTTTGTCATGCGGATCTCTTGTTCGTGGAGCTAGATTGATCACTGTATTCATTATTTGTTTTTTTTTTGTAATCGGACACTAGATTAATGTAAATAAATTTCGTGGGGTAAGACGATAAACTACATCCAACAGCAAGACCTCTTATCTTTGAGGAGCGTGGAACCACCTCTTTATTGCTGGTATTCATAAGTCTACCCTGACTCGGGTTGGTAGCACCTGTTAGGGTCCCAGATATGGGTAAATAGTTAACCCCCAAACTGGGATAAAAACACTATGAAAGTGTAAAAATAGGTTTTAATACCAGCAATACGCTTTTGTAAAAAAATTACCAGCAATAAAATTTTTAAAGATTTTTCGAAAAAATATTAACAGCAATAGATTTTTTGGAAAAAAATATTACCAAAAATTTTGGAAGAAAAATATTACCAGCAATACATTTTTGAAGAAAAAATGATACCAGAAATAAAAATCTCGTCGGCATTAAATAACCCATTGAGGTTGATATGCCGTCAAACAAAGCAAACTTAACCAAAAGCAAATAAATTTATATCGATGCTGTACTTCTAGTTCTTCATGTTGCTGGTAATAAGAAAAGAACAAGCACAAATACGCTTGTTTTATGGTGAGTTTGTAAGCGTAACTTAGATTTGGCACAAGACAGAAAGTGTTGAGCGCCGAGTGAGGATCAAATTCAATACTCAGTCATAATTGATATAGTGCGACAAGCTTGCTAACCATTACACCATGCCAAAATTCCCAATACGTTTGTTTTTATGGTTGAATGAAAATAATTACTGACTCGCTGTCAGGCATTGATTAATGTACTTGTCATGTAAGGGAATACTGAGTTCCAATATATCTTGATGTTCCATAAATCTGTTTCATTCCAGAGTTGATTAATAGAAAAAAGTCTCCATCAAAAATGTATTACCTGATAAAAATGTAAACAAATTTATCATAATTAATTTTTTGGTAGGTTTTTCTTTCGTTATATTATCAATTACTGTTTATCGAAGATTCTTCTTTATGTGACGTGTTCCCTAAAGACGTAGGCGATCATGGTTTTCCATAACTTCCTTTCCCTTGTAGCTCTTAACAAACTGTCTTTCTGTTATTTCTTCTAAGCCCTGTTCCACCATCCATTTACTCAAGTTCACCAAGTACGTTATGCGTTGCTTTTCTCTGTACGTCTTGCCCTCTATTTGCCCCGTGAGTATCAGATTTTCCAAGTCCTCCTTCCTCATTATATGCCCCAGAAACCACAACTGACTCTTCCTAATGTTAAATATTAGTTTTCTTTTTGTTTCGATTTTCTACAAAACTTCGTCGTTACCCACATGCTCGGTCCACGGTATCCTCAGCATCCGCCTGTAGAACCACATTTCTGTTGCTTCAAGTCACCTTCACCTTTGAGGTGATCTCAGACTATTATTCTACAGTCATCACGGGGTTGTATACTTAAATACTTTTTCTTTGTCTAGCCAGAAGCACATCTTGTAGCTCATTGATAAGAGCAACTGTTATGGTGTCATACGCTTTCTGATGCGATGGAGTTCAAATCTCAGCGAAAGTTTATTCTATATTACCGATACGAGCTCTCCGCCGATATTTCTATAACAACTGTCTGAGTACTCTATATACTCGTGTATATATACCTATCTCATGTATAGTGCGACCCCTGAATTCTTTTGTCAAAAACCTTATGTTTTCATATAACTCGTATTATCTCAAATTTGCATTTCTCTTCGTTTCGCAAGTTTTTACGTTGCTGGAGTATTGCCTTTCCAATGAAAACCTTTTTGTCAGCATTAGCGATACATAATGTCCCACGAGTTGGGGTACTTATTTCGGGTTATGATAATTCACGTCATTCAAAGTAAAAAGTACTCTATACACATATGTTTTTTTTTTTTTTTGCTTTATTTTGCTCCGAATTCAGGTTGTTTACAAGTGTGCAGCGGTGTGTTTAACCTCTCCACAAAAAATTACCTGTGTATAGTGCAACCATCTAAATTTTGCGTAAAAATATTATCATAAAATTTCACCCTATACTCGGGTTTATACGATAGTTGAGACGAGAAGCGACTGAAATTAAAATGAAACAAATAGTAGTAAATTATCTTTTTACTCCAAGCAAGGCAATAAAGCTACTAAGACGCAAGGAATTACTGAGTGCGAAAGAATATGAAAAAAAACATTATTAAGGAAAGATAACAGGAACTGTTTAAATGGACGACTTACAGTGCTTCATCTAAAAGAAGTTCAGTATTGTTATCAACAACATCCCACCGTAAATGAAAAACACATACAGAATTAAAACACTAGTCGAATATTTACAAACTTTATTAAAACGCAAATGCATCGGATCCCCGCGAAATAATAAAGCCCTAGTCAGCTTTAAACTGTACGACTTTTGGGGCCCTGTTCCAGGTTGACTATTACTGTACATGCGGCCTCAGCAGACGACTTTACGAGACATGTATAGAGACAGAAGTTGGTAGATGAACTCTATTGACCCTCAGCTATAGAATTGAAGGTAAATGCCAGTTTTACTATAGGATAATTATCGAACTGTAAGAAATCAAGAGATCATCTTTCTTCATTTCATCTTCGCGATATCATCATTATTGATCTGATTCATCTGATATAAGTCCATGTTTTGATAGATGGCCAACAATTCACAATGCCACGTAACACTTGAAGGAACTGAAAAGATGTGTCTGAAAGACTCTCAAAGGACATGCACCGCAAATTCATTGATTTATGACATTCTGTCCAGTGATTCAAATTCAGTGTTAAATCTTTTAACCATGGTTGGAAGAGGAAATATTGAAAGCAGACTTGGTATTTATGGAATATTTGCGTACCATGGTGATCATTAATAATCGTCTAAAGAGGCTGGGCATTTTAAAGCCTTAACATACTAAGTTGAAACTGTGCAAAAGTAATTTGAATAATAACAATAAGATGAAAGAAATAGACTAAAAGTAAGAGAAAGAGAAAACGAAAAGGAGGAAGAGCAAGAAGAACGGAAATGAAAAAATTAAAGGTGAAAAGGGTTAAAGAAAAGAAGAGTATTTTGGAAAAGAATTGGGTTGATGCCAGTAAGTGGCCTGTTCTTTGGCATTCTACTGACAACAAAGAAGGTAACATAATACCGAGGAAGAAAATAAAAACTGGAAAAGAGAAAGAGTAAAATAGAAAAGAAAATTAAAGCGAGAAGAGAAGAGGAGAAAGGAAAAGAAAGACAGGAAGAGAAAAGGAGTAAGGAGAAGAAAAGCGGAAAAAGAAGAGGAAAAAGAAGAAGAAAAAAGGAAAAAGAATAGATGAAAGGAAAAGAAAGGTAGAGAGAGAAGAGCAGAGAGGGGAAGAAAGGCAGGGAAAGAAGAGGAGAAAGGAAAAGAAAAGCGAAAAAAGAAGAGAAGGAAGGAAAAGAAAGGCAGAGAGAGGAGAGGAGAAAGAAGAAGAAAAACGAAAAAAGAAGAAGGTATAGAGAAAGAAAGGCAGGGAGAGAGGAGGAGAAAGGAAAGAAAAGCGGTAAAAGAAGAGGAGAAAGGAAAAGACAGACAGAGAGAGAAGAGGAAAAAGGAGAAGGAACGCGGAAAAAGATGAGGCGAAAAGAAAAGAAAGGCAAGGAGAGAAGATGACAAAAGGTAAATGAAAAGCAGAAAAAGAAGACGAGAAAAGAAAAGAAAGGCAGTGAGACGAGTAGAATGCGGAAGAAAAGCAGAAAAAAAGAGGAGAAAGAAAAAGAAAGGCAGAGAGAAAAGAGGAGAAAGAAGAAAAGCGAAAAAAAAGAAGAGGAGAAAGGAAAAGAAACGCAGAGACAGAAGAGAAGAAACGTGGAAAAACAAGAGGAGAAAAGGAAAATAATGCAGAGAGAGAAGAAGAGAAAAGAAAAAAAGGGTGAAAGGAAAAAAGCAGCAAAATAAGAAATGCTGAGAAAGAAACGAAAACCAGATAAAGATAAGAAAGAAAAGCGGGGATAGAAAGGAAGGGAGGTAAGAAGAAGAAACGAAAGAAAGATGGTGGTGGTGGTGGTGTTGGTATTACTTTAGCAGCATATCAACCTCTATAGGTTATTTAATGCTGAAATCTAAATATTTTGAACACAATTTTATGACTTTAACTCAATAAAATCTGAACGTATTTGTATGGCTTCAACTACAGATAAAATGTATTGTTCGTCATTTTGCCATAAATATGTATTGTTGGCATAAATAAATATAAAAATATATAACTGGTATTTTTACTATAAAGATTTTTATACTTTCATAGTGTTTTGTTTGGGGGTTCACTGTTTGCTTATAGCTGGGACCTGGGATCGGATCAGGGTGGACCTGGGTACAATAGCTATTAAAAACTGGTTTCACGCTCCTCAAAACCTCCAATCTCCTGATCAGAGGTCTTGCTGCCGGATGTACTTTATGGTCAGATCCAGGACTACAAAAAAAAAAAAAAAAAAAGAGCAGGAAATATGATAAGGGGTAAAAAAAAAAAATAAAAAAATGGAGGAACATAAGAATGCAAAGAGAAAAAGATAAAGAATGACGAAAAGAAAGATTTATCCAGCATTTAATTATTTTTTTTCATCATCAAGATCCTTTTGGCTAATATGTTCTTCAGCTTCCAAGTTCAATTGTAGGAACTCGCACCAAATTAAACAATTTGTGTCAAGGGTGTCTGTATTCAAGATGTTAGAGGTAATGCTATATTGTATGACAAACCCCAATACTTATGTGCTACAGGATGCGATGTCAAGTCTCATTCGACTTTAATTCTGCATTCCAAATTTCTTCATCTTAATTTCAAGGGCGAAGAATGTATTGTCGGGAGAAGCAATAAAATCAGGAAAATCTTATTAGTACAACTTTTTGAGTAATGGTAAAACATAATGTCCGAATTAAAAAACAAAAAACAAAACAAAAACACTACTGTAACTACGGGCAGACAGATTGCAGAAAAAAGAAATAAGCAATAAAAACAAATGAAGTCATTCATAAAAAATATGGAATGGGCAATTCGACGTGGTGTAATGGTTAGCGAGCTTGTCTCGCTAGAAAAATTACGGCTGAGTAGTGAGGGGCTCCATACTTTCGGCATTGTGCCACATGTAAACTACGATTAAAAAAATCACCATAAAACAAATGGAATAATGACTTCATCTCAAAACAACAGAGAAGAAGAATTGAGTTGAGCAAGAAGAAACAGGCACAGATTTTTTTAAATTACAAAATTAAAAGACACAAACATATATATATATATATATATATATATATATATATATATATATATATATATATATATATGCAAAGTAAGGAAAATCAAACGGAAACTTTTTTTTTTTGTGGCGCGTTTCATCCTTTAGAATGCATCGAACTAAAGAGATATTTACGTTGATATAACTACACATGCGCACGAAAAAGAGGTGGCGCTGAAATGGTAATCTTTGAAATTTAATCTATCTATCCCTATCTTTCCCTTCTCTCTCTCTCTCTCTCTCTATATATATATATATATATATATATATATGTGTGTGTGTGTGTGTGTGTGTGTTCCCGGAAATCCGGTTGAGCTCTCTAGGGAAAGGGGATTAAACAAAAAAAAAAAAAAAAGCGACTTCTACTGCTATTAAACATTGCTCTTCAAGTATGAATTGAGTTCTCCGAGCCGCCGGCTTGTTTCGTATAGAGAAAGACGTTAAAGCAATCGGACGTCTAGCTACATTAATTTAGTTTCTTTTTGTTTATAGTTTTGACACTTGTTTTATCAAATTTTTTCCACATTGTCATTGATTTTCCTAACATTGTTGTGTGGTATATAAATTTCTGTATCATGTTCTACCATATATAAAGTAAAACAGAAAAGAACATTAGGAAAAAGCCAAAATGTTTTTTTTAATGGAGATGATATATATATGCAAGTAAATATTTTTACAATAAATTGGTATTAACCAAATCAGGATATAGTTATAGATATTGGTATCTGTCTATAGTTCTGAGATTATGTATTGTAATTATGTATTACTTACATTATTTACATTGTTCGGATTGTTGTCATCTTTATTGTCATTTTCACGACGTTTCGGCCGTCTTCAGGTGATTGGAATCTCGAACTGAACCCTTTATTCCGTCCACCATGGTAGAATGTAATACGGAGTGCTACAGAAAAAGCAATAATAACAACAAAATTTCAATATGAGTTCTGTTAAAAAATAAATGATTACTGAGAGATTAAGGTTATAAGTCCCCAAAATTCATACACTGATGTCCTCAAGGACACATGGCCCAGTGAATAAGAGCGTTGGTTGAATCCAGTGACGTGACTAAATGAGTTGCGAGTTTAATATCTGGCTACGGCAGTGGTGAACAAAAAAGAGTTAAGTTAAAAGAAGATAACTGAAACATCCAGAAGAGGCATTCAAATCACGTGAAGAAGGCTGAAGTGTACAATTGCCGAAACGTCGTGAACATGGCACTAAAGATGAGGACAACAGTCTGAACAATGCAAATAGTTAAATTGGTATTATTCTTTCTTTTTTCTTATGCAAATCTAGTATTGCACATCACAATATAAAGAAATATATACTATAGTATAGTCTTTAGTATTTGTTTACTATTTTAGAGGTATATAGAGTTTACCATGGTTTGTAAGAAAGATATTGCCCCATAAGAGAAACGAAATACTATAAATTTATTGAATTATGTTAACACAACAAATAAAATTACGAAAATGTTGAACAGGGATCCCAGAACAATCAAAAAGTAATTGAAAATATTGGCAAAATAGGTGTATGAAAAACCTCGCTTTAACAATTTCACAAAAGAAAAAAGAAATCTGAAGACAAGTGAAACGGTAATAAGCAAGGAATATTGAATGACCAGCAAGAAATTAGTGGAAGGATTTGGTGTTGTAAACGTAAACAGATAAGATACAGAATAAGGATATTAACAAAAGATATGAAAACAAAGAAAATCAACCACCTTTAAGTAAAATCATAAAGAGAAACGTGCAAGTTGAGTGAAAAAGTACATGGAAACTTATTTCTCAACAGTAATTAATAGTGATGAATGTAGAGCTATACTAGATGAAACTGACGTTTGGCTTATGATTCATTCCTTAGTAATTGTCAACAAAGTTAAAATACAACAGTGGGGAAGGGAGGGTAATGTTTTCGACTAATAAAATTATCAGTAAAGTTATACGTCTTTTCAAAGTTGATGATTCTATCAATATAAATGTAGAATTGTAAGTTTGACAAGACATTTTTTGAGTTGCATAGGTGACAACCAAAACAATACAATATGCTTCCATATTCTACAAATCTTACCTTTGGCCACTTTGCTAAAATCGTTTCAAAACACCAAACACATGGAAGAGCGAGCAACAACTCCAATAGAAAATGTGTGATCCATCATTAAAAGAGATGTATCTGAAAATGGAAAACAATACTCATGTAAAGACGTTCTCTAGGAAGCAATAAATAATTCTGCCAATTAAAACTGTAGAAACGTTAACATAGCCAATAGGTGAAAGCATGATAAATGTTATAGAATGTCAAAGAGCCCATATTAACATGTAAAATAATAATTTATTATAGAAATAAACTAGCACCTCCAAAACAATGTTTATCGATATATTTTAACGTGAATAGATCGTATGTAATGGAAACCGTACGATGTATTGTTCATATAAATATATCCAAAAAGTTCTACCACTATCGGTCGGTTAACAATTCCGCTGCTGTTGACGTACCTTTACTAATATGATATTGCTTGTTGTCGGTGGATATATTGATTTTCAAGACGACGTGAAATGGCTGTCCTTAGCACTTAGTGTCATAAACTAACTAGCGTTTCGTACTGTGTTCAAACCAGAGCAGACATATAGAAAGGTACAATACAACCGGTTTTGTGACATATTGTTATTATATTATGCACTGGGGGGGGGGGTTGATTAGCTTAGTCTGAATTGCCGATAATATTACCGAAGACAAAATGACGACGCTCATGAAAAACTCCTGTGATCGACTTTGTAGTCATTTATTTCCAGTAAAATCATAAAGAGAAACGTGCAAGTTGAGCGAAAAAGTACACGGAATCTTATTTCTCAACAGTAATTAATACTGATAAATGTAGAGCTATACTAGATGAAACTGACGTTGGGCTTATGATTGGCCCTTCTTAGTAATAGTCAAAAAAGTTAAAATACAACAGTGGGGAAGGGGAGTAATGTTTTCGACTAGTAAATGTATCAGTAAAGTTATCTTATGTCTTTTCAAAGTTGGCAAATTTTTTATTTTTCCCAAAATGGGCCAGCACAGTCATGCAACAATGCTATAAAAATGCAGCAGTGAATATGTTAATACCAATTTTATAGTGAAAACATTGAGTTTGAATGATAAAGTTTGATATAATATAGATGAGCAGACTGCGGATAACAAATATTACCTGACAGAGATTAAATAGATAGATAGATAGATAGATAGATAGATAGATAGATAGATAGATAGATACTGACACTGATAGATTAACTAATGATTTGCTTGGTTACGAACTCTGCATAAACGCATAACTGACATGAATTTGGCATTTGTTGACAAAAAGAGTGAAAATAAACAATTTCCCATCTAAAGGTTCGCATCATAGTAATTGATGACGTGGAAGAGAGATAAATGCGAAAAGAAAGGACAAAAGTGTCCGAGGAAATGGTAGAAGTTGCAGTGTCAATGGTCGTTTTAATGTTTGCAAAGGTTTTATGAAGAAAAGATAAAACAGAACAAACTACAACGATTGATAAAGAAAAATCGGTTGAAAGGAATGATGTATGGATGATGGTTAGAAACGAAATTGAAAAAGTGGATGAGATAGGATAGTAATGGTAAAAAGCCTTAAAACAAAAAGTGAGAGAGACTTAGAAAGAAATGGTCACGATAGAGGAAGAGAACAAAGAAAAGAAGAAACGCGTGAAGACAAAAAAGAGAAGTGAACCAGAAGAGTGAGGATCAAATAAAGAGAATGGATGGTAAGAGAAAAGAAAGTGTTAATAAAAAAAGAAATGAAAAGAAATTAAAAAATAATTTATCTACTGGCTACAGAGTTGGAAGAGTAGCAAGAAAGAAGAATTTTGATAATCCTGAAGTAGTTTGGTACAAGGTCAAATAAGGATAAATGAGGGGTAAGAAAACTATGCCACCAATCTTACAAGTGGTAGCGAACTACTTGTCTTGAAAATTAATATTTAAGATCTTGTCCATGTCAGACACAAATACACAAAAACCGTAAGAATAAAGTTTAGTTGTCAAGGAACAAATAAAAAAAATGAATGCAAAAACTTTAAAAAAAAAAAAAAATAAATAACAGGACGTCAAAAAAGACGCCTTGAGCCTAAATTTTTCTGAGATGATGTTCCATGTTTGACATCTTGAAATAAAGTTTTTAATATACGTAGTTCTCTTTCTTGCATTGTGGCAACGAGATGCATTTATTCGTTATCTGTAAGGGGAGGGAAAAAATAGAAAGAGTTAAAAGAGAAAATTCGTGGAAAAGAATTTAAAATCAAAAAGCGCCTCCATAATTTATTATGGGGGCGCTTTTTTGATTTTAAATTCGATAGAAAAAATAAGTATATATCGATCTCAGTCCGTCCAACTCTCTCTCTCTCTTTATCTATCTATCTATCTATCTATCTATCTATACATTTTACTATATTCATATCTATCTTCAGTTTATATCTATCTCTAGTGATCGTATAAGAGATGATTTAAGTTGTGAAATAGTGATTTGCTACAAACGTCCGAAGCAACGTCGAGCATGGTCAGCACCTAGATAGGTGACTGCTTGGGAATATTGGAAGCTATAATCTTGGATTTATAGATGGTGTAATCGATAACGCTTCGGAATGAGAAGCCGGAGTGTTGAGTTCAATTTACAGTAAGGTTCGTTATATTCATTTATGCGCAAATATATTTGGGCGATCATCAGTCGAAAAGAGACATGATCGACCAAGCGTGTTACATTTACCCCCACTAGAAACACGCATTGGGCCAGCGCTGCAGAGTAATTTCCCATTCCTCCCCATGAATCTAGAGAAGGCCTACGCCCAACAAAGGAATTTCATAGGCTGAGAAGGAAGGATTTGCTATATAGAAGAAAAAGAAATATACAATTCAGGAAAAAAGAAAAGAAGGTGGGTGATAATTCTGAGAGAGGTTAAAGCGAGAAAAATTATTCTAATCGAAAAAAAATGGTCGGGAAGACATAAAATTTGAGGCAAGAAAAGTGACAAGTATGAAGAGGAAATAAAAAAAGAAACGGTAAAAAGGAGAAATCACGTAGAAGAAATGAAAAAAAAAAGAATGAAATTAATTAAAATAAAAGGATAATTAAATTTTGGATCATAAAAAAGAAAAAAATATCAAGAGCTTCAAAGACGACAAAGAAAGACATGTAAAAGAAAGAAATAAGAAATCATATACTTGCCTGGTGGCTGAAGTAGTTTCGTAATTCACACTAGTCCAAGTGGTCGGATAATCGATTCCAGTTACTAATTTTTCAAATTCCTTCCAGTTGAAAGATACAATACACAGGCTTTCTACCCAACATTCTCAGAATGATGATTAAAAATGGATTTGCGGCTGTGGAAACGGGGTTGTCCTTCGTCGGATCGAGTAAACTCAGGCTACAGAATCATAAAGAAAGAACTGTACCAAATAACAGAAACGACTTTAATTGAAGACGTCCAACAGCAGCAACAACTAAACTGGATAGCACATGCAACTCGAAGAAGTCAAAATGTTGATATTTCGCACTACTTTAAACAAATGGTTAGGAAGGAAATCCTCCTCAATATTAAAAAGAGCTATAACAGTTAGCTTGACAAACGAATTTTCTTTAAAACTGTTTTAAGATTTTATAAATTTCATCCGATACGAATTCTAAAAGTTCGGTCATGAATGCCGAACGTTTCTTTATAAGGGAACGGCAGATTTTACAATAAGCATTAGCATTTCTTTAGAAAGATCTTACAATACTCATTAACATTTGTTCAATTGTTTCTTGGGTGTAGTATGCAAAGTTTTATAAATTGAAACAAAAATAACAAGAACAAAGAAATAGAAACACGTTCAGCAGACGTTTAATTTTCGTCGTTTTTATCCATCTTTTTGAAGTTTCAGCCTTTTTCCGATATCAGGAGGGTAGACCGATTTTCATTGTTTATACTCATTTCACTGAGGTGTTTCCGTTTTAAAGATGTATTGCAAGAAAGTACATGTTGATATTCATTGTTTTTATCCATTTGCCTGAAGTGTTTACCTTGTCCTGATGCCTTTCCGAAAGGTCGACTTTGATTTTCGTCGTTTTTTTTTTACCAATTGCCTGAAGTATTTTCCGTTTCACGATGAATTTCAAGAGGATATAGGTGAATTTTCATCATTTTTATCTATTCGTCTGAAATATTTGCCATTTCTGGATACTTTGCTTTTCGGTAGATTTTTTTATCGTTTTTGTCCATTTCTCTGAAGTGTTTGCAATTTTCGATGCATTGCAAGCAGCAAGACGTTGATTTTCATCGTTTTCATACATTTGTCTGAATTGTTTGCCTTTACACGCTCCATTGAAAAATTGCTTATCATTACTTTTATCCATTTGTCTGAAGTGTTTGACTGTTAACGACGTATTGCAACTAAGAAGACGCCAATTTTCATATTTTTATCCATTTGTCTGAAATGTTTGCCTGTTCCCAGATGCATTACAATAAAGTAGACTGATTGTCATCGTTTTCATCCATTTGTCTGAATTGTTTTCCTGTTCCCTGATGCATTACAATAAAGTAGACTGATTGTCATCGTATTCATCCATTTGTCTGAATTGTTTGCCAGTTTCCTGATTCGTTACAAAAATGTAGGCTGATTGTCATCGTTTTCATCCATTTGTCTGAATTGTTTACCTGTTCCCTGATTAATTACAATAAAGTAGTGAGATTGTCATGGTTTTCATCAATTTGTCGGAATTGTTTGCCTGATCTCTGAAGCATTACAATAACGTTGGCTGATTGACATCGTTTACATTCATTTGTCTGAATTGTTTGCTTGTTTCCTGATCCGTTACAATAAAGTAGACTGATTGTCATCCATTTGTCTGAATTGTTTCCCTGTTTCCTGATTCCTTACAAAAACCTAGTCTGATTATCATCGTTTTCATCCATTTGTCTGAATTGTTTACCTGTACCCTGATTCATTACAATAAAGTAGACTTATTGTCGTCGTTTTCATCCATTTGACGGAATTGTTTGCCTGTTCCCTGATGCATTACAATAAAGTAGACTGATTGTCATCATTTTTATCCATTTGTCTGAATTGTTTGCTTGTCTCCTGATGTATTACAATAAAGTAGACTGATTGTCATCGTTTTCATCCATTTGTCTGAATTGTTTGCCCGTCCCCTGATCAATTACAATGAAGTACACTGATTGTCATCGATTACATCCATTTGTCTGAATTGTTTGCCTGTTCCCTGATGCATTACAATAAAGTAGACTGTCATCGTTTTCATCCATTTGTCTGAATTGTTTGCCTGTTACCTGATGCATTACGATGAAGTAGTCTGATTGTCATCGTTGTCATCGATTTGTCTGAATTGTTTGCCAGTTCACATATGCATTACAATAAAGTAGACTGATTTTCATCACTTTCATCGATTTGTCTGAAATGTTTGCCTGTTCCCTGACGAATTACAATAAAGTAGACTGATTGTCATCGTTTACATCCATTTGTCTGAATTTTTCGCTTATTCCCTGATGCATTACAATAAAGTAGACTGATAGTCATCGCATTCATCCATTTGTATGAATTGTTTGCTTATTCCCTGATGCATTACAATAAAGTAGACAGACTGTCATCTTTTTCATCCATTTGTCTGAATTGTTTCCCTGTTCACTGATGCATTACAATAAAGTAAACTGATAGTCATCGCATTCATCCATTTGTCTGAATTGTTTGCCTGTTCCCATATGGATTACAATAAAGTAGACTGATTGCCATCGTATTCATCCATTTGTCTGAATTTTTTGCCTTTTCACTGATACATTACAATAAAGTAGACTGATTGTCATCGTTTTTATCCATTTGTCTGAATTGTTTGCTTGTTCCCTGATGTATTACAATAAAGTAGACAGATTGCCATCGTTTTCATCCATTTGTCTGAATTGTTTGCCTGTTCCCATATGCATTACAATAAATTAGACTGATTGTCATCGTTTTCATCCATTTGTCTGAATTGCTTGCCTGTTCCCACATGCATTACAATAAAGTAGAGTAATTGCCATCATTTTCATCCATTAGTCTGAATTTTTTGCTTGTTCCCTGATTTATTACAATAAAGTAAATGATTGTCATCGTTTTCATCCATTTGTCTGAATTGTTTACCTGTTCCCTGACGCATTACAATAAATTAGACTGATTGTCATCATTTTTATCCATTTGTCTGAATTGGTTGCTTGTCTCCTGATGTATTACAATAAAGTAGACTGATTGTCATCGTTTTCATCCATTTGTCTGAATTGTTTGCCTGTCCCCTGATGCATTACAATAAAGTAGAATGTCATCGTTTTCATCCATTTGTCTGAATTGTTTGCCTGTCCCCTGATGCATTACAATAAAGTAGAATGTCATCGTTTACATCCATTTGTCTGAATAGTTTACCTGTTCCCTGATGAATTACAATAAGGTAGAATGTCATCGTTTTCATGCATTTGTCTGAATTGTTTCCCTGTTACCTGATGCATTACAATGAAGTAGTCTGATTGTCATGGTTGTCATCGATTTGTCTGAATTGTTTGCATGTTCCCTGACGAATTACAATAAAGTAGACTGATTGTCATCGTTTACATCCATTTGTCTGAATTGTTTGCTTATTCCCTGATGCATTACAATAAAGTAGGCAGATTGTCATCGTATTCATCCATTTGTCTGAATTGTTTGCTTATTCCCTGATGCATTACAATAAAGTAGACAGATTGTCATCTTTTTCATCCATTTGTCTGAATTGTTTCCCTGTTCCCTGATGCATTACAATAAAGTAGACTAATAGTCACCGCATTCATCCATTTGTCTGAATTGTTTGCCTGTTCCCTGATGCATTACAATAAAGTAGGCTGATTGTCATCGGTTTCATCCATTTGTCTGAATAGTTTGCCTGTTCCCTGATGCATTACTATAAACTAGACTGATTGTCATCTTTTTCATCAATTTGTCTGAATTGTTTGCCTGTTCCCTGATGCATTACAATAAAGTAGACTGTCATCGTTTTCATTCATTTGTCTGAATTGTTTGCCTGTTTCCTGATGCATTACAATAAAGTAGACTGATAGTCATCGCATTCATCCATTTGTCTGAATTGTTTGCCTGTCCCCTGATGCATTACAATAAAGTAGACAGATTGTCATCGTTTTCATCCATTTGTCTGAATTGTTTGCCTGTTCCCTGATGCATTACAATAAAGTAAACTGTCATCGTTTTCATCCATTTGTCTGAATTGTTTGCCTGTTCCCTGATGAATTACAATAAAGTAGACTGATTTCATCGTTTTCATGCATTTGTCTGAATCGTTTGACTGTTCCCTGATGCATTACAATAAAGTAGACTGATTGTCATAGTTTTCATCCATTTGTCTGAATTGTTTGCCTGTTCTCTGCTGCATTACAATAAAGTAAACTGTCATCGTTTTTATCCATTTGTCTGAATTGTTTGCCTGTGCCCTGATGAATTACAATAAAGTAGACTGATTGTCATCGTTTTCATGCATTTGTCTGAATTGTTTCCCTGTTACCTGATGCATTACAATGAAGTAGTCTGATTGTCATCGTTGTCATCGATTTGTCTGAATTGTTTGCCAGTTCACTGATACATTACAATAAAGTAGACTGATTGCCATCGTTTTCATCCATTTGTCTAAATTGTTTGCCTGTTCCCATATGCATTACAATAAAGTAGACAGGTTGCCATCGTTTTCATCCATTTGTCTAAATTGTTTGCCTGTTCCCTGATGCATTACAATAATGTAGACTGATTGTCATCGTTTTCATCCATTTGTCTGAATTGTTTGCCTGTTCCCTGATGCATTAAAATAAAGTAGACTGTCATCGTTTTCATCCATTTTTCTGAATCGTTTGACTGTTCCCTGATGCATTACAATAAATTAGACTGATTGTCATCGTTTTCAAACATTTGTCTGAATTGCTTGCCTGTTCCCACATGCATTGCAATAAAGTAGAGTGATTGTCATCCTTTTCATCCATTTGTCTGAATTTTTTGCTTGTTCCCTGATGCATTACAATAAAGTAACTGATTGTCATAGTTTTCATCCATTTGTCTGAATTGTTTGACTGTTCCCTGATGCATTACAATAAAGTTGACTAAAAATTTTCATCGTTTTTCATCCATTTGTCTGAATTGTTTGACTGTTCCCTGATGCATTACAATAAAGTAGAGTGATTGTCATCGTTTTCATCCATTTGTCTTAATTGTTTGCCTGTTTCCTGATGCATTACAATAAATTAGGCAGATTGTCATCGTTTTCATCCATTTGTCTGAATTGTTTGCCTGTACCCTGATGTATTACAATAAAGTAGAATGATTGTCATAGTTTTCATCCATTTGTCTGAGTTCTTTGACTGTTCCCTGATGTATTACAATAAAGTAGACTGTCATCGTTTTCATCCATTTGTCTGAATTGTTTGCCTGTTCCCTGATGCATTACAATAAAGTAGACTGATTGTCATAGTTTTCATCCATTTGTCTGAATTGTTTGCCTGTTCCCTGATGCATTACAATAAAGTAGAGTGATTGCCATCGTTTTCATCCATTTGTCTGAATTGTTTGCCTGTTCCCTGATGCATTACAATAAAGTAGAGTGATTGCCATCGTTTTCATCCATTTGTCTCAATTTTTTGCCTGTTCCCTGATCATTAAAATAAAGTAGACTGCCATCGTTTTCATCCATTTTTCTGAATCGTTTGACTGTTCCCTGATGCATTACAATAAAGTAGACTGATTGTCATCGTTTTGATCCATTTGTCTGAATTGTTTGCCTGTTCCCTGATGCATTACAAGGAAGTAGACAGATTGCCATCGTTTTCATCCATTTGTCTGAATTGTTTACCTGTTCCCTGATGCATTACAATAAAGTAGACTGGTTGCCATCGTTTTCATCCATTTGTCTGAAGTGTTTGCCTGTTCCCTGATGCATTACAATAAAGTAGACTGATTGTCATCGTTTTCGTCCATTTGTCTGAATTGTTTACCTGTTCCCATATGGATTACAATAAAGTAGACTGATTGCCATCGTATTCATCCATTTGCCTGAATTGTTTGCCTGTTCCCTGATGCATTACAATAAAGTAGACTGATTGTCACCGTTTTCATCCATTTGTCTGAATTGTTTGCCTGTTCCCTGATGCATTACAATACAGTAGACAGATTGCCATCGTTTTCATCCATTTGTCTAAATTGTTTGCCTGTTCCCTGATGCATTACAATAAAGTAGACTGATTGTCATCGTTTTCATCCATTTGTCTGAATTGTTTGCCTGTTCCCTGATGCATTAAAATAAAGTAGACTGTCATCGTTTTCATCCATTTTTCTGAATCGTTTGACTGTTCCCTGATGCATTATAATAAATTAGACTGATTGTCATCGTTTTCATACATTTGTCTGAATTGCTTGCCTGTTGCCACATGCATTACAATAAAGTAGAGTGATTGTCATCCTTTTCATCCATTTGTCTGAATTTTTTGCTTGTTCCCTGATGCATTACAATAAAGTAACTGATTGTCATAGTTTTCATCCATTTGTCTGAATTGTTTGACTGTTCCCTGATGCATTACAATAAAGTTGACTAATTTTCATCGTTTTCATCCATTTGTCTGAATTGTTTGACTGTTCCCTGATGCATTAGAATAAAGTAGAGTGATTGTCATCGTTTTCATCCATTTGTCTTAATTGTTTGCCTGTTTCCTGATGCATTACAATAAATTAGGCAGATTGTCATCGTTTTCATCCATTTGTCTGAATTGTTTGCCTGTACCCTGATGTATTACAATAAAGTAGAATGATTGTCATAGTTTTCATCCATTTGTCTGAGTTCTTTGACTGTTCCCTGATGTATTACAATAAAGTAGACTGTCATCGTTTTCATCCATTTGTCTGAATTGTTTGCCTGTTCCCTGATGCATTACAATAAAGTAGACTGATTGTCATAATTTTCATCCATTTGTCTGAATTGTTTGCCTGTTCCCTGATGCATTACAATAAAGTAGAGTGATTATACATCGTTTTCATCCATTTGTCTCAATTTTTTGCCTGTTCCCTGATCATTAAAATAAAGTAGACTGATTGCCATCGTTTTCATCCATTTTTCTGAATCGTTTGACTGTTCCCTGATGCATTACAATAAAGTAGACTGATTGTCATAGTTTTCATCCATTTGTCTGAATTGTTTGCCTGTTCCCTGATGCATTACAATAAAGTAGAGTGATTGCCATCGTTTTCATCCATTTGTCTGAATTGTTTGCCTGTTCCCAGATGCATTACAATAAAGTAGAGTGATTGCCATCGTTTTAATCCCTTTGTCTCAATTTTTTGCCTGTTCCCTGATCATTAAAATAAAGTAGACTGATTGCCATCGTTTTCATCCATTTTTCTGAATTGTTTGACTGTTCCCTGATGCATTACAATAAAGTAGAGTGATTGTCATCGTTTTCATCCATTTGTCTGAATTGTTTGCCTGTTTCCTGATGCATTACAATAAATCAGGCAGATTGTCATCGTTTTCATCCATTTGTCTGAATTGTTTGCCTGTTCCCTGATGTATTACAATAAAGTAGAATGATTGTCATAGTTTTCATCCATTTGTCTGAGTTCTTTGACTGTTCCCTGATGTATTACAATAAAGTAGACTGTCATCGTTTTCATCCATTTGTCTGAATTGTTTGCCTGTTCCCTGATGCATTACAATAAAGTAGACTGATTGTCATAATTTTCATCCATTTGTCTGAATTGTTTGCCTGTTCCCTGATGCATTACAATAAAGTAGAGTGATTGCCATCGTTTTCATCCATTTGTCTCAATTTTTTGCCTGTTCCCTGATCATTAAAATAAAGTAGACTGCCATCGTTTTCATCCATTTTTCTGAATCGTTTGACTGTTCCCTGATGCATTACAATAAAGTAGACTGATTGTCATCGTTTTGATCCATTTGTCTGAATTGTTTGCCTGTTCCCTGATGCATTACAAGAAAGTAGACTGGTTGCCATCGTTTTCATCCATTTGTCTGAAGTGTTTGCCTGTTCCCTGATGCATTACAATAAAGTAGACTGATTGTCATCGTTTTCGTCCATTTGTCTGAATTGTTTACCTGTTCCCATATGGATTACAATAAAGTAGACTGATTGCCATCGTTTTCATCCATTTGTCTGAATTGTTTGCCTGTTCCCTGATGCATTACAATACAGTAGACAGATTGCCATCGTTTTCATCCATTTGTCTGAATTGTTTGCCTGTTCCCTGATGCATTACAATAAAGTAGACTGATTGTCATCGTTTTCATCAGTTTGTGTGAATTGTTTGCCTGTTCCCTGATGCATTACAATAAAGTAGACAGATTGTCATCTTATTCATCCATTAGGCTGAATTGTTTCCTTGTTCCCACATGCATTACAATAAAGTAGACTGATTGTCATCGTTTTCATCCATTTGTGTGAATTGTTTGCCTGTTCCCTGATGCATTAAAATAAACTAGACTGTCATCGTTTTCATACATTTTTCTGAATCGTTTGACTGTTCCTTGATGCTTTACAATAAATTCGACTGATTGTCATCGTTTTCATACATTTGTCTGAATTGCTTGCCTGTTCCCACATGCATTACAATAAAGTAGAATGATTGTCTTCGTTTTCATCCATTTGTCTGAATTTTTTGCTTGTTCCCTGATTTATTACAATAAAGTAACTGATTGTCATAGTTTTCATCCATTTGTCTGAATTGTTTGACTGTTCCCTGATGCATTACAATAAAGTAGACTGATTGTCACCGTTTTCATCCATTTGTCTGAATGTTTTACCTGTTCCCATATGCATTACAATAAAGTAGACTGATTGCCATCGTTTTCATCCATTTGTCTGAATTGTTTACCTGTTCCCATATGCATTACAATAAAGTAGACTGATTGCCATCGTTTTCATCCATTTGTCTGAATTGTTTACCCGTTCCCATATGCATTACAATAAAGTAGACTGATTGCCATCGTTTTCATCCATTTGTCTGAATTGTTTGCCTGTTCTCATATGCATTACAATAATGTAGACTGATTGTCATCGTTTTCATCCATTTGTCTGAATTGTTTGACTGTTCCCTGATGCATTACAATAAAGTAGACTGATTGTCATCTTCATCCATTTGTCTGAATTGTTTACCCGTTCCAATATGCATTACAATAAATTAGACTGATTGTCATCGTTTTCATCCATTTGTCGGAATTGTTTGCCTGTTCCCTGATGCATTACAATAAAGTAGACAGATTGTCATCTTATTCATCCATTTGTCTGAATTGTTTGCTTGTTCCCACATTTATTACAATAAAGTAGAGTGATTGTCATCGTTTTCTTCCATATGTCTGAATTGTTTGCCTGTTCCCTGATGCATTACAATAAAGTAGACTCATTGTCATCTTTTTTTTATTCATTTGCCCGAAGTGTTTTCCGTTTTCCGATGCACTGCAAGAGGGTATACCTTGATTTTCATCATTTCTATTGACTTGTTCATTTCTGAAGTGCTTACCTTTTCCCAATGCATTGCAAGGGAATATACGTTGATTCTCATCATTTGTATCTATTTTTTTAAAATGTTATCTCATCTTGACTCCTTGCTGGTGGGCAGATTTTGATATTCATCGTTTCTTTTCTAATTTTCGTACGTGTTTTCCTTTTGCTAATGCGTTGCAAGAGCATATATGTCGATTTTCACCGTTTTTATCCATTTGTCTGAAGTTTTTGCATTTTCCCGGTTCATTGCAAGAGAGTAAACGTCCATTTTCATAATTTTTATTGATTTCTTCATTTCTGAAGTGCTTACCTGTCCCGATGCATTGCAAGAAAATATTGGTTGATTCTCATCATTTTATCTATTTGTCTGAAGTTTTTGTCCTTTCCCGATGAATTGCAAGAGAGCAGACATTGGTTGTCATTGTTTTCTTCCATTTGTCTGAAAAGTTAGCCTATGGCTGATGCATTGCAAGCGAGTAGATGTCAGATTTCATCGTTTTTATCCATTTGTTTGAATTGTATGCCTGATGCTGATTTTCATTGTCTTTTTATAAATTTACCTGAAGTTTTTGCATTTTCCCAATACATTGCAAGACTGTAGACGTTGAGTTGTATCTTTTTTTATCCATTTGCTTTGAGCGTTTGATTTTTCTCAATGTATTTGAAGAGAGCGAGCGTTGATTTTCTTCGCATACGTTGAACATTAATCTAAGTTTGTTACACAAGTCTTCAGTTCGTCTTTTATCATCAAAGCTTACTGGCTTTTACTACATGGATTTTTGATTTACTCATTTTAAATTGACAATCTACTGTATAAAACATTCATCTGTACGAATGTCTTCTCCAAATGTTGATATGTGTTTGGTGTGAATGGGAAATTGGTGACCCAGGTTCATATTCTACTTGAATCTGTTAGATTCATTTACGCACATACATTTCAGGAATTTATGAATCCCTCTTTTCCCCTCCATGCTATAGTTTAAATAGTCAGCCAAAAAAAAAATTATTGTCATCTAAAATAAAAAATGGTATTATTCTCATAATCCAAAAAACATTTTGGGGGTTTAAATAACCGTCAAAATATTGATAAGTAGTAAAAATCAATCAACAAGACAAATCTTCTCTAAGGCATATTATAAAGAAATATATACTGCTCCAATTGACCCGAATAAAAAAATCAAATTAATTATCTATTATAAAAAATTTAAGACAGCTAACCTTATCCTCAAAAACAACAACACACCAGCTAAGTCAAAATTACAAAAAACGAACATTATCTATGAGTTCAAATGCCCCTTTAGGAACTGTGTTCCTGATCAAACCGGACTCATAAATAATTGCATCGGTTACACAACTACATGCTTATCCAGACGTCTTACGTTACACCTATCTGATCACAGCTCCATTAGAACCCATTTAAACACACACACAAATTTACCCGACTCCATTAGGAACATACTAGTAGAAAACACAAACATATTAACTGTATCCACCTGCAAAAAAAGATTAAAAATAATGGAAGCTTTAATAATAAAAAAGAAAAAGCCAACTTAAAAGCCATAAATTTTTATAGATCCCGTAATTTCCCATGTATAATACGCTCTCATCCATAATACGCACCCCCAAAATTTGTGCTGAAAGTGTGAGAAAATGCTTCTACTCACGCATAATACGCACCCCTTGGTTGGTAATCAAACCCTATAAATTGTACCTCTCCAATTTCATCACTGCCAGCGTTTCCTACTCTTATTAAAAATGGTTTTAAACATAGAATAATATTATTCTAATTTAATTTTATGATAATTCTTATTTTATTCTACATTTGTAAGTATTGTTAGGTACATATGATTGTATTTGACATGCTTATGGGATCGCACTCGCCGAATTTTAGTGCCAAATTGTCGTAAGTTTGTGGTGAGTAGTCATTTCGCAACTGAAATGGACCGATGAAACGGCAGTTTTTTAAGGATTTTTTTGTAGCTGTGCATAATACGCATCCCTAATTTTTCATATTATTTTTTAGAAAAAAATGAGTATTATACATGGGGAATTAAGGTAGTTACCGTTCAAAGTTTCTTTTTCTTTTGTTAATAAAAATATACTGAAAATCACAAAAGCTTTTTTGATTACCTGATAAATACTTATTCATATATTTGGCAAGTTTATTGGCTGAGGAATTTGCACAACTGTGACAGATAACTAATGTGCTCTTGCTCAGATAACGTCCGGAGAAAGTAGAATTTTAAAGGAAGTAAAGTCCACATTATTTTGATAAAAGAAAATCTTCCTATTAACAACTTCTCCATTTGGTCTCCTGCTGGACAATGCTAAGCTTAGTAAATAATGAGAGGAAGAAAAGATTGAAACATTGAGAGTGAAACAAATAAATGATCACAAAATAGAGAAATTAAAGAAAGAAAGAGAGAAAGAGCGAGAGGTCAAATAGGAAGAAATAAAAAATTTTGAAGAAGAAACAAAAGGAAAAAATAGAAAAGAAGCTTGAGTAAAAGAAAAAAGTATATAAATTTGAGAAAAAGGAAATAAGAAGCCTATGAAAAATAGGAAAGAAAGAAGGAAATAGACTTAAGAAAGTTTGAGGTAGAAAAAGCCTGAAAGCCTCAAAGAAAGAAAGAAAGAAAGAAAGATGTAGAAAAAGGAAGTTTGAGGAAAAAAGAGAAAGAAAGACGACGAAAAAGAAGTTTGAGGAAAAGAAAGAAAGAAAGTAAGAAAGAAAGAAAGAAAGAAAGAAAGAAAGAAAAATTTTATGAGAAGAAAAAAGAAGTTTTATTGGAATAAAGAAAGCAGCTTTAAAAAGGAAAGAAAAGCATGGGAAATAAATGTTTAATGAAGATATGGAAGATTTAAAGCAAAATTATACGAAATATTACTTAAAGCTGAAGGAGTTGAGTAGAGAAAAGAATATCAAATTACTTATTAAAAACAAAAAGGAAGCTGAGAGAGCAAAGAAAAGGGTGGAAAGAGAGAAATGGGCGAAAAAGTAGAAAAGAAAAGAGTGAATTTGACTCGAGAGAAAGAGTGAGAGAAAGCGATAAAGATAGAAAAGGCGAGAGAGAGAGAGCGGACAGTTCGGTCAGTGTTCCCACAATATACTCAGATCACGATATAATGGATATAGAAGTTGTTTTCTGTGTTTGGGTCCTTTTGAGAGTGTACAAACAAACCTAACATCAAAGAATTTTAGCACTCCCCTTCCTCACTTCCTCGTCCCTGTACCCTAAGCCTCCTTCAAATACCCCTTTCCCCAACACTGGACCCTTGTTCCTGGAAGAATTCATACACATAATTTACTTGACAGAAGCGTATACAAAGTTAAATACACTCACTATGGATGAAAAATTCGCGCATGCGTACATTTAGTTAACTAAATTTGTACGCGGATACAACGAAGAAAAATTGCTATTTCTAAATGTGTATAAATATATGTACGCATGTGTGTGTGCGCGCGCGCTCTTCATCACCACTGTCCATTATTGTAACGGTTTCTTTCTGTATATAAGTGTTGTGTACACAAACCTGTTTTCATTACTTATCTTTCTTTCCTTCCGTTTATAATTTCCTTCATTTTCTCCTCCTCTCATTTCCATTCTTTCTTTTCTTTTTTCCCTCTCGACATTCTCGCCTTCCATTTTTTACTTGCTTTCTTTTGTCTTTTCCCTTCTCTCATCCCTCATCTCTTTCTTTTTTCTCTTATTCCTTTTGCTTTTTTCCTATTTTCTCTTCTTTACTTTTCCTTTTTACTTTCTCTCATTTCTATCCTTACCCATCCAAATTATTTTCTTCTTTCTTTCTTCTTTTCTTTTTCTCCTTCTTACCTTTTCTCTTTAATTTTCTTCCTCCTCAACTTTTTAATCTGTTCTTTCTTCTCTCCTTCTTTATTTCTTGCCCCCCGACCTTTACTTGTTTCCGACCAACCTTCTAAGTTTCCCTATTTTCTATTCGTCTTTATCACCTTTCCTTCCTTATATGTTTTATTTATTTTCTTTTTTCTTCTCTTCTTTCCCCTTTCTTTCATTTCTTTCTTTCTTTCTTTCTTTCTTTCTTTCTTTCTTTCTTTCTTTCTTTCTTTCTTTCATGAGTTTCCTATGATTTATTCTTTCCATTATTCATACTTCCTGTTCGGAGGGTCTATCCTAACGCAATAATTTGTAAACTTGTCTTGCTAATGTTGCGAGTTCGGGCCTCACTAAGTGACCCCATTGTTGTAGCCTTTTAAATTTAGTAAATATCAATAAGTATACCTCGTTCCCAACACCCTTATTTGTGTAGTGAGTTCTATTATCACTAAGTTCTCCACTCTTGTGTTGTTATGCCGAAGGTAAATTAAGTTAAATATCAATTCCCATCTTCGACTGTGTGAGTTCACTTTCTTCAACATCTTTCCTTTAATATTTTTCTTTCAGCTTCAATCTAACTCTTTCTTCTACATTTTTTTTTATTATTCTTTCCTTCATTTTGTTTTTAAATTTCACTCTTACTCCATTCATTCTTCTTATTTATTCATTTATTTTACTTTCCTTCAGTTTTTTCTTCTTTATCTCTATCACTCTTTCTCTTTTCACTCGTTTTTTATTAACTTTATTTTTTTTTTTTAATTTTATACTTTTCACATTGGTCGTCTTTTTCTGTTTTACTTTCTTTTATCTTCCAAATTTCCTTCTTTCTTTATTTCCTTTGTTTTATTTCTTTTCTTTTTTTTTTTCTTTTTTTTTTTTTTTTGTCTTGTCTTCTCTCTTCCGTCTTTTCTTCTTTCAAAACAACGGCTGGATTTCATCTCACCGTTGTGTGACAACAACATTTTTCAATATCCATGAGTCGGCCCTTATCCACGCTCACTCACAATACGCATGCGTACCTATTCACATCTCAGCGTGCCCAGAGATTTATATGCGGTGTGTCTGCCTACGTATCTGCTTACTGGTCAATCATTCAGGCTGTTTCCACGCATGCGCATCAATATGTCTGTTTCTGTGTGTGTGGTATGGAAAGACAAAAAAGGGCGGGAAGTCTGGGTCGGGACGTTTAAATCTATTTTGCAAACAGAAGGCGGGAAAAAGGAAAAGGAAAAGGGAGGTAAAAACAAATAATATGATGAACAAGCCTTTTTTTTATTTTCATGACAATGGCGACTGAGTTACGCTGTTTCCCCGCGTATTTATTACATCTTTTATCCGACATATTTTCATAAACAATTTGATGATAATAACAATAAAAATAAGGAAGAGAAAAGAAGCTGCAAAAAGAAGATAAGAGTAACTAGAAACTGGAGGAAAAGAAGAAGAAAAAGATTATGTAGTTTAGGTGAGGGGAAGGAGGGGGAAAGACATTCAGGTTCGAGATGGTCTTAAAGAGATAAAAAAAAAGGTTTTCCCTTACCTTCTACAAAAAAAAGTCAACATGAAAACGAGTCCAGACTTTTCTTTTTTTTCTCTCATGCTTTAAACTAGTACAGAATATTTGGTTGCGTTAGGAAATTTTTTGATGTTCTTTTGTAATGTTGTGATAGGAATGTTTTCTGAGCTTACACACACAGACACCAGACATTATAATATTCTTCACCCTATACAAGACTCAGTAACCACTCAAGGAAGAGTCTTACTGAATGAGGTTATTCTAAAGGTGTAGGAGGAGGAAGAAGAAGGGGCTATTGTGTAGGATAGTGAACCGGGAGCACTCTCTTGAAAAGTCGGTTCCACTAAGTAACAGTTCTTGGGAAGAAGCTGAGTGGGACTTCCTCCTTACCGATGGAATACGAAGGAAACGAGTATAAGTCGACTGTACGTGGCATGGCTGGTTCTAGCCGTGAAGGTTTGAATTAGTGAAACTAAGGAATGTAGCTCACTTGAACAGACACACACACATAAATTCCGAACTTATAAATTTAATAATTTCAATTAGTAAAATACTTTGCTGTATTTCAAACCGAATTTATATTAATTGGAATGATTTTTCTGATTATTAAGAAAATCAATAAAATCGTCCATATTGATAAATTTGTCAACACAACATATTTCTCTTTATTAAAAAAAAAATTCAAAAATAAAATATACTTTTCTGAAACGTTATTTGAGAAATTAGAAAATTTAAAGTTTAAGTAATCTGATTTGAAACATAATAATTACTTTTAATTTAAAACATTCCAGAAAATCATTTTTAGCACGAAGGTGGGTGAATTTATGAGGTCTTCACTCATTTATTGACAACTTGATATGCAGAAATTTCGTCTAAGGAAGAGATAACATATATATAATTACAACGTAAACGCCTTCATTATATTTTTTAACTACCCAATCGTTAAAATTTTAAATATTTTAAGCATTTTAATATTTTATTGAATTTTATATACTTTGGCTTTATCGTCTTGTTAATCGCCTGTTTAGACAATACCCATACCATGTTGAGAATTACCCATAAATGTTCAATTTAATACACCTACCGCTTTTATTTTGTGATCTCATGTATAGACGTCCGTATTTACAAAAATTAGCACTTTTATACACAGAAAAAAATTCAACATTCTTTTTAAAACACTGGTGGGGTCGATGAATTGTGGTAAGCTTTTCCATTTATAATTATTATGATATACATTAATACAGTTTTTATTTAATAACAATATCACTAAACTGTTACAGATTAATACAGATTTAAATGTTTATAAATTATTATATTTAATTTTTTTTTAAAATTAAAAGAATTCTTTAAAAATTCATTATTCATCGAATTTTTTTTCATGAGGCAATAGTGACCATAATATATTTGTTGTAGCATACCTACGGACGATAATGGCTATGTCCCCATTCACATAAATACAGTAGTAAATACTATATGTTGGTCTGCAGTTGAAGATTCGTTTTATACAGGGTCCACGGGGAATTTTTGGCCAAGCCTACGGGCTTGGATACCCCACATTAAATTCAGCCTTGTGCCACATCTAACAGCTTGGGGCGGTTGGTAGATATCCTGCAGTTTGGAGATTCTTCTCTAGCTGTGCTGGTCAAACTCTTTGTCTCCGGATAGAGAGGATCCTCAGACGAGGTTATGTCAATGAGCAGAGTCTCGTCTCCGGAAACAGCTACCCGACCCCGTTTTATACAGGGTATACGGGGAATTTTTGGCCAAGCCTACTTGCTTGGACAACACATAGTAAATTCGGCCTTGTGCCACATCTGACTGCGTAGGGTGGTTGGTGGATATCCTACAGCTGGAGATTGATTGTTGAATTCATTTGACTCACTTCTAGCAGCTGACTACTTTTTCTACGCGCCACTGGCAAATCTTATATATGTTGTTCTTGTCCTAATTATTAGCGTTCATTACCAACCTTCGTGTGAGTATTCTATTCAGAAACCTTCCTTTGTTTACAACAATATTTTATTCATAAAAACAATTTTAAAAATTTCTAATTAAGTAATGTCTTAGTTTTGTCGGAGATTTTTTATTTTACGATTGGGAGCAGATTTTTTCTAACTAGGGTTCCAATTTTACAAAAAATTGATGATTTAAATTCTTTGGGGACTTGTCCTTACAACTAATATAAACATTAATTTTAAACAGAAAAGAGTTTCTCGAAATTTCATAAAATTAAATAAGCGCAGGTAGTAGATGTAACAACCAAAGATTTTCTAAAAAAAAGAAGTTTCAAAAATAACTTAATCTTTTTGTGAATAGTTTCTGAGAGTTTCCTTAAAATCCAACTATTATCTGATTTTTGTAAGTATTTCCAAATCAATGTGTTTTTGGTGCAAACAAAAAGCTCAAATTTCCCATACAAATTTCCCATACAAATTTATGCCTCCCACGTTAAGGCCAGACAAACAAGATTGTTAACCAAATCTTCGAAGGTTTTAAAAAGGATTTAAAAAAAAACTTAAAACTTCAGATAAAAAATCTTTTGGTCTTTCCTTTTAATAAGTTTGGGGCATCTTTCCATCATGGCATGCTCGTTTTTAACGAATCTTTGGAATTACTGATAATAATGTTATATGAACAAATGTTGTCGAAACTTCATCTTTCGTTCATCGTTAGTCGGACTAACAAAATTCTACTCAAACTATGTAAGGTAAGATTTCTAAAAGCTTTAATTTACTGTTTTTCAAGGTATATAACTTTTTTACAACTACATAGCTTAAAATCTTGTTTTAAATAAATTCTGTGCTTCGTAATTCATCTGGACAATGAAAAAGTCTAGGACAAAGCCTGAACAGTAAAGACCGATTAATAAACAGTTGTAAATGTAAAAAACTATTTCTTGTTTTTATTCTTGTATTTAGGGAATCAGTAGCAGTATTTTATGCATAAATAGTAAATGTATACATTTAGCTTTATTCCCTTTATTGTAAAGAAGAAGATATCAATAATAAAAACATACTATATTACATGTATAACAAGGATATGTATAATATATTTAGCTTTATTCCCTTTATTGTAAAGAAGAAGATATCAATAATAAAAACATACTATATTACATGTATAACAAGGATATGTATAATATATTTAGCTTTATTCCCTTTATTGTAAAAGAAGAAGATATCAATAATAAAAACATACTATATTACATGTATAACAAGGATATGTATGATATATTTAGCTTTATTCCTTTATTGTAAAGAAGAAGATATCAATAATAAAAACATACTATATTACATGTATAACAAGGATATGTATGATATATTTAGCTTTATTCCCTTTATTGTAAAGAAGAAGATATCAATAATAAAAACATACTATATTACATGTATAACAAGGATATGTATGATATATTTAGCTTTATTCCCTTTATTGTAAAGAAGAAGATATCAATAATAAAAACACACTATATTACATGTATAACAAGGATATGTATAATATATTTAGCTTTATTTCCTTTATTGTAAAGAAGAAGATATCAATAATAAAAAAATACTATATTACATGTATAACAAGGATATGTATAATATATTTAGCTTTATTTCCTTTATTGTAAAGAAGAAGATATCAATAATAAAAAAATACTATATTACATGTATAACAAGGATATGTATAATATATTTAGCTTTATTCCCTTTATTGTAAAGAAGAAGATATCAATAATAAAAACATACTATATTACATGTATAACAAGTATATGTATAATATATTTAGCTTTATTCCCTTTATTGTAAAGAAGAAGATATCAATAATAAAAACATACTATATTACATGTATAACAAGGATATGTATGATATATTTAGCTTTATTCCCTTTATTGTAAAGAAGAAGATATCAATAATAAAAACATACTATATTACATGTATAACAAGGATATGTATGATATATTTAGCTTTATTCCCTTTATTGTAAAGAAGAAGATATCAATAATAAAAAAATACTATATTACATGTATAACAAGGATATGTATAATATATTTAGCTTTATTCCCTTTATTGTAAAGAAGAAGATATCAATAATAAAAAAAATACTATATTACATGTATAACAAGGATATGTATAATATATTTAGCTTTATTCCCTTTATTGTAAAGAAGAAGATATCAATAATAAAAACATACTATATTACATGTATAACAAAGATATGTATAATATATTTAGCTTTATTCCCTTTATTGTAAAGAAGAAGATATCAATAATAAAAAAATACTATATTACATGTATAACAAGGATATGTATAATATATTTAGCTTTATTCCCTTTATTGTAAAGAAGAAGATATCAATAATAAAAACATACTATATTAAATGTATAACAAGTATATGTATAATATATTTAGCTTTATTCTCTTTATTATAAAAAAGAAACAACAATAAAAAAAATAATGTATTTCATGTATAACAAGTAAATTTCTAATACATTTAGCTTTGTTCACTTTATTGTAAAAAAAGAGACATCAATAACAAAAAATCTGTATTTCATGTATGACAAATAACTACGTAATAACGATTTTAATAACATTTACTTCACTATATCATTATTAAATTTTCTTTTTAAAATTATTTAAAATTTTTCAATATTATAATAAAATCAATTAAAATATCATTTATATTTCATTAATAAATAAATTTCTTTGGAATGTTTCATCAAAGCTAAATAATAAATATTATTTAATTTAGATATCACAAAAGTCAAAAAGTCATTCAAATTAAAAAAAAAAAGAAGAATATTTGATATTAATTTATTTAGCAAGACATTCATATTTTATGATAAAAATGCATGAAAATAGTTGAAAATGCATTGAAAAAATTTATATTTTTTTAGTCCCTACAACAATAAATGATTATATTTTATTACAGGCAACTGCATTTGCAATAGACCACTAATAAAAACAATTTAGAACATACAATCTAAACACTGAAATATAACGCTGAAATATTCGACTCCAAAATATCTCCCAAATAAATAGAAAATCATATCAGATTTATAAAGATTTCCTATATATATATATATATATATATATATATAATCACCAGATATGTGCCATCACCAGAGTGATTATTTGGACTGTACGACAGATATGCTCACCGTCAAAGATGACATCCTGTTATGTTTACATAGATGTTTGATATGCGACGCAGGTCGTAAATTCATAATGCTGATCTATGACGTCACAGATGACCACGTGAAAGAGAACCATGTTTTTAAATGCATTGTAATATCCTTCAGAGTCTGTCTATATTTCTGAGATGAGGTATTATGTACAGTATTTACATTAGTCGGACTATTGTCCTCATCTTTGTCGCCATATTTGTCACAACGTTGTACGCTCCGGCCTTCTTCAGGTGGTTGGAATTTCGAACTGAATTAGCAGGAGATAACTGATAACTGACATCCATCAAACATGGCACGTGGAACTAGAACAGTCTACCCCAGTGATCGAAATAAAGGGTTCAGTTCGAAATTCCAACCACCTGAAGAAGGCCGGAGCGTACAACGTTGTGACAAATATGGCGACAAAGATGAGGACAATAGTCCGACTAATGTAAATACTGTGCATTGTAATATGTTGTGACTGGTTTGAAATGTAATTTTGTTGAGTGTGGGTTGCTTTGTTTTCATGTAGATGGCCTTTAATAAGTTTCATTTTACTGTGTGTATGTGTGAGTATTGTTGTGTTATCAACTAATATCATCTAATGCATAATTTACAAAATAATAAAATAATATTATCTAATGCATAAAATAATATATTATTATTATAAAATAATAAAATAATATTGTCAGTATTGTTGTTATTATATAATTATATTATATTATTATTATAAAATAATAAAATAATATTATCTAATGTATAAAACTTAAAGTGTGTGTGTGTATGCGTGTGTGTATGTGATTCTTACTTATTATAAATATATTTGTATATATTATGTAATGCATCAAATAAATGCGGTTTGATCACTTATGTCTACTAACATATCCATTAGAATTTTTCGAAGCCTTTAAACTAAGTGGACTTCCAGCCACAGATAAAAGATGCTACCACTCCCAGAAATGCATGTGTCGATAGTTTCTACAAACTTTACAATTTCAAAATAACAAGACTTTTACCCCGAGCAATAGACGCTTTAAACTCAATTAACGACTGAATATATTGGCGACGTGGATTCCAAACAAAATATATTTACTTATTTACTTTGCGTAGCCAATCACTTAACTGATAGTATGTGACGCTCCAGTTTGAAACAAATATATTAAGTAAACAGTGAATAGTTTAGTAGTCTTCGTCTTATAACTATCCAACATATATATATATATATATATATATATATATATATATATATATGAAAGTGTGTGCACTGAGACCAACATCAATTGGCGACAGTCTATTTCATGATTGAACATAATATTCAGGCAAGATATCGCCACAGCGCTGAACTCATTACACACTCTTATATTTACGCTAGCTCTGTCCCGAATATTGAGCACTTTTGCCCTATAAATACATTACGCCTTAAACCTTATATATTACCTTAGGTACATCTACTAATTTGGTATACGTGTGTTTTAAAATAAATGTTAAAAAATTTTAGCTTTAATTGAAAACTAATCGATATAAAATTTACTATTTTCAGTAAGCAAAATATTCTGTAGTGTATTTCAAACAGAAATTAGATTGATCAGAATCGATTTTTTTTTTTTAGTAAAATCGATAAAAACAGACATTTTTGACACATTTGTAAACAAAAGTTAATTCTCGGATTTAAAAATCTTGCAAAAATAAAATATATATTTCTGAAACGTTATTTGAGGAAAATTAGCAAATTTAAAGTTAAGTTAATCTGATTTAAAACAAATGTTACTTATAGCAGAAAATGTTGTATACAAGCATTTCTTAACGCTGGGTCTTGTTTTTCTGACGTGTTAATCAATTTATTGACAGCCGAATGATGACCGAACGTGTTCATAGTTAAGTATGGTGAAGCAGACGATAAAGTTTATGAGTTTTTTTTTTTCCACTTAAAACACGCGACTTCTTAATGGTAAGAGGTTTGAACGTCCATACTTCTGCACGTACATCGCACGTACAAAAAACAAATCGAAATTCTTTTAAAAATAATAATAAGCGTTATAATATCTGATTACTAAATATGGTTTTACTTAATGATAATATTTCCTAAGAGTTATCGCATAGAAACTGAATTTTAAAAGATTTTAAAAATTTATAAATTATTCAATTTAAAATTGTAAAAAAAACGAAAACAAATTTTATAAAAATTAATTTCTCATCGTAATTTATTTTTCTTTAGACAATATTGTCTTTAATATAAAAGCAATTAAAAGCTTCTCTAATTAAATAATGTTTTAGTCTTATTGCGTTTTTATTTTTAGAATCAGAACAGATTTTTCAGTAAAACGGGGTGCGATTTAAAAAAAAAATTGTTGGTTTCAATTCTTTAAAAAATTCTGCTTTTAACTAATAGTCACTAAAAATTATCACGTTAAATTTCTCAAGTTTTCATAAAATTAAGTAAGGGAATGAAACAAATGTAAAAAGAATTTTTTACCAAGATTTCCGAATAAAAAGAATTTTCAAATTTTAAATAAATCCTGAAAATTTTCTTAAAATTCGACTGTTATTTGATTTTTGCAAGAATCTCCAAATTAATGGATTTGTCACCGCAAAAAAGAGGTTAAAATTAGCAATGCTAAAACTTAGTACAACCACTGACGTAAGAAAGACAAGTTTTTCAATCAAAATTTCGAATGATCTAAAAAGGAGTAAAAAAATTAACTAAGAATTAAAAAAATACTTTGATCCTTCTTCTTAATAAGAGTAAAGATTTTGGAGATAAAACTATGTTTTCATTACAGTACGATACTGTATCTGCGTAATAGTTTTAGATTTTGGCAAGTTTTCTGTTGGTTCCATCAACGATTTTTTTTTTTCTTTAACATATATATATATATATATATATATATATATATATATATATATATATATATGTGTGTGTGTGTGTGTGTGTGTGTGTGTGTGTGTGTGTGTATGAAGAAATATAGTCTTAAGGTGTGCTATATTTATGAGATAAAGTGCTCAATATCAGAGATAGAACGTGTGTAAATCTAAAAGTGAACATTGAAGTCAACACTTAGTGGTGACAGTCTGCTTCATGCTAGACGCAATCGTCAGGCCATATATATATATATATATATATATATATATGTGTGTGTGTGTCTGTGTGTGTGTGTTCATTAATTTACATAACAGAGAAATAAAAAAATTACCTCATGAGTATAGTCTATATCAACTAACGCCGAATGCGTCAGCCTTATTCAACTCAGATGGTGGACTGTATTTAGTGTTTTAACAAGAGATTTAAAATTTAATATTTAACAAAGACAGCAGTTGAAAAATTGATACAGAGGCAACCCATAACACAGCAGACAGGAAAGACTGCCCGAGTGGTGGTAAGGGGAAGGCGGAAGTTATCTGTCTTAAAAGGAAAGAAGCTACACAAATTCAACCCAGATATTAACCTTAAAACCCCAAATTGGGGTTATAAGAAAGATAAAAATATAAAATGGCGACAATTTACTTATCGCACCTTGTATATATATATATGTAAAAAAATGTGTGTGTGTATGTGTGTGTATTTATTTTGTTTACTGGCTAGCGCAAATATTGGTATTTACGAAAATATGTTTTAAGTAATATTAGTAAATAATTATGTAAATAAGTAATAATTCAATATTACGTTAAATATTACGTTAGATTAAGTAAAAATCTTATATTAGAAAAAACTCAGGAAACTGCATTGATGGGAATTTTAATGCTACCCCAAGCATTTTTAAACGCCACTGCTCCTTTGATAACAAGAAGACATTACCCTTTGAAACGAAAGCATCAAACAGCAATAGAGAAGTCTTGCTAAATTTTTCTTACTCAAAAAGATACTCCACCTTAACACATGGTTTGATAATCCCAAGAACACAGCATGGTATATCACAAATAATGTAACGAAGAAGATTATTGACGTCAGCATTTCAGTAATTTCTTGTAATTAAATTGACAACACAGGCAAAAAATAGCTCGCTTCCGCCCATGTAAACCAAGAAATAACACCAAGTTATAATATTCAACAATAAAAGGGTACATATAAAATTCAGTAATAAACTAGAGTCCAAATGTATGTCAGTAAGTCTTGATCAAAACATAGATGAATTAAAAATGTTATCATAGCGTCATTAGCTGAAGCACGTGATTCCAAGAATACCTAGAAGGAAAAAGATATATCCATAGAGTGACAACCCTGTGTTGAAAAATTGATGCAAGAAAGAAACCAACAGAATACGAATAATTGAAGGGAAAATACGAAACAATTAACTGGTTTGATTTGATTTGGTTTGTTATACTGCATATCACCCTCAGTGGGTTATTTAATGCCGACAAGATTTTTATTGTTGGCAATATTCATT
>CAHIKZ030000129.1:85000-92500 GCA_903632075.3 Acanthosepion pharaonis | reverse complement strand
TTTTCTACTGTTGCCAAACTTACACACACTCGCATACATACACAAAAGAATGGCAAGTCGAAGATAAATAAAAGCTACTTATCACACACTGCTCTCTCTCACTCTCTCTCTCTCTCTCTCTCTCTCTCTCTCTCTCTCTATATATATATATATATATATATATATATATATATATATATATATTTATATATTCCGTCTGTCTGTCATTCTCTCTCTCTCTATATATATATATATAAAGAGAGAGAGAGAGAGAGACAGAGAGACAGAGACAGTGAGATAGACAGATAGATAGAAAGACAGACAGACAGAGAGAGGGAAAGAAAGACAGACGGACGGAAAGGAAAATATATGTTGAAAATGATATTCTTACGTTTTCTAAAATATGCAGAATAAAACATAAAATTAAATAGACTACACAAACCATACACACATATATGTGCGTGTGTCTTTGTGTGTATGTCTTTTTCTTTGTGTGTGTGTGTGTCTGATATTTGCCTCTAAATTCCATACATGTAAATATCTATATTCACACATCTGTCTGTATTTAGCCATATCCATATATAGATCGCAATAAACAATATATAAAATATTTAGACGTTCTTCAAGTAGTCAAGTAGTCCTGATCAGCCTAATTTTATGCAACCTCTTAATCCTACTCTTGATTATCGGTGAGGGTGCTCAGTGAATTTTGGAGGGTATTCGTAAAACCTCCGTATATACTTCGTCTCGGTCTACGCAAGACATAAATTGACGATGATAAAGATAGATACAATCTATTGATTATTCAGATATTTAGAAGCGATTTCAACTCGGCTGCTACTCCATTAAGCAATCGCGTTATCGACTTTCCATTGATCTCGTTCTCAACAGGGAAATGAATGGGTGTCATTCTGCATCAGAACTAAGTATTTACTATGGTTTATTATCAATTATGCTCATTACGACCACAATAGGGATTCAGAAGGGAGAGAGAGAACGATTCAAAAACACGTTATCATAATAAGGAAACAGAGGTAGAAATCCTTGATAAATATATTAAACGTTAAATAACATATAACCATGTCAAAGCTCTTAGCTTTTACATGGTTCGAACACTGACCGTTAGCCCATAATATGATGCATGGCCAAAATTTCATGAAATGGTTACAAATAAACGTCTGCATAGTGTAAGCTAATAAGCAAAATAATTTATAAGCAAAATCTTAATTGGCGTAATGGGTAGCAGCTTGGATTGGGAGAGCCGAGTTCGAATTCTAGTCGAATCCATTACATTCACTTACGTATTAATACCCTTGGGAAAGGTATGAATCTTCTTCTTCTCCTTCCAATTACGGGTAGTTTTTTTTTTATTGTTAACATAATGTATGCGCTTTTAGGCACATGTCTGAGGAATTAAATAAATAATATAAAATAAATATTACCCTTGATAATGGCTGAAAGTATACCTGAAAGCACCCGGGTATGCAGAACATTTGAACATACTTGTCAGGAAAGAAAACACATACGACCCAAAAAAGATTAAATAAAACCTTAATTGCAGTACCTTGTCAGTCATCTGCAATGAAACATGTATAAAAGATGGATTGCTACCTAAATACACACACTATATATATATATATATATATATATATATATATATATATATATATATATATATATATATATTAATTAAATACCCCGAACCATTGTTACCTACAGGTGATCTCTGGCTAAGATCTAGTACCTGTTTACCCCCTATAAGGGTTACGGTATTTAGTGTCTGTTTTTTTTTTTTTATTTATTTATTTAGATGTGTATGTTGGTATAGGGAGGCACGGTGGAGTAATGGATAGCGGCTCGGATTACATTCACTTACGTACTAATACCCTTGAGAAAGGTATGAATCCTTTTCTTCTCCCCGCGCCCAGCCCAGACAGACCGGGTTCTATAGCCTTGGATGCAACTGGTCTACCGCATAAAGAAATGCTAACCTACTATGGGAAAAAAAATCTGCCTCGTCAGTCATGTATCGGAAGACATATAATCGCCTAAGCGTGTATCACATGACTGACTGATAGATTATTCTGAGAAAATTTTACTTTTATAAAACAAGCAATAGAATGAGGAAGATTTATTAAATACATAAACAATCCAAGTCTTTCTAATTATTGCATATATAACGCAAATTCTGATGATAACGAACACTGAGAAAATTATCAATATATTTATTTAATTTTAAACTGCTACAATGAAAGACTATATTTATAAAAATATTAGCCTCGAACTTTCCCAGACATTATTAAATCGAATTTAATATTAGTTGTTAACAGTACTTCCCGATCTCTAATACGAGTTTGTGACGTACAGGCAGATTAAGTTATACAAGTCGCTGGAAAACAGTACTGCTGTTTTATATATTATCTTTACTATATATATATATATATATATATATATATATATATATATATATATATATATATATATATTGTCAACATAAGGATCTTATTACTACGAGCCGACTATCTATTCGTATGGTATCTCGTTTCTATTAAGAACATAGTAGATGGGTTCAATTTATCTGGTGTGAATATCTCTCACGGATTTAAATTTTGACAACCTCAGCGAGATTTTATGACAAACTAATTTACGGCGATTATATATATATATATATATATATATATATGTGTGTGTGTGTGTGTGTGTAAGCAAATATATGGATATAGATCCGACAGTATGAAGAAAAATATACGGAAAAAAACAAAAATCCTTATATGCAATTATGCTGTTTTAATGTTAATATAATGTCAACGTCGGACGTTTCGGTCTAATAAACCATCTTCAGGACATATTCATAAAATATAATGAACATTATCAATTCAACATGACAAAGACGATGGACATAAGAACAAGATGGTTTATTAGACCGAAACGTCCGACGTTGACATTATATTAACATTAAAACAGCATAATTGCATATAAGGATTTTCGTTCGTTTTTTTCCGTATATTTTTCTTCATATATATATATATATATATATATATATATATTATATTATATTATATTATATTATATTATAATATATTTTGCATCGACTACTTTGTTTTAATACTGTTTTCGTTACTTTATTTTTATTAAACGCTATACACGTTCTTTATTTGCCGAGTTCTCTTTTGCAACAATCATCATTTTAAAACATACTTAAAGTACACTGTACTATAGAAAGATATCGTTTGGATCTGCAATGAAAACATAACCATCTTAGGCAAAAGAAACTACGATTTCACGGCTGCCGACAAAAAAATAATAAGTGCGTGCACAGGAAATTTTAAGTCAAAGGAAAACACCGAATTTTAAAAATCGCTTTTTGATATATTTCCTATAAGAGAAAGTTCGTAGCATTTACTTTTTAAATAGTTATCTACCATCGCCTGAAGAAGTACAATTATAGTACTGAAACATGGAAGCTTTTGTGTAACGATGTAAAATGTTTTATTATAATCTGTTATAATAAAAAATATTATAATATATATATATTATAATATTTTTATTATAACAGATATATATATATATATATATATATATATATATATATATATATATATATATATATATATATATATATAGTAAAACATGGCATCTCATGAGATATCGGTATCATACGAATCTTTTCATAAAGTTGTAGAAGAATTTAGGCCACCTTCTGCATGTGTCGTTCTGAAGGACATCATCTGTTAACTTCGCGAGTTAAAATCGTTTCGGGATTTATTCCTCAGAATATAATTTTTCAACAATGGACAGATTATTCCTAAAGTGTCCGTATGCACACTCCTTCATCTTTCTTACCTTCTGGCCTTCAAGGACTCTGTGAGGAGGTAACCTGCACCCGGTCTATGGTGTAAGGCTCATATCATTAACCACGTCTTTTCAGGCAATTATCGGAGCTACATTTAATCCTTTTAGATTTAGGTTTTCAAGCCTTTAATGTGTTTCCCAAAATTGATTCTTGTTCACCCTATCATTGTTTGGTTTCTTCTGGATGCCATTGTCCATAATATTATTCTTGACATTGTACCTAAAGCGCAATGGCATACTGACTAATGTCGGTGATACTTTTAAACTTAGACACTAAGCAAGTCTGACACTCTTCCTTGAGGACGCATGACACAGTGGATAAAGGCGTTAGCTAGATCCAGTGACAGGACCCAAAGAGTGTGAGTTCAATACCTGGTTAAGGCAGTGTAGAAGTTGAAGAGGGGAATTAACAGGAGATAACTGATAACTGGCATCCATTAAACATGGCACGTGGACCTAGAACAGTCTACCCCAGTGAGCGAAATAAAAGTTTCAGTTCGACATTCCAACCACATGAAGAAGGCCGGAGCCTATAACGGCCGAAACGTTGTAATAAACATGGCGACAGCGATGAGGACAATAGTCCGAATAATGTAAATAGTGTACATAATACCTCATCTCAGAAATATAGACAGATACTGAAGAAGGCCGGAACGTACAACGGTCGAAACCTTGTAATAAATATGGTGACAAAGATGAGGACAATAGTCCGAAAAAGTGTGTAATAATAGTTGACAGTATACGTTTGTCCTATATTTAGTTGATCATCATTTTGAATAGTGTTTGATCATCATTTTGAATAGTGTTTGAGTGGAGATTCTGTTTAAAATCTTACTGTAATTATTGCTTCCCCACCTCGTTTATCTAATAAATATAGATATAGATTGACCTTTTTATTTTTGTACTTAATGAGTCATTATGTAATCCATGATATCACGACTATCTTTTTATTTACTTTCCTCCTGATTACTCTTCTTTCATTCTCGCTCTTTAGTAATGTTTCTGTTTCTAATTCTTCAGTACCTACTGTGTCTTTAGTGGCTTTACTGTCTTACTTGGAGTGAACTCCATTAAAAAAATGATCCAAATGTATCAAAACTTTAATCTAATTATATTATTCCAGCAAACGCGAAAGGCTTATTTATATAAGAATAAAACAGATACTAAAATTTACACAGTAAATTGAGCCGATGAACAAATATGGTGAATACAGTGGGAACATTAAGAATGCTAATGATGTAATTATTCATTTATCTTCTAGAAAAGTTATTCAAAATGTTGACCTCAGAGCTGTTCCTATGGAAAGAGTATACATTAGCCCTCCCCTCCACCTACATTAAAGAAAAATATCACAGTTAACCCTTCATAAAACAATTTCTTTGTGCACTTTTAAAAAACTCAATCTGATGTTGACCACTGAAAACTAGGAAAAAATTGTGAAGAGTTAAGAATTAATGCAAGTGTTACTGACAAATTATATCTTATATCTATTATATCTATAGTATGTACACATTTTGTTAATGATTATAGTGACTCACATTCACGCACATAGATAGACAGGTAGATAGAAAGATAGGAGTAGTGAGTTCAATCCTCACTGGCTTCCACTTACTTTCGGCCTTGTGCCATATCTAAGCCACGCTTGGAAAATCAATATATAGACAGATAGATAACAGTAAATCTATGAAGTAAATTAGTTATTCTAACACTTTCAAACGGAATCAGCGATGTGAGTTCGAATTCTACTCGAGATTTTTACATCAATACTCTTGGTAAAGATATAAACCCTATTCGAACTACACCCAGTCTAGTTGACGCAGTTATCTTGATTTTAGTCTAACTTCTGGCATGACATAGTGGTAGACAGAAAAAATGTCCTATATTTATCTTCATCTACAAACTTGTGCAAGTAACTGCAACGGAGTGGCTGCTGAAGAGTCCGTCTACGAAACTCTAAAGTCGGGATGTTGAACGTAACGCCAATCAGCTAAGTGACAAACTTTATATTTCTATTAATTCTCTCTTCATATATATATATATATGCGTAATGTGCGTGTAGGCAGGGAGGAGTAATGGAGAATGTTTTAAGAATCGGAGAATTGAGTTCAAATTTCAATCGAGTTTGTTGCATTCAGTTACGCGCAAATACTCTTGGGAACGGCATAAATCGATCTCTTCTCACCACATCTATGTTTAAATAGCAGGACAGACTGAGGTATGTAGCCTATAGTAGAAAGACATCTCTGGATTCAAAACCTGAAGGGGGTCATTTGGAGACATTGTGGGACGTTGTGCAACAGTTCTCTGTATTCCAAAAAGTGTAGTTGGTTCTGCACAATTCTTCACCACAATGATCAAATCTGGCAGCTGTTCTTGAAAACGACCTCTAACCACTGGTTAATTGGGGCAAGAAATGGTTTGCAAATTTTAACGCCTCCAAAACAAAACTGCATTCACTTAACCACCACAGAGAACCCTTTCTGCTATTCATCTGCATGGCTGATGCTAAACTCTAGGAGAACAACACATTAAGCCTTCTTGACCTCATATTTTCCCCTGAAATGAAGTGAAGCGACTACATAGAGTCAATAGCTGCATCCACTGCAAGGAAAGTTGGCTCCCTGTGTCGTGCCAGAAAATCTTTCTTGTCAGAAACCATCTTTCGAATTTATAAAATTACCATTCGTCCGTGCATGGAATATTGTTGCCTTATCTGGTCTGGTGCTTCTATTATTTATCTCGAGATTCTGACAAAATCCAAAGAAGGATGTGTAATGTAATTGATCCTGAACAATTATCTTGACTTCAGTCACTTTCTCATCGACGTGATGTGGCTTCCATTTGTCTTTTCTTCAAATATTTTTTGACGAGCATTTTTTCCCCTGGTGTGCCGGATACATGACTTAAAGCATGCTAATAGGTTAGCTTCTAGGCTCCACCCTTTTACTGTTGAAATAGCGAAATGCAAACGGCCACCACTTCAACAGTTTCTTTTCTCACACTTCCCACCCGTGGAACTCCCTTCCGATTCCTTGCTTCTCTGATAACTACAATCTTCAAAAATTTAAATGCAACGTCAATCTATATCATCTGCCTTCTTGAACACCGTTAATCCTTTTTCTTTCTTCAATCCTCCCTATTCTCAGTTTTTTCTTTCACTTTCACTCTCTGTAACAGTCTGTGTACTCGTGGCATTACCTCCTTGCTTGGGCTGAAATTATTAAAAAATAAAAATAGATAAATTGTCGCCATTTTATATTTTTAACTTCACGCATGCGCATTGTTTGTTTTTGATGACGGCAGTAGAGTCAGTTGGGTACCGTCTGTGAGAAAAAGAATATCATGACGCAATTTACTCTGCCAGAAATTTGAACATGGCATGCTGTACTGCTTGACATACGCGCCGGAAGCTCCAATACGAACCCAGTCATGGCTGTCAGACAATGTCTGCAACCAAATCACCCCCTACATCTTGGCCACCTAACTCCCCAGACTGCAAACCCCTTAATTATTATGTGTGGGGCGCAGTTGAGCGGGAGACCCAAAAACTTCTTGCAACACAAAAGATAAACATAAGGCAAAGATTATAGCAACATTCAACAACTTAAACAAGGAGATTGTCCAGAGTTGCATGAGATTCCGAAGTCGTCTGGGGGCCGCAGTTGAAGC
>CAHIKZ030000129.1:50000-82500 GCA_903632075.3 Acanthosepion pharaonis | reverse complement strand
TGAAGAGTGGGATGTGAAGATTGTGGAAAATGCGGTAGAAAATGTTAAAGTAATCTCCGTAGTGACTGGAGCACTCGGCTCCATCCCATTAAATGCTAAAGAATATGTCGGTCAAATTGGTATGAAATACATTTTGTGAAATCTACAAAAATTTGCCTTATTGGGTATATCAAGCATTTTTCGAAAAATATTTTTGACCTCCTTGTTGTGACTTGACAGACAATATCTTCCCTTGTAATCAAGACATCTTCACAAGCGTACCATGTGATATACAATATAAAAAATAATGGGTAAAATAAATTTTCGAAACATTCAATAAATTAATTTTACTTAAATATATTCAAACATTATTACAGTATATATTTCGTCTTTGAAATAGGTGGCCAATTTTATTTAATAAATTACGTCTATCATCCAGCGTATTGGGAAGAAAACGAATAATAAAGAAAACGAGTTCGCCGGCAGGGATCGAATCTGCGTCCCCGACTTTGTGGAGGGGAAGCTCTGTTTATATCAAGCGTGCTTTACCGTTCTGCCACGAAGACACCCAAGTTCTATTTTCCCTTTTCATTAAAGAAGCATATCCCATTCACCCAAGTTATTTTATCGAAAACTTCATATCTGCTCAGTTTCGTATTCGTAATGCAATTTCTAAAGAATTAACGATTTTATTTTTAATCCAATATTTTTATTACTTCAGAAGTTATAGTGGCTACATCGTATGTGATGGTGTTGAATGTAGAATCTACATTCAACATCATCACTTGATAAGACACCAGAAGTGTTGAAACAAAATGGCTATTTTCGTAGTGATTTTATAACATATTTATATTATAATTTTCGAATAAATTATATATATATATATATATATATATATATATATATATATATATATGATTAATTTCTGATGTAATTAATTTATACTCTAGTTGCGATGGTCTTATTATTGGTCTTACGTTGATTTTTTAACTTTTTGTTCGTGTGTATACTTGTTTGTTCGTGTGCATGAGTGTATGTTATATATATATATATATATATATATATATATATATATATATACACTAACTGAAGTACCATCTACAAACGAGTAAGAAGTCAAAATTTAGGTTAAATTTCTTTATAATGATAGACGATTCCGTAGTATTGATGTTTAACCCGCACGTGTTGTTTCCGCCGGTCAAGTTATGCGGAACTGCTGGATATATAAAGTTCTGAAAAGTAGTAACACATAATTTTTAATATCAAGATGAAAGAAATGCAATAGATAGCTAAGAAATGTCTATTTTACAATATATTTGTTATTGTCCTTATTTACCTAAGTCCAGGTTTATTTTTGTAATGCAATTAGTACATAAATTAAAAATTAATTCAATTTGTGCGTGAAAAATATACCCAGGAAAAACGTATATATTTTTTCGAGGAATAGTGTTCAATATCGGAGATAGTGTTTACTAGGGACACAGAAATCAACACTGTTGATTCCTATAACCATAATGTCTACCTGTCTATCTGTTTTTGTCTGCCTGTCTCTCTCTCTGTCTTTATATATAATACAACTGCATATGTAAAAATTATGAGAATTTACCGTAGCTTTCAGGCTAAAAGAATTTCAGCTAATAGATAAATAGACCTATAATATGTAAGAAATCAAAACAAGTTCAAGTTTCTAATCTGATGCAAAAGGTTTGTATTGAAGCGGTCATCTGGGTTGGATATTGGATAAATCTATTTCGACGCGAAACTCTTGAGTCGGTCTGTCAGATAATCAGATAAGTTGCTTGAATTTTTCCTGGATCTATTGAATATATGATTATATTATTTGGTAATCCGTATGGATAATTCCAAGGAAGATCCAGATCCAGGGAGAGCTCAGTGTAAGAACAGGGCAAATGGCATATCTCTCTTTTTTCCCTCCCTGCTTCTTCTGTTTCTCTTCTCTCATTTTGAATACATAACTCTCTTTTTCTCCCTTCTTTTTTTTTTCTTTTTCCCTTCTTCCATTTTGAATCCATATCTTAAAACAATTTATTTCTAAATTTTTCGTTTTGTGTATGTTAAAATTTTAAATCCATTTATTGTTGAAACTGATTTTGGTCTGATGATACAAAATCGAAATATCAATTTTGCAAAATAAAATATTACCATGGCTTTTCAAAGTCCCCCGCTTTCATTTATATATATATATATATATATATATATATATATATATATATATATATATATATATATATATGCTGTTTGTATGATCGTAATGTTTATAAATGTATGTGTGTGACACAAAACGCAAACAATAGAAAAAATAAAAACGAATTGCTTTGAAAATGAATATTATGCGTTATGATTAGCCTTGACTAATGTACAAATCACTTAAATATTTTTTTCTATCTACGTAATTGAATATTGATATATGTATATGATCTTCACGATCTGATAGAAATAAAAATGGCGGTAATTTTTTTTAAAAATAAAACCCGGTAAACTGAAAAATCTGGTAACACAGCCAGCATGTAACGGAAAGGAACAAAGGTAAATACTTTATGTAATTATTATGACTCGTCGTTATATTGTTTATGCATTATTATTATTATTATTATTATTATTATTATTATTATTATTCACATGTTCACACCAGTATTCTCAAGATTGCCGCTAAAGATTGAGGGACACCAAGTAACTTGGAATCTCCACCACCTTTCTCAGTATCTTTGCACACCCCACTACCGTCATTATTGGACATTATCAATCTTATATTTTTGTCTATGATTATTATTGTTGTTGTTATTGACTAAAAGCCAAGTATACAACCAAAGTGGCGCTAGAGCACAATTATAAGTGTTATGACATCCAGTCGGATAAGAGTATACCAGACACATGCATCACAACCAAATGCGCCTCATAACTTTACAGCTAGGACCCAATTAGAAATACCTGCTGGTCGGGTAACCCAGTCCATTCAGACTGTCTCTGATTTACTGTGTTCCTAAGTATCAAGAAGTGAGTCACCTTGGCTACCTCACATTCAAAATTTCTTTGTTTTTCTCGTAAGATTAAAGCAAAATTAAGCTTTTCATTTGACTTATAAAAAAGTCCCCCATGAAAGCAATTAGCAGTGTAAAACTATATAAAATGATTTTAGACGTTTGATTTGAATATTTTGAAAATGTTGACTCCCTATCCAACGTGTCGTATAATTTTGCTTTTGCAAAGATATTGATTTGAATTGATTGTATTCGACTAGTTTAGCCGGCCATGAAGCATTTGTCGACATGAAAAATTGAGCATGAAAATTTACATACCACTTTTGACATGTTCGATCACTCGCAGTATCTTCTCAATAAAGAACATAAATATTATTTGTGTTTGAAACCCATTTTTAACCTTTCTTAAAAAAAAACTAGCAGAAATTCTCTTCCATTTTCAAAAATCAAAAATACGTCGAATTTAAAAATAAAAAGTACGTTAATATGACAATTTCCACAGCACAATAAAAAACGAACATGTTACATGATATGCTTCAATGACAAACACATAATTAAGTTTTTAGTTAGCTCAGGTTATATGTCTGTATCTATGTCTGTATGTATGTTTATGCATGTATATATATATATACATATGTATGTATATGTGTCATTGTGTGTGTTTGTGCGCGCACACGCGCACTTGAAGCGATATGGGTTTCCGTTAGGCTATCTTACCCTAGATACACCTACTACTGCTATATATGCAGTGCATACGGTGTCCCAATAAACCTATTGAGTTACGCTATTCACAATTGCGATCGTTATATATATGTATGTAAATGTACATTTATATATATACATATATATGCATGCATATATATATATATATGCATATACTTGTAACTATATATATGTGTGTGTGCGTGTGTTAAAGGATGTATAAACAAATATGTATGCATTATATATATATATATATATATATATATATATATATATATATATATATATATATATATATATATATATATATACACCTGGTGTAACAACAAAGTTGTCCTAATCGTGTAAAGCAAAATTGTGGATTTGAACCGTTGTATCTTAGAAATGATTAAAGATATCTTACTGGAATTCTTCGAGGTTTTCATAACACTATTGATCTCTAATTTGAGCAATAAGAATGTATAATTACTCTCCAAGTTTAACAGAAAAATCGTAATGAAATCGATCATAAACAAAAATGACATGTTCATCATTAATTAATCATAGCTAAGGATTAGATGCTCATGAAGTACTGAAATAAAGTTTATATATATATATATATATATATATATATAAAGTTTTTCCAGCTTGAGTTCATCCTTCAATTCTATAAATCAACCATTCGCCCTTGCATGGAATACTGCTGCCATATATGGTCTGGTGCCCCCGTTGTTCACCCTAAGGTCCTAGATAAAATCCAGAGACAGTTATGCCATGTGATTGGTCCTGATCTGACATCTCATCTACAGTCACTCTCTCGCAGACGTGCCTTCGCCTCCCTCTGTCTTTTCTACAAATACTTTCACGGTAACTGCTCCGACGAGCTACTTTCGCTAGTTCCCAGACATGGATGAATTTAAGCGTGCTACTAGGCTGGCATCACTTTTTTACTGTCGAAACGGTTAAATGTGGCCGTCTCTTCTACTCTAACAGCTTCATGTCTCGCACCTCCCGTCTGTAGAATTCCTTCCTATTACTTGTTTCCCTGATCACTATAGTCTCCAACTATTCAAATGTAATGTCAATCGCCATCTCCAGATGCCCTCCCTGTTCTTCTCTTCATCCTTTAATCTATCAAGCCTCTTTACTCTCGCTCCCACTCTGTAACCCCTTGCGTGCTAGTGGCATCCGGCTTTGCTTGGTATGAATTTCTCATATATATATATATATATATATATATATATATATATATATATATATATATATCCAGAATAATTTTCCAATTTATTCAAGAAGATCTTTGCCCTCTCTAAACTTCTAATTTTCTGTCCTGGAGTAACACGGTGTCTTAAATATTTCACGTACGATTTCATTTTCAAGTCTTTTTTCAGTGCTCTTTGGACTGTCATAGTTGAAACTCCTCTCACACATGCCAAGCGTCTTATCGCTTGAGTTGGATCTTTTCTAACTGATCCCTTTAGCTCTGAGTTGAAATGATGGTCCCTCTTCCTCTCGTGACCACCTGATCCAGGTTTCCTCTTTACTGTTCCTTCTTTTTGAAAGTTATTCACCATTCTCTTGGTGGTTCTTGAATGGACTTTAAAGATGGAAGCCAGAATATGAATATTGGCAACATTACTGAAGGACCGAATGATAATTTTCTGCTCACTATTGCTCATTTGGGAAGACAGTGGGGCTGACACAAAACAGTTTTAACCTGATCTCTTTCTAGACGAATAACCCAAATGGTTTTTCAGTGCTTCTTATGACAAATGGAGTCAAGATGGCTAGATGTCTTATCTGAAAACCTGGAAAAAGGAAACACAATTAGTTTAGCATTTTTAGATATTAAACAATTTTGCTCTTAAACCCAGTATATATATATATATATATATATATATATATATATATATATATATATATATATATATATGCACATTCATCATCACCACGATCCTTTGTTAATCTACAGTAGAACAACGGTTTTTTACCCTAAATCCTTTTATGACGGTCGTGGGCGTGCTGTTCTCAAGCCCCTCTATTTTCATTTTTCCATTTACAATTTTATTTTTCCTACTACGTTTGATACACATTGGGCAACAATAAAGCAACCTTTTACTCCATCTGTTATCCTTTCGTCTTGCAATATATCCACCCCAACTTCATTTTTGTGACTTTATTACTTCTAAGATTTCTCTTACCTTTGTCTGTTGTCGGATCCATGTTTCTTTTTCTATTCTTTTTGTTAGAATTTTTATCAGTCTTATTTCCATTTATGTACATATTTTTACGCTTGTTTTCTTAATTTTCATATTCGACACTCGGATGCAATATCTAGTCGGACACATCCATTATATATTAAAGTTTAAATCATATTTTCAATGCTACTTTCATTCTATCTCTATTTTTGTTAAATGCATTTCACTCAACCATTTTGTCATTTTCGTGACCTTCCCTTGATGTTATCAATAGTCATAAGTTTGTGTCTTTCCTGTTCTTCATCTTTCATTTTTATGATCTTTTTTCATTTTTGTTGCATAGACTCTTCTCTTCTGAGGATGTCTTGGGGTGACGGGTTTGATTCACTCATACGTTACTTTCTTCTTTCTGTCATCTTCCAGCCGGGTGATCGCTAGTTGGTTTGTTCGAAGGTAAAATGAGAAGTTCAATAAAGGGAAATTTGAAACTTATCTATTTAATAAAAAAGATAAGTTTCAAATTCCTTTTTATTGAAATAACCACGTCTACTCTCTTCGACGTGTAAAACTTAACTCCCCGAAAACACTTTCTAAATCTAACATTCCCACGTTCGGCTAAGCCAATCAAAATCGAGATCCCTATTTTGTCTACCAGCTGACCCCAAGGTCAGCCTTAGTAGGTCTGAGCCCAAATACACTGCCACTAAAAAATAATGGTCTGAAACTATTATTTAACATTCCTGGCTTAACCATAAAAGATTAATTTATGAATTTTATTTCAACTACATTTAACAAATTGAACTCTGCATTTGTTTTATTTATGCTGCTTTTTAAACACATATCGATGTTTTCCCCATTTCAGTCATTTAACACTTGTTGTAATATAATATATGCTTTTGATATTAGTAAAATATCGTCAGTAATTTGTGATTGTTTTAAATATTTTAGTTACTCTTTTTTTTATGTGTCTATGTGTTGTCGGATTATTGCAATACTGTTATCATCCTCCGAAATCTATCTTACATATCTTACATCTAAGTATGCCATTCTTCCATCCTTAGAATATTGCTACCACATATAGTCTGGTTCACCTGCTATATATTTAGAAATTCTTGATAAAATCCAGAGAAGAATAACCAATATTATTGGTATTGATCTGGTCCTGATCACAGCATCAGAGTTGCTTCCCTGTGCCTTTTCTATAAATACTTTCATGAGTTCTTCACTTTGGTACATAGATTTTATGAATGTAAACGCGGTACTGGATTGGCAGCAAGGTCTCGTCAATTTACAATTGGATTGCCTAGATGTAACCATAAGTTCTATGCTGACACTTTCTTTTCTCGCACTTCTCGTTTGTGGAACTCTCTTCTGACTCCTTGATTTCCAGTTAACTTTGAGTTTCAAAAATTTAAATGCAATGTCAATCGTAATCTACTGAGTTCCTGATTACTCTTCTCTTGTTTTCGCTCCTTAGTAATGTTTATGTTTTCTAATTCTTTCACGGCCAGTAAGCCTTTGTGTCATTGTGGTTTTACTGCCTTGCTTGGGGGTGGAAATCCGATTAAAAAGACGTTCTCAGTAACTTTTACGTAGTTTTTCTTTAATAAACTACTTATAGTGAGTTAAATACTGCTGTATGCGCTACGGACTCAAATATTTTTTCATAGTCAACCAAAGCTAAACAATGTGATTAGTTATAATCAGTTAATTTATTCGATCAATTGAACTATTGTTTATATATGGTCTATGAATAAGAATCAACGTTTAAACTCTGTATATTTGTGTGACTGGCTTTCACCATGGATATTTGTTATTTTTTAAGTGTCATACGTGGTACACTCTTTGCGGATCATGTTTCTTTCGATTCATGTCTGACTTGATAGAAGGTATTCCCGCAGTAGGCTACCCGTTCTTTCTGTGGTAGACTGGTTATTAACCAAGACATACTTTGTCCTGATATACAACCCATAACTGGTAGGGAGAAGAGATAGATTCATACCTTTTCCAAGGATATTTGAGCGTAAGTGAAAATACCAGAGGTATGAATCCATTTTCACTGAAAAGTACTTTTAAAAATAATTTATATATGTTCGGTAGTAATGTGATACGTCACCACGGTTTTTCTTATATACATTTTTATGAAGAAAGAATACTATGAGTAGTTGAGTTTTTAGGCGCCTTTCCATATGCTATCGGTAAATAGTTCTGTTAAGGCTTTATGACAATCTTCTGCGTTTTTCAAAAGGTATGCTAGTATGCCATCTTCGCACGATGTTTTTCTGTATTTCATATTTTGGAGTGCAAACCTTATATCTGTAAGAAACACCACATGTATCTGCTGTTGTAAATGGGGGTGGAATTATTATTTTCAAGCATGCAAGTTTTTATAGTACTTCTTGGTTTTCCCTAACGTTTTCTCCCTACATTTTTCTGACAGCTTCTTCTTTTGCTTTCCAAAATTAATTTTTTCTCATATCTCATTTTTATAGTTGTTTAATTTATCATTTTTAATTTAGTCTCAGTGTATATATATATATATATATATATATATATATATATATATATATATATATATATATATATATATGAAGAAAAATATACTGAAAAAAACAAACAAAAATCCTAATATGCGATTATGCTGTTTTAATGTTTAATGTCAACGTCGGACGTTTCGGTCTAATAGACCATCTTCAGGACATATTCATAAAACATAATTAACATAGACCATATACAATTCAACATGAAAAAGACGATGGACATAAAAGCAATACCAATCCAAACAGATAACTGAAATCTTTTATAAGATCAGCGTTCCGTTTAAATATGATCACGTCGTCGTCACGTGGGCGATGTTGTGAAAACGTATTCCTAAAATTTGAGTATTTTGAATGAAAAACGAAAAAAATTTTATTTTGATCTAAAACTTATATGTACGTTTGTCGAGCATTAATCTTGCTAGAAAAGGGGAAATATTAAAGAAGATGGTCTATCAGACCGAAACGTCCGACGTTGACATTAAACATTAAAACAACATAATCGCATATTAGGATTTTTGTTTGTTTTTTCAGTATATTTTTCTTCATACTGTCGGATCTATATCCATATATTTGCTTAATATATATATATATATATATATATATATATATATATATATATATATATATATATATATTGTCATCCATAGACTGTTTCGCTGCATCACAGCTCATCATTGGGGCTAGACGTCCGGTTGCCTCTAGCTAGGATCGAAACCCCGCTGAATTGGCGTCAGTCGGGGATTGTCGCACGGCAGGGATGAAGGTGAATTTAAGCGTAGTTATTTTTAGATAAGCACACAGTGACTGAGAGAACTCGATTCGCTTTACCGAAGAGTTTCGCATTATTAGCAGTAATAGTCACTGTTTACAGACTCACACTTCCTTCCCAGAGAGCTCAACCGAAATAAATTTTTCAGGAGCATATATACTGTCAAAGAGGGTTCGATAACTTGGATCGATTTTAAATGTGAATTAAGTTTAAAATCGGCCCAAGTTATTGAAACGCCCTTTATATATATATATTGTATTTCATTTATTTTATCATGTCATGCTTTTTGACTTCATATCTATGGGGTAAAGGAAGAGTCACCAAGTTACCTTTGTTAATAGAGCAACACCAGATGCAAACCCTCACCTGCGCCCGTGACGCTTGAAATTGGACACTGGAGGACTGGCAATGTATGGCGTGATTCAATGTGTGGCCTGATTCTAGTTGTCCATGGAGATGTCTGGATTGAGGTCCGGTGTAGACCTCATACGGTCATAAACCTTGGTTGTCCATGAGGCACTGTGCAAGTTGTGGTATATTCAGGTGGCATGGTTTCTGTTTCTGGCCCGCCAAATCAGGCTATTAACATGTGAATGCTACATTACATTGTTTAATGAACATTTTCCTCATTCATGGATGCCATGCACCCCATCAGTGATGGTTCATACAAGCAAGATAATGAACCATGTCATCAGTTCCAAATTGCCCAAATTTGATTTTAGGCGCATTCTGAAGACTTACGATGAAGTGTGAGGCCACTACATTCTCTTTCATGAACCGAATTTAACATTTATGGGATATGGTAGATGAGGTCCTGCTCCTACAAATATCAGGGAACTATAGATAGCTTTCTGGTCGACATGGTTCAATATATTTCCATTGAGCTACTTGTGAAATCGATGTCATATCGAGTTGCCTCACTTCGCCCATCTAGATGCTCATTTACAAATCTATCCCCTGGACATTGGCATGTCAGTGTTAGTTAGTTAGTTAGTTAGTTAGATAGATAGATAGATAGATAGATAGATAGATAGATAGATAGATTTTCGAGTTTGTGTGATAGCAAAACCATAGAGATATATTTACAATCCACTTCTTTATTGAACAAACTGCATATTTCCCAACTGTACTAGAGTTTAATGTTCATTATTGCCAGGACACCTCAACGTGATGTAATACTTAGCTAGCTTGTTTTATTAGATCAATTACAATTGAGTAGTGATTTCGATTCTCACTGGGTTTCCATATTTTTAGCCTTGTGTCCAGTAGCGTGCAGAAGGGGAAGGCCATCCAATCAAAGACTGAAATAAAAATTTTGTTTTTGAAACGTCTGATTGCCTCTGTTGTACAGACCCATAACCTGATGTGAATATAGATCCGTGTTTTGATAAGCAAGTCAGGAGTAGGCCTCCATAATTGATTTTTAGGGGCATACAATCAAAGAGTTTTTCAATTCTGTACGTCACTGCTTGTTAGCCCGCTCGTCTCGCTAGATTAATACAACTGAATAGCGGGTTCGATCCTCACTAGGTGCTCCATATTTTAGCCTTGGTTAAAAAAATTAAATGCTGATTTTATAAACAACGCATATCTCTATCAATTATTGCAAGAACCCAATCTTATCCCATATTTTCCCTTTGTCCTAACTAGACTAACCAATGAAATATTGGAAATGCTTTTTTTAAGCAACATGTACAGGATACAAATTCTGAAGACTAAAAGTGGGGCGACTCAACCTACAGCAGCCAGTCTTGTCGCGAACAATGTTATTACATTCGTAAGATTGATGTTCACACTTATTTGTAATCTTGTACCAAACCAAACTAAAATACCCAGAAAATTTCAGGTATTTTATAATAATAATTACTATATTTACTCTACCTTATTATTGTTGCTTTCTAACATAACCCTTCATTATTACACGATTCTTTGGGCACCTCGACGTGGTGTAATGGTTAGAAAGTTTGTCTTGCTAGATCAATTACGACTGAGTAGTGAGTTCGATACTCACTGGGTGCCCGATACTTTTGGCCTTGTGCCACATCTAAGCCGGGCTTAGAAAATCACTATTACACGATTCTTTTATAAGCAAACAACCGAGGAATTTGAACAGTACTCAGGTTGTTTAATTATAGCGCAAGAATTATTACTCAAGTTAGTAAAATGACTTCGTAACGGTGGACTAATGGATAGCGGCTCGGACTGAGGAATCAGTAGAGCCAAGTTCGAATTCCAGTCGCATTCATTGCATTCACTTACGTGCTAATAACCTTGGAAAAGGCATGAATCCTATTCTTTTTCCCTATGGGTAAATAGCAGGACAGACCGAGTTACAGACTTGGATGGCAACTGGTCTACCGCAGAAAGAAATGGCAACCTACTGTGGGAAAAATTTGCCTCGTCAGTCATATATCGAAAGATACATGATCGCCTAAGCGTGTATCACGTATGACATATAACTGACTGAATGTTTTATGCTTGTGTCTAATAAAAGTCATTTCAAACAACTTTAATCTTACAAAAACCAATACTGTGTGTTCAGTCTTGTTCAAAAAGCACCTAAAGAATATTCCGATTTATGTTTGGCGCGTCGTCATCGTCACTTTGACGAGCAACGGAGATTATTAAGAATTTCACGTCGTGTGTTCTACAAATATTACAGAATAGTAGACTAAACGCTTTTTTTTTGTTCCAGTAATCGAAATGTCAAGTTAGTTTCTAAATTGTTAGTCAGATTGAACCTGTTTTTTTTTCTTCTTCTTCTTCTTCTTCTTCTTCTTCTTCTTCTTCTTCTTCTTCTTCTTTATGCTTTGTCCCTTCAGAATATGAATGATCATGGATCTCCACAATTTGTAGCTCTTAGTAAATTTTGTTTTTTTCTATCTCTCATAGTCACTGTTCTGCAAGCCCTTTACACAAGCTCTTTAGGTATCCTATGTGCTGCTTTCCTGTGTATCACTTGCTTTCAGTATATCCTGTGAGTGTCAAATTTACCAAGACATCTCTTCTCAGTTTATGCTTCAGAAACCTCAGTTGTCTCTTTCTGGTTTTAAGTCTAAGTATCATTTTTATTTCCATTTCTCCAAAACTTCGTGGTTGCTGACATGTTCAGTCTGTGGTATTCTCAGCATCCTTCTGTAGAACCACAATTTTGTTCTTTAATTCTTTTCATCATCCATGATAAGATTATCTAGCGTTCACATTTTTATTACATTATCATTCTTGAATAAAACATAAAATAACATATTTAGTAATTCTTGTTAATTTTACACAATATTCCTTTTTTGAGTTGCTTCAGCCACACCGACGCCAGTTGTAGAATTGCTTAAGATTCAGTCAAATTTGAGCACTGTTATTGATAAATGAGTTTGTTTATATTTTTTTTTAAAGTGTACTATTATTGTATTATGTGTTCTCTCTATCTAATTATTGTTGCTTTTTTATCACATGAAAGTGCATTTCCCGTGGAGTTGGATAGAAGGTCATGTCTCGCCGGTAGCTACTTTTTTTTTTATTTCCGATTTCTTTCTGCTTGTTAGAGCGGTCGAAAAATATATCAATTAAAAAGGCTGCTACAAAAAACAATAATAAAAACCTAGAGTAAAATCGTAATAATGGAAAAAAATACTTAATCTAAAAATATTCAAAATAAATGAAAGTTACTCAATTAACTAATAAAATAAAACTCTAAATATCCACTTCCACTTCTTCTATGAGGGTGACAAATGATTTTCCACCATACAGTCCCTTTCCCACAAACGAAAAGTTGCGAGCCTCTCGCTGCTCTGTCGTTACTTCCACGGCATGTGTTCTGACGAGCTACATTACTAATTACTCCTGACGTTTACAGCCGAGACCTCCAAAGCCACATCCACAAGGGTGAATCCTCCCCACCTCCTTCGCATTTCTATAGAAGCAAGTTCCATTCAAAAAGCCTCTTACCAAGAACTGCTGCATTGTGAAACAGACTCCCGGCAGAATGTTTGTCCAATCACTCCAATCTCGACCTTTTCAAGTCTAGGGTTAATCGTTATATTTCCTGCATATCCTCATGAACTTCACTTCTTGCCTTTTCTTACGCTCATACACCAACACACAATAACAATCTACATCAAGTGGCTCTTGCGCCTTGTATTGGTTGAACATTAGTATAACAAATATTAACTGAGAGATTACGGCTATAACACATTGAAACATTACTGTAGTTAAGCAAATCTGAGCCTGGTCAGTGCACGGATGGTTAATTCCTTGGGAATGCCAGATTCTGTAAGCTTGGGTGTGCAATGAGATGTAATGGATAACGGCTCGAAATTGAAGTGCCGAGTTCAATTTTCCAGCCGGGTTTGTTATATTCACTTACGCGCAAAGGTATGAAATCAACTTCTTGGATTTATAAATCATGATTATTATATCCAAAAACATTTTACAATCTGGCTTTAAATAACCTGCAAAAGGTTGATAAACCGTAAAAAAAAAAACAAATGTATGTATTATTGACTGAGCTTTATGTAAACAACTTCATATTCTACCCTCGGGCAACGATTAATAAAACAAATAATCTCTATATCCCATAATAATAAAACAAATAATCTCTATATCCCATAATAACAGTTACAATTTATTAAATGTGTATATAAATAACATAACTATGATGAATTGATTTTTGTGGGTTATTTAAAGCCGAAAAATATTTTGAATTGTAAGAATAATTATTTTCATGCGAGTAAATATCGCATTAACAATATTTTTAAATAAAAATATTTTTCTTGTTACAGGTGCTACTATTTAACCCATAGATGAAAGGGGGGATATAGATTCATACCTTTATCAACGATCGCGAATCCTGTGATCATTCAGGTTCGTAGGAGCATCATATGTACTGCAGCCACGGTGGTGTTTTGGGGGCAAGATAGCCTAACAGAACCCAACCCTCTCCAGGCCGGTTTTGAATTCAGACTCTTTCCCCTAGACCGGTTGCCATCCAAGGCTATAGAACCCAGTCTGTCCTGCTATTTATCTATAGCTAGAGGGAGAATAATAGGATTCATAATTTTCCCATTGGTATTAGCACGTATGTGAATGTAATGGGTCCGACTGGAATTCGAACTCTGCTCTCCACCTAACTGAATGTAATAAACCTGACTGGAATCACTGATTTCTTATTTCAGCCGCTGTCCACTACACCACCTGCACATCCACAGCTATGATGGAACAGTGGTAATATGTAAATGTATTTACTGAAAGAGCAATGCTCTAAATTCTCACATGGTCGTTGATTGAGTGATAAAAAAGCAGCCATACGCAAATCCCATTAAGCAAATTGAAGTTAGTTTCGCTATCATAGCTTTATTTTTAACCTTTTGTTTAACAAGTTAAAATTATTCGCAAGGCAATGCTTAACGCACGTTGCTTAATGACAAAACCATTCTCGTTTAGATTAATTCATTTTAACAATTATGTTATGTAATCCCAATTAACTTTCGAGTTTTGAGCTTTGCTAGATATCACTAGAATTTTCAACAAATGAGGAAAATACTGGCCATCATGACATGTGACGAAATTTGAAAATAGAAGTTCCCCGCGAGTTATCTCATTGAGACCTCTCCATGTTAAATTGGCAAAAATGATCTCTTTGAATTAGAGCCGATGGTAGAGCATCTTGACTCTAACAGTTTTTGTACCAATTAGCAAGTATAATTTTTTTTTAAAAACGTGTTTTGTCATCTCTAAATCTTAAGTTTTCGACGCATCTGTTCAACAAGTTATTTCTTAGTTCGCTTGGATAATAATCATGTCTTCGGGTTTGCGCTCATGTGCGATTATCAATGTTTTAGTTTTCTCTCCGCACATTATGGACCCCTACTATTTGCGTACTTGTAAAATATACGTGAGATTGTAAATTTTTCCTTTATAGCATACAAAATACTTGCGCGCGAGGAAAATAGATAGATATGAACAAAATAACATAGATAGATAGATAGATAGATAGATAGATAGATAGATAGATAGATAGATAGATAGATAGATAGATATGAACAACCTGAGATAGATAGATAGATAGATAGATAGATAGATAGATAGATAGATAGAGATATGAACAACCTGAGATAGATAGATAGATAGATAGATAGATAGATAGATAGATATGAACAACCTGAGATAGATAGATAGATAGATAGATAGATAGATAGATAGATAGATAGATAGATAGATATGAACAACCTGAGATAGATAGATAGATAGATAGATAGATAGATAGATAGATAGATAGATAGATAGATATGAACAACCTGAGATAGATAGATAGATAGATATGAACAACCTGAGATAGATAGATAGATAGATAGATAGATAGATAGATAGATAGATAGATAGATATGAACAACCTGAGATAGATAGATAGATAGATAGATAGATAGATATGAACAACCTGAGATAGATAGATAGATAGATAGATAGATAGATAGATAGATAGATAGATAGATAGATAGATAGATAGATATGCACATCCTGAGATAGATAGATATATGGTCTTCAGAAACGGCTTGAATTCACATCCTATATCTAATATCTCAAAATTATATTGTGTCTGATATGGTTGAGCGAGAAAGCGCTGTCTTAAGTACTTTAGGAATATCATCACCGCTATACAGACTGCGATAACTTAAAAATGTTTTTTTTTATTATCAACGCTGACAGGGAGCTTTAAAAAGTGTGGATTTGTCCAGTCCAAACAAAATATTTGCTAACCATTACTCCACCTGCATATCCAACCAAAATTTAAATCTTATTTTGTTGATTCCATTTACTGTGTGAATAACTGTTAGATCACTTTGCACCTTATTTAAATTGATATATTATACGAGGGAGTGCTAAAAATCTCTGACTGGCCAAGAAGCCTAAAAAATTTGTTTTTTAGGTTAGATCTTGAGAAGTGGTTTCATTTGAGAAGTTTCAGGCACTCTACTTTGTATTTAATTTCTTCATTGTCTTTAATTTAGGTTGGACGGCATTTTGATACGCGCATGCGTTTTGATTGCTAACATGATAGTTATAGTGACATTGCGCCAAGTTATGATAAAAAAGAAGAAAAACGACCAGCTTAGATCAACTATGATAATACTATGGAGAGAACATGTAAACTACGAGGAAATAGGTAAATAGGAAATATAAAGAAACTAATATTTACAATCAAAAAGAGACGGCTGAAATTTCTAGGAGATTTAATGAGGAAAAATATTTGAAAAATTTTAAATTTACAGTATAACCGCCCACCTCTCTTTCCGTACACGTCTCCTAGGCCCCGCTGATCTAGTCACGGTTTCTGTGGGCGTGCAACCGCTCAGTTCAGACCCCGCTTGTTTCGAAATCTCAGTCGTCGCTCTTCTATTGGATAAGTAAAGTTATAGAGCGTCCATAGAGATTTAGGGATTGGTGCCAGTATAAGTCGTCGATCGGTCAGTCGTTGTCCTTCAAGTATTGTGATTCTTACTGTCGAAGAAAGTTGTCTTTCTTATTTTAGTCAATGAGACGGTGTAAATTTCTTGTTGACGACTGGGCTGACTGGAAATAAACTCAATCTCACATCGATGAAATAATAATGCCAGTTTTGGTTAACTATAGACGATTTAATAAAGGTGAATAAAATAATTTACAATCAAATATATTTGGCATCTATTAACACAAACAGGTTAGAAGGCGGCAACTTGTAATCTCGATCTGTGTGTTCAGTAAGGTTCAGTTAGAAATTTAAGGGAATATTAGGCCTTTTCCTCGTGTGGGTGTGCAACATCTATATGTGTCTGACGGTTCGCCTGTCTCTGTCGTCCCAGACCGTCACCCGTGTATCCTCAAAATCGAGCTGAATTTATATCCGCCCACATACCAAACTGTTCACACGCCAAAATAACTCAATTTTCTATTATTTAAAGTCGGGATTAAAAGATCAAATCCTATGTTTTGATTTTACCCCATTTCATTCAGAGCCATTGCTCTAAAAACCCAAAACATATTCAGCCGATATTTCTGTCAGAAAACGAAATCCCAAACATATGCTCGGACCTGTCCAGTTCGAGGTCACACTTGGCTTCTCGACAAATATGCCTGCCTTGAAAAATTAATAAGGACTAGATTTAAACACACAAATCCGTTCCAAATCGTCACCCTGAAATTTAAAAACTAAAATATCTGCCAATAACAAGTTAACTTGTTATAACAGAGCATATAGAAAAGAAGAGAACCAAGAGTGGTTGTGTTATTTAGAGTGCGACTGAATCAATGACTGAAAACAGACAAAGGTTAAATTGATTCATTTTACAATATGTAAACCATTGTTGTGTTATTTAATATCCAAATTTGTATGGAGCAACCAGTGAGATTCAAACCCACTACTCACTAGAAATGGTCAACCAGACTAGCATTCCTAACCATTACCCTGCACTAAGATGCCTACGGTCAAAGATGAACAAACGGGATTGTGTTGGGAAAAGCTTTCAATAAATTTGTTGTTTCCTTAAATGAAAAATTCTTAAAAAGCAGAATTAACAACTTGTTGTCAAGGTGAAATAAATATACAGTGCGAGTGGCAATATTTTGTTTGAATAAATAAATAAATTCATTTCGTAAGAGTAGTCAGCTTGATATATAATACAATATCTTTCGTCTGTTATAATAGATTCATAAAATGAAACTGCGCTGTCGGCACACCCTAAACACTAATCTCTTCACCACTGTACTATGTGTACATTCAACATGAACACACACATAATCGTTTAATGCCATAAATGTATTTTATTTGCGTATTTATATCTCTCTTAGAGTGTTACAGAGGTGGGGAGAGAGAGAAAGAGTTTGGAAGCAAAGGAAATGAAAATATGTTAATGTACGAGTACTTATACGAGAATGGGTAACAAGTCAAGAAGAAAGAAAGAAAGAAAGAAAGAAAGAAAGAAAGAAAGAAAGAGTGAAACAATCAAGAGAAAGAAAGTGAAATAAACACTCCAATCATGAAAATAAATAAAGAATGAAGAAGTGAGACAATCACTAGAAAGAAAGAAAGTGTAAAGCAATCAATCGAATGAAAAAAGAAAGACAGAAAGAAATGAGATGGAAAGTAAGAAAGAGTGAAGCAATCAAGAGAAAGAAAGAGGGAAAAAATCAAGAGAAAGAAAGAGTGAAATAAACACTCGAATGATACAAATAAAGAAAGAACGAAAGAAAGAATGATAGAAAGAGTGAAACAGTCAAGAGAAAAAAGAAAGAGTAAAATAAACACTATAAGGATGAAAACAAAGAAAGAAAAATTGAGACAATCACTAGAAAGAAAGAAAGATAGAAAGAAAGTAAGAAAAAGATGAGACAGACATGGCGAAAAGAAAGAGTGAAAAATCAATAGAATGAAAGAAAGAGCTGAGAAAAAAAGAAAGACTGAAACAAACGATCAAATGAAAAGAAAGAAAGAAAGAAAGAAAGAATTAGAAAAGTAAAGAAAAATAAAAGGTATATAAATGGCTAAAATATTTCAGTTGAAAACAAAAGATAACCAAAGAATTTTCATCTTTCACGGAACGCAATCGAAATATTCTAGACCAGAACGAACAAGAAGACGTAGGTCGAAGTGCATTCACTTTCACATTTGGCGGACAAGTTAAGTTGTCAGTTGAGGACGCGTTGGTGTGGAAATGACCTGGTCAACCTTATGGACGAGCGTCAGTTAAAGTGGACACTTATAAATCGGCCCCATTCCCCTGAAAAGCACTGGCTGACCATAACTATTCGCTGGAGCATGCGCAATCGTTTTTGGTAAGATAGATTCGCGTGGACTGACCGGAGAAAGGTAGTCCTCGTCAATCAAGGGTTCACTCTGAATTCTGACTTTTGGAATATGGAAAAGAGGTGAAAGGTCGCCGAATTAAGGAGGGAAGAGAGCCAAGAAATATAAGAAAAGGATTTATTGAAAAGAAGATTCGTTAAATCATTAGTTAAAAATTTGATGAATTAATAAGCATAAATTGCAAATAAAAAAAGCTGACGGACTTTAAGTAAAAAAACAAAAACAAAATGGAAGTATAAATAAATAAATAAAAATGTGAATAAATTAAGAAAGAAGCATAAAGGGAAAAAAACAAAAGCGACTATAATCTACAACGCACATAACATTTCTAGTTTAGTAAAAAACAGTGGGTTGACCTATACACCGACCATAATCTGCGATTCTTGAAATAACTGGCAGAAACCTCATGCCGCCAAAAATTTGCTGCGCGCGACTTAATGTAATTCTACGAGGACGTCGCAAGTATTTCCTGTTAATATTTACGCCCGTTTGGTCAATACTAACATGCTAAACAAAATCACAAAGAACATTACCAAATCACAGAACAACATTACTTGAACATTTCCACCAGCAACAATAGCAAAAATGCATATAACTACACGAGAAAGTAATGATATATGAAAAATATTTCCACATTACTTTAACCCTTTTGAGACCTACGTTCCTGAACAATTTTAACTCTTCTACCTGAGCTCCTAAGTCAAAATTCGCAAATAATTGGTATGTAATGTTTCACGGTAGATATAAAAATAGTTACAAGTGTCTACCCTCCGTTCAACCGGTGGCTGGGCATTACGTCATTTTTCACTACCACCGTTCAACCGGTGGTCAGGGCTCAAAGGGTTAAACAAAAAGTTTGTAATGAAACGCATCAATACGAGAAAGAGCTATAACAGTTATTGGACTTGGGAAGTTTAAATTACTGAAAACCTTAAGAAAAACGATTTTAAAATTCCAACCGACACTAACGCCAACTATTCGGTGAATGAATGTCGAATGTGTCGTCTATGGAAGCGGTCAATATCAGCATTGTCATTGCCAAATTTAAAAATTATAACATAATAAAAATTAAGTATCAATAAATGAACACGACATCGCAACTTTTTACAACAATTAAAACAAATCTAAAACAATCAAAATGTCTGTAAATGTCTCTGTTACTAGTCTGACGTCTTTTAACTTTGATGTGTTTTGGCATAACTCCATTATTACAAAACAGATCAATGTTATAAGACGTCAGAGTAGTAATAGTACAGACATCAACGTGTACCAGCGATTACACCATTATTCGTACAGTGGCAGAAGCGTTACGATAATGGCCCGCCACAGTTTCTTTTCTTCGATATCTGTAAATTATTATGACTTATTGTGAAAAATATGAGTGTTTTTTCGTCGCGTTCTCCACATTGCCTTTTAAACTCAGAGTTTTAAGTTATGAATCTTTGCTGTTTCTGTTATTTTGCCTATAGTTAGAGAGAGGGAGAACATGGACTCATGCCTTTCCCAGGGGCGTACTATAATGTAAAAGCATCAAGCTCAGATGGAATTTGTACTTGGCCTGCCGATTTCATTTACAGATAGACATTACATCACACGCACATCCACGTTACCTTATGGTGATTTTCTAAGCGTAGATGAGATCTGGCACAAAGCCGAAAGTATGAGGTACCCAGTAAGGATCGAAAAGGATTTTCTAAGCGTAGCTTAGATGTGGCACAAGGTCGAAAGTGTGAAGTACTCAATGAGAATCGAACTCCCTACTCAGTCGTAATTGATCTAGCGAGGCAAGCTAGCTAACCATCACACCACATAGAAGTGCCCCACCCACGTTACCTGATGTACCTCGTTGAAATGTTCTTCGATTCCGATTTCAGTTTGTTCATCATATATTTGAGTGTTCATTAGCGAAAAAGCAGTTCATTGTTGCATATTTCAATATTATATGTCTAATAAAATGGCAATAATTAAGAGAGAGTAACATGTATAAAAATTGGAAATGAGCAACAGTTTGTTTCTTTGTAATGATCATTTGATGAACACCTTGAAATAAATGAATGCTTTGATGATTCAAGTTAGCTATTGAAATCAAGATGGTTTTATTATTATAAATTGAATATTTTGATGATATTTCAGTTGAGATTTCCCTATTTGTGTGTCTGTTCATAAAGTCTTGGATGGACTCCAAAGAAAGGGTTTTAGAAAACTAGCCTTTTTATGGCGCATTCTAATGGATCGAAAGACATACTCTGTGAGATTTTCAGCAAATTTTATTTTCTATTTCAAAGAGCTCTTTGAATTCTAATCGAAATTACAATTCCTCACACGAAAACATGTAACCTGTATTGATTGATTGACTGAATTTCTTTTATGATTCATATTTTGACTTAGTAAATAGTTAAAGAAATAACAAAACAAGTGTTGCAGATATATCATATATTAAACATTAAGTACAACAGAAGAGTAGTACACAACTAGTGAGTGTGTCTCAGTTGACCCAGCGTTCAATCTATTCGACTGTTCCCACAAGGCCTTCTCTCCTACTAATCTTATAGTAGGCGGAAGTGTCCAACAGAGACTCTTTAGAGGGAGGACATCACAACAGCTTATCAACATTTTGTGGGTTATTTAAAACCGAAACATATGAAGCCGAATATATATTTTTGTTTGTAAGAATAATGGAGATAATTAGAGATAATGGTTTTCAGATACACGTTTTACTAATTTACCCATGGCTGACGGGAGAAGTGGATTCATACTTTATCCAAAGTGTAAATATATGAAACGAACCCAACTGGAATTCAAACCCGACTCTCCGATTTCTCTCTTCCAGTTGTTATTCATTACACCACCCGCACATCCAAGCTTAATTTCGTATTCCCAAGCTGTCACTATCTAGATACTGACCAGGCTCGGCGTTGCTTACCTTCTGCGGTCGGACGAGAACCAGTGATTTAACGTGAGATGACCGTAAAACTATGTAACTTGTAATGAAAAAGATGCTACTATTGAAATCATTTTCATCTTGTCAGTTTTATAATCTTAGAGTGTAATAATTACGTGAACATATCTGGTTTCATTTCAGTAACGTCATCTAATTTTCGGGTTAAAACTTGAAATTTTTTGCGTAATTTTACTGATTTTCGAGAATTTGAACCCTGCCGAGAATTCCATTTCTTCATGACTGGATTGGTCAACATTCAATTTATTGTGATCAGTGAACATCTGACCGAAAGCAACCGCGAAATCTTTTTTTATTTTTTTCTAAATATGAAGAGTTATTTTAACAAGATAATAAGATTGTGTTATCAATACGGAATTCTGGATTTGAAACCTGGTCTGCAGTAACACACAAAAAAATAACTGCGATTTATATGCTGGGTGATTGAAAAGTAAAATATTTTATGTATGTTGGACTCTTCCGCCTTGTAATTATTATAGTTAGACGGGAAAGTCCATCATATATAAAATAGGGAGTTACTTTTCAATCACCCTGTAGATAGTGATTTTCCAAGCGTAACTTAGATGTGGTACAAAGCCGAAAGCATGGCACCCAGTGAGGATCCAAGTCACTACTCAGTCGTAATTGATCTAGCAAGACGAGCTAACCATTACACTGCCTTGGGGCGCCTCAATCACCCTGTAGATATGAACAGATAGATAGATAGATAGATAGATAGATAGATAGATAGATAGATAGATAGATAGACGACTGTGATAGTAAATAACATGCTGAAATACATAGCAGACTGACATAGACGCATACGAACAAACCCAGATACTATTACTATTTTTGTAAGTTCGACACTCACAAAGAAAGATTATTTAAACTAAGCTTGGTAGATCTGTTTAGAACGTCTCATTATGTAGCAATGGTTAACAAGCTGGTCACGAACATCAGTACAACTGTTGTGAATTCGATCCTCTCATGGTGCTCCACATTCGAGGACATGAGACAGACGAAGTCGACCTTAATATCTACGTATACATACTTATACTGAAGGGAAATATATATATTGGAGATAAATGGTGATAAAAGTAATTCCGAAAAATATACTTTTGAAATCAATAAATGTTAAATTTCATGTTCAAAAACGGATAGTTGGAATACTCGGATCGCTACAAAAATTCAAAAAATGAGAACGGTCAGCAGTCAGGCACGCATATATATCGTAATAAAAGCCACTAAGATGCAAGGGGTTACTTAGAGTGAAAGAAACAGAAGAAAATAAAAGCACGGGATTCAAGGAGGCAGAAGGTGATGATTGACTTTGCATTTACATTTTTGAAGATCGTAGTTGAGAGGAAAGCATTAAGACAGGGAGAAATGCGAGTAAAGAAGATGTTAGCATAGAACTTATGGTTACAATTAGTAACCTCAACAGTGAATCCATGAAACGTAGTTACCAATCTAGTACTGTGCTTAAATTCGTGATCTCGAGGTACCAACAAGGAAATCTCAACAAAACTATTACCATCAACATAATCATAGAAAAAGTAAAGGAAAGATTCGCTACGGTGATGGGAAAGTGATTGAAGCCGAGATGTCAGATCAGGACCTATAACGTAGAAGATTCTTCATTCGATTGCGTCAAGAATCTCTAGATACATAGCAGAAGCGCCAAACTAGATGTGGCATCAAAATTCGATTGACGGCAAGCACTGGCTTATAAAGTTGTTAGATTCTAGTGAGAAAAATTATCTAGTGCAACACAGAGAGCCGGCTTAGTAGTGGATGCAATATAATTGTCCCATTTCACGTCAGCGAAAAAACTTGAAACCAAGAAAGGGTAATGAGTTACTCTCCTGAGAGTCAGCATCAGCCATGCCGATGGAAGACAAAACAGATTCTTTTATATCATTAATAGAGACTATTTTTATGTAAACGTGGGTGTATCGAATTATTGAATGACAACTTTACAGTTTCAAGACCACGACAATACAGTGCAGAAACCATTACCCATACATAAAGCCCAAAAAATAGGTAGACAAACGAAAGGCTTACTGATAGACAAATACGAATAAACTTATACAAACGTGTTCCTTCCTCTCTCTCTCCCTCCAATTATTATCGATGTTCTGACCAGCCGGGGGCGGGAGTTATCGAACGCATTCATCGAAATGATTTTAGAGGAAAGTAACAATAGAGCCAAATAGCTTTTCTTCATTTACCTCTAGTGCATAAATAATAATCTATGAACAGTTTTGAAAAACGTTTTCGCCCAACTATCGACTGTTTTGGCGCTCATCATTTCTTTTCTTTCGACTGAATATAATTTTGTTCCAATAAGTGCACTCAGTAGGCGCCTGTAACAGAGCGATATTTCTCCACGTTGAACTTACAGTCCAGCTCTTACTGGGTGCTCTCTCCATTGTGGTCATATACTAGGCTAAGCATTTGGGTGCTTGTCATAAGACGACGAGTAGAGGATTAATCTTGCACAGCATAGCTAGTCAGTTTGACCCTTACCTGGTATTGTGACTTTTCAGACGAAGCTAAACTTAGAAGGTGACGAATAAGTGGCCGGTATAGAAGATAAGAAAGTTCCTATTTCCTGTCGGTGGCAACTGTCGGAGTTCAAGTTCAGGATTTCGATTGTTGTTTTTCAGTGCTAAAAGGTTAGCGTGACGCAATCTTTGTTCTTCACGCTTTCACGCCTTGCGTCGGATTAAGATAAGCTTAGTAAATATCAATAGCGCTCGCTGCTGCGTCTGGGAAAAGAAAAGTAAGTTACCTCCCTTTAATTCTTAGTTTTACTTTAAAGATTGAAGAACAAGCTTAGCGATTGATTAGTTTTCTCCGCCTACTCCCAAATAACTGTCCAATGGAAGTTTCGGCAGGGTCGTGCTTGCACATTTATTGAATGAGGAGAAATAAGAAAGTCTTGAGGTAAATTTAATTTGATAAAAAGAAAAAAAGACGAACGAAAGAATTAATGAATGACAAATAAAAAGAAAGCAACATAGAAACAAAAGGAAAGATAGAGAAGTGAAATATATAAAGATTTAAAGAAAGAAATAATCACTAAATGAATAAATAAATCGAGAAAGGGAACGAGAAAGAAAGAAGATAAAAAGAAAAGGGAAAGATAAAAAGAAAAAAAGAAAGAAAGGAAAGTAAGGAAGATGGAAACAGAATATACATAAATGGGTAAAGCAAAAATAAATGAATAAATTAATGAAAACGATAGAAAAAGAAAGAGAGGAATGATTAAAAGAAAATTAAAAGAAAAGAAAGAATGAAAAGAGAATTAAAAGAAAAAAAGAAATGGGAAATAAAGATGAAAAGAAATAAAAAAAGAAAGATAAGGAATAAATATCGAAAAGAGAAAAGAATGAATCAGTAATTGAATGAAAAAAATGAAGAAAGAAATACGGGCATAAACTAAAAGAAAGAAAGATAATAAAGAAAGATGTAAAGTGAAAGAAATAAAGAAAGAAAACTGAAGAAAGGAAAAAAATGAATGTAAAAGGGAAGAATAAAAGAAAAGAAATAACTTTAAAAAAGAATTGAAATGAAAGAAGAGAAATATACACAAACAATATAATAAGCATCAATAGCATTAGTCAATGAAACGCTATCGAGGGGAGAGTAAATATCAGAGAAAGACGAAATCAATAAAAGAGTCCAATAAACGTGTCCAGTCTTTATTTGGCGTCTGATTTTTATTCCAAAAAGTAAATATAAATGCATTAAACAGTAAACATACTTGCACGAGTGGAGAAAACAAACAGATGTGAAGACACACTCGTACTTTGATACCAACGAATCTCCTCCACTGTCTAATTGGAAGACATTTTCATGACGTATTCTTGCTATCGGTTGAAAAAAAATAATTCTGGCATTCGAACGTACGTTTAAAATATAAAAATATATAATTATATTTATAGATTCACTATTTCAATAAAAAATTGTTTCGTTGAAAATAAAAACATTTATCCGAAATTTAATGTCCCTGCTATGTTTATTTTCTTTTATTTCTTTTTTTATATGTATGTCAGCTTTTTTTAGATAGGAACGGATTATGCACAACTGATACGATACACATGAGCTTTTAAAGTTTTAAAGTCCTTTTATATTTTCTTCTTATTCAGACCCCACAACTCTATTAAAACGCATATTGTTTTTCTGTTTAAAATTTTGTTTCGAAATATATGTGCTTATTACATATGATGGACTCTAACAATATTGACAATAGAGTATATAAGGTTGCCTGGGCATTTTCGACGAGACCTGTGAAAAAAATGTAAATACTTCATCTCTTTATGTAGAGTTTCATGGCTAACGCATTAGTGGAAAAAAACATGTATGTCCCATTCAGCTGCCCATAGTTTGGTAAATTATATTTTCTCCAAAAAGATGAATTTGAAAGATGAACAGAAAATTGTTAAATTGTCGAATTAGTAAAAGCTTTTGAATAGGCATCAATGAAAAATAGTGACAATAGGTTAATTTGTTGCTACAAAAAGAATCCATTTTATTATGAGATACTCCTTAAATATTTGTCTGTGCCCTAAACGAAAGCAAAACTATAACGCTATGGAATGAAAACAAATAACCAAGAAGCTTTTCAAATTCTGTAAACTTTCAACAGCATATGCAAAAATTAAGTATTTCTTTTAAAAAGTGGGGCTTGCTTAAGTCTGTTAGATAATGTCTATGATGATACGAGTCACCTTGGTACATTGGATTCCTTGAAAGCATGACCTTCCTGATATAATATACATGGAGATTTTAAAGCAAAATTCAAAGAACAAAAATGCACGTTATATAAAGGGTAATATGATATGAATTTCTGGGATGAGAAATTACCATTTACCCAATTTGTATTTGAACTATTGTTCTCGTCTTTGTTGTTATTAAAGCGTTGGTTCATGAATTTGTTGGCATAGTAGATGTGTTCAATCCCTGTGTCGGGCAGTGTGCATTTGAACTCGGTGGAAACAGGTGAGAAATAATTTGCCATACTAAGAATAAGAACTAGATATTCTTGGCGTGGACAGTGGAACGAGAACAGTTCACCGCCGTAGATTAAATAAAGGGTTCAGTTCTGATTTCCCTGTAGTCCTTGTGGCTGACGAATTGTGTTCCACCCTGTAACTTCTCTCTCACAGATTAGACGTGGCAAGACTCATATTCTATCGCTACTTTCATGGAAAGTGCTCGGACGAACTACATTCTTTGGTCACGCTCGTTCTCACCTTCACGGCAAGAACTCGCCATACCACTTACATTGTAGCAAACCACTCAGATTCCCTCCTTATTCCATTGGTAAGAAGTATGTTCCACTCGAACAGCTTCTTCCCGCGAACCACTACTCCCAAGAGGATGTTTCCCCGATCGCTACAGTCATAACTTGTACATGTCTATCCGTAAAAAATGCCTCTTAAAATAACCCTCTACTAAGAGTGCCCCAATCCGGGCCTTGTAAAGGGTGAACCATACTGTAAAAAACGGTTACCCAGATCATTATAAATTTGAGGAAGCGGGTAGGGAACAACGGCCGAAATGGTCTGATAATAATAACAAAGTTGATGACAAATATAAATAATGTAAATAATTAAATATAATTGTTTTCCTACGTCCCGTGTCCCTTCAAAAGTGGTGGATCAATGGTCTCCACAGCGTCCTGTCATTTGTAGCCTTCGTTCCACTGTCCATTTACGCAGGCTTGTAGGTAGCCTGATGTCTTTCTATGTTTCTCTTACCCTCGATATGCCTTGTGAATGTCAAATTCTCCAAGCCTTCCTTCCGAGTTACGTGTCTATGAAATTCCAGTTGTCTCTTTCTAATTCTGAGTGTAATTGACATTTTTGTTCCCATTTTACTTAAAGATTTTTCACTGATTATTCGCCCCATCCATGGAATTCTCACTATTTATTCTGTAGAACCCCATTTTTGTTGCCTCACTTTCATCTGTTAGAAAGTTTCCAGCATTAGGCTGCCATACAATAGGATTAATATTATATAAAAGTTCAGCACTGTTTTTATTTATTTCTAACGAAATCTGAAAAAGAATAGTGAAAACCAGGACTCAATTCAGGATCAGGTGATACCGTTTAAAAATGTATCATCCTCATTTTTATTCCAGGTATAGAATTCGGGAATAATGTTTGTGTTCTCTTTCCCATTGGTTACTTGGATTGCCTCCAAGATGAAAGTAAGATGTTTTCTCTGTCATTATTCGGGTAGAATATTGCCTCATCCTTTACCCATAGTCAAATACATCCCAGATAACCGGTAAGTAATGGAATGTGTCTGTGGGTGTATTTCTTATCCCAGACGACCAGCATGATGAAAGTATATTTTTCTCGTGAAATATTGTCGTCGGAGGTCACCAGGAAGATAAAATTACAATATCAAAAATCCCACTTGGTGATATATGTCACGTGAGCGTAGTTGACCGATTCTTATTCACTTTCTTAGGAGGTCATTTTGTTAGCTGTCAAACAACCCCAAATTCCTTTCTTGGCCTTTCTTCTTCGCTGAAACAAAACTCAGTCCCGATGGGGATTAAAACGAAAAAAAGAGGAAGGAGGAGAATAAGAAACACAAAGACAGTGCTCTTTTTTAAAAATTTATTGTACTTGATACATTACATATATATATATATATATATATATATATATATATATATATATATACATACTTTCGTTCTCGCTCTCTCTCTCTCTCTATCTATCTATCTATCTATATCTATATATATATATATATATATATATATATATATATATAGTAGTTTATTAATATTAGTAATTTACTCAGAAGATATGGACATTTTGAAAACCCTTAGAGAATCATATTTTTCACCGACAGGGTTATGGTCAGTATGTCAGTTAGGTAGACGGACCCTCTTCTGTGACCTATTTTTGCTGGTTGAAGAACGTGTTTATTTTAAATATTATCTAATCTAGGATTGAAACGTCTGGTGAAGACAGTTTACTGTCATTTCTTAATTTGCAAATAGCTTTACAAATGATTCCATTTTAAACTTAAGGCCTTGTCCACGATACGTGATATCGGGTCGCACGAAAGGAAACAAAAAGAAACTACATTTATGCATTAAGAATTAGTTTAATCGTATTTTTTTTTCTTGAAACTTGCTCTCCGATACACTTTACGAACTAATACGACATTACTAGCCAACTATGAAACAAGCCTCCTTTAAAGATACATAAATAACCAACATTATTTTAATCTGGTCTAGCATGTTATATATATTCATTGACAATTATTCGAATTAAGATAGAAACGTAAAACAAATCACGACAAAATACTCCGCAATAATTTGTACTCTACAAAAACAGAAGGCTTGTCAAAATTCGAAATTGTTGGTCAGCGAGGACAAATGGAATGAACCAGTGTCAAATTGAGTGGGAAATAATTCACTAGCTGTTGTAACCGTTCAAATCACCAAAGAAGGAAAGGAAACATCTGTGTCTAATTCAGACGATTGGAATTTTGGCGCCATATCATCTTATTTTGAGATAAGTGGCAATTAGTTTTCAAATGGCTGTCATGTATGGGTCACGTGAGTGATTAACCAAGTATTTCGTTTGAAGTCCACTATTAAACATGGCGATCTTTTACATTTTAGTGTCCGTAACTATTCGGAGTGGTGGTACTTTAAATGTTCTGGGGTGTCTCCGGTTGGCTTGGATTATGTTGTGTTGTTGAATTTTACCACATGTCAACCCTCCTGGATTATGTAATGTCATAATCATTTTTTGATTATATCTGAGTCTATAAGTAAACATTGGTTGTGTTTATATGTGATTATATAGGTAAAAGCTGGTCAGCTTTAAAAATAAACTACGGCTACGTGTATACATTCGTTTTTATTTAATTATTTCACCCCAAGAAAAACAATAAAACCACTAAGATGCAAGATGGTTACTGAGAATGAATGACAATAGAGTGAAAGAGACTGAGAAAACGTTACTGAGGAAAAAGGATGATAAAAAGAGAAATAAACATTGGCCGGATGGTTTATTCTTGATTCTATTAGGGTGAGTCATAAATAACTTACGTTTTTGCCATCCAAACTAACAGTTACTTAAATATATCATAACATATTATAAAAATGTGTTACATGCAACAGTCTTCATCTTGCTTGATTGCTGTATCCCTCCCGAACATAGGCGATCATGGCCCTCCACATCTTTCTGTCCCTTGTAGCTCTTAATAGGTATTGACTTTTGGTTATTTCACCCAAACCCTATTCTACCATCCATTTGCTCAAGCTCATCAAGTATGTTACGCGATGCTTTCTTCTGTCCCTCTTTCCCTCAATCTGTCCTGTGAGTAACAAGTTTTCCAAGCCTTCCGTCCTCATTACGTACCGCAGAAATTTCAACTGCCTCTTCCTGATGTTAAGTATACGTTTCCTTTTTTTCTATTTTCTCTACAACCTCGTCGTTGCTCACATGTTCGGTCCATGGTATCCTCAGAATCTTTCTGTAGAACCACATTTCTGTTGCTTCAAGTCTCTCCTTAATCTTTGAAGAGATTGTCCATCATTCGCTGCCATACAAGAGGACAGATATCACGTAACAGTTCGTTACTCTTTTTTTTGCTTCTAATGAAATTTTTCTATCTCTTGAAACTCTCTCTGCTCAGCTTTTGGAATGTATTTTTGGTCATCCTAATACGTCTTCGGATCTCAATGTAGCACTTTCCATCTTCTGTTAGAAGAACACTTCCCAGACATTTACATTGCTGTACTTGTTTGATTTTTAGTAGCCCCGATTTGTAATTTGCATTTTGGACTCGTCCTTTTTCTAATAACGATTAATGGAGTGGATTGGCAAGAATAAATCTCCCCAACCGACCTCAAAATCCGAGTTCCAATGAAGAAAAGTAATGTTGTGTGTGTAGTTGAATTCTCGGGATATTATTCACTCAGGATTCTTAAAACGCAAATAGACAGAAAATGCACATTTATAATTCCAGCAGCTGCAACGTGTCAATAAAAGTTTGGTCAAAAAGTACCCTTTGCTCGTTAATAAGAAAATATTGTCTTCAGTGAAAACGCAACGTCGCATACAACTTAATTTACAGAGAAAAAAATTTAGGGACTAGGTTGGTTTGTTTTATTCCATACGCCACATTCATCTGACTTTGCACCAACCGATTACTACGTTTTTCAATCGTTGCAAAGCGCTATTGAGATCGATGACGGAGCTTCAGTCAATACAGGAAAAAAATGAAACAGAGAGGGAGAGAGAGAGAGAGAGAGAGACGATAATAAAATTATTAATGGTCATAGGTTCAACATATTATTCGTTTTAATGATTATAGGCTAACATTTCAACGCACCACTTCATAAGTCCTGATCTCTCCAGTGATCTACTAAAACTACTAAAAACACGAGTAATCGATATTCGATTAGTAAAGCGTCATGGATTATTTTCTTCGTATTTAGACGTTTATTTGAATCATCATTGGAACACAATGAACAGAAGTAATTTTCTGACTAATTCACAATTCACAGTTTCTTTTTTTTTTTTTTTGTACATTTTCACTTGCATGAATGTTAACAAAAGACGTGAAAAGGATTAGAAATTCTGTTCAAACGATCTGATGGTTACTGGATGTACCTGAACGAAAGGAGAGGACGAAATGACGTGTTCAGAACAACGCTGAAGTTATTAGCCTGAATAATTTATTGAATAATTATATAAATTCATTTCAGAACTTCAAGCAACACTAAGTAAGTCTACTAGCGCACTGGCAGAACCATAATTATCCAAACAACAAAGATGGGGTTACTACGCCCTATAATTCATGAAATAATGAAAATGCTTTCTCACATACCATGTCCCTTCAGGACGTAGACGATCATGGCTCTCCATACATTCCTTTGCGTTATTCTATTGGAATTATCATGCATTCCTGGTTAAAGTGCTCGTTTTGTTTCCCCTTGCTGTTTTTTTAAATCGATGGCCATCCAAGTCTAGAGCGCATAGTCTACCCTGTTATTTAACACCTAACAAGAGATAGATTCATGTCTTTCCTAAGGACACAAATGCGCAACAGATTAGCCTGGAATTTGAACTCGGATTGCTGATTCTACTAATCCTCGCCGAGATACATTTCCAGTCCAATTAAGGAAGTAATAAGACTTCAGCTCAAAATTTCAGGAAAAATGAAGAAGTTTCTTTTTAATACAAATATAATTTTTACATTATTTTTTTTATAAAAGATGTAATTCATAAAATTCATTCGTTTGTATGAAGGTGATATAGATATTTTTTCGTCAATTTTTCTTCAGTTTTACTTCATATGATATATATATATATGATAAAAATATGATTTTAAAGTGTGCTCATATTTATGAGTAAAAGGTACATTTATATGTAAAAGGTATACTGTATTTATGGGTAAAAGTGTTTAATATCAGGGATAAAGCCTGTTTCAATATAAAAATGAACACTGAGGTCAAACGTAGCCTGAATATTTCGTTCAAGTATTAAACAGGCAGGCAGTTACTACTCAATGTTGA
>CAHIKZ030000129.1:15000-45000 GCA_903632075.3 Acanthosepion pharaonis | reverse complement strand
TTAGTTAATACAAATAGAATTAGATAGATAGATAGATAGATAGATAGATAGATAGATAGATAGATAGATAAGGAAATACTATGATTCATACAGACAAATAACCATAGAGAGAAAGACTATGAGATACATGTAAGGAGAATGAAATAAACTGATCGATGATATTATTGCGATAGATATATGATCAGACTGATATAGATAGATAGATAGATAGATAGATAGATAGATAGATAGATAGATAGATAGATAGATAGATAGATAGATAGATTACCTACTACTTAATTGTGCTAATGAGTGCAATCTACATGAAAGAATTTAGTCCAACTCTTCTGGTAATAGATAGATAGATAGATAGATAGATAGATAGATAGATAGATAGATATTACGTAATTGATAGATAGATAGATAGATAGATAAGGAAATACTATGATTGATACAGAGAAATGTCCATACCAGAGAAAAGACTATGAGATACATATAAGGAGAATGAAATAAACAGATCGATGATCTTATTGCGATAGATATATGATCAGACTGATGCAGATCGAGAGATATGAACAGGCTGAAATAGAAAGGGGTTGTTGTAGAAAGATTGTCAGATACGAAAAGAGAAAAACATGATCAAGCTGACGAAGATCGATAGACACAAACAGACTCAGGTCGAGTGCCAAGAGAACCAGAGAGATAAATTTTTTGTACTGATGCCAAAAGGACCTTTCTTGAGATAGTGCTATATGGAATCACCTGTCAACTTATCTCGTGTCATCTGCCGTTCTCTCCTTTACTGCTCCTCTCAAATGACTGACGATAGGTAAGTAAGCTTGGCGCTCCAAATACACGCATGCGCACGTACACACCCACACATATTGTTACTACTGACTCTCGATTTAGTACGCAGGTAAGCGACTTTGTGAGTACGCGTGTCTTTTTGTGAAAACATAAAAAGCAAAAAGTGAATAATATCTGAACATAACCCGACACCGGCCACATTTCCGTAACAACGCGATTTCTTCTGCTCTTATGTCTTCAGTGTTCTCAGGAAAGAACAAGAAAATTCGAGGAAGCGGTTTCAAGTGTCCAACGCAGATCGCTTGTCCTTCTCACCCGGAAATTCGTTCGTTTTGCATCTCGTTCGCACATAAACTTTTCCTTTATCTCTTTTTACCTATCCCTTTTTTATTTGGGATCTTTCCTTCCTTTTTAATTCTTTTTTTCACTTTCTTTTCTTCTATTCTTTCTTTTTTTTATTTCTCAAAAAGAAAAAAAGTAAAAGAACATTAAAGAAAAGAAAGAAGGAAGACGTTAAGTAGAAGAAGAAAAGGATTAAAGAAAGATAAGATGGAGAAGAAAGAAAGAGAGCAATAAGATAAAGAATAAAGATGATAAACTCAAAGAGAATAAGAACAAAACAAAGAGACAATAATAAGAATGGTTTATTAAAATTGCAATCATTTGATGACCAATTATTGTGCAATCATTGTCACTGTAATCATTTATAGAAAAGAGTCTAAACAGGAAACAAAATCAAGTCACAGGTTTTATCAGCAGTTTTCCTGAAAATAATTTATTTAGAATCCATAGAGTTCACTTTTAACCCGAGTTGATTTCATTTCTTTCTTTTTTCTTGATTTCTTCGTCTTCATTGTAGTCCGATTGCTTTTATCAACGTCATCACAGTCATTATCTTCATCAAAATATATATAAACGGGTTCCTTTCAAGATTCGAACTCCGAGAGCGGACCATGTATTCAAACATCGGCGTTACTTGCAGCAGAAGCAACAAACTTATTACAAAGTTGTTATCTATCTATCTATCTATCTATCTATCTATCTAACACCACTTATCTAAATTTGTCGTGTGTGTGTGTACGCGCGCACACACTCAGACATACACTCACTCTCTCTCTCTCTCCCTATAAGTAATTAATCGGTCTATTCAGAGTTCTAAAAACTACTCAAAGTTATCTGTCATTCTTATTGTCACTCCCACTCTTTTATTTATATATATATATATATATATATATATATATATATATATATATATATATATATATATATATATATATATATATATATATATATATATATATATATATATATATATATATATTCGAACTCCGAGAGCGGACCATGTATTCAAACTTCATTAGGAAGAAAACATCGGCGTTAATTGCAGCAGAATCAACAAACTTTTTACAAAGATGTTTCTATCTATCTATCTATCTATCTATCTATCTATCTATCTATCTATCTATCTATATGTATCTATCTAACACCACTTATCTAATTTATTTAGAATCGATATAGTTGACTTTTAACCTGAGTCAATTTCATTTCTTTCTTTCTTCTTTTTTTATTTCATTGTTTTGTTTGTCGTCATTTTCATCAACATCTCCCAAAATGATTAATCTCGGGGATCGAACTCAGAGCGAATCATGATGAAAAGATTTTCTTAGTTCATTAACAGCAAAACCTAGACTATAATGACAATAGTATGGGCACCTCGAGGCACTGTAATGGTTAGCAAGCTTGTCTCGCTAGAACAATTACGACTGAATAGTGAGTTCGATTCTCACTGTGTCCCCCCCCCTACTTTCGCCCTTGTGCCACATCTAAGCTACGCTTGGAAAATCACTATAATGACAACAGCAGATGTATCAGAATATGTAGATTACTTTGTAAATTCATATATTAATAGAGTAGACACTGGTGAAGCCTCGAAGAAATGATTGCTTAAGATTTGAAAAGACTATTAAAAACCAGCAACATGCTTCCTCTTTTATGTGCCGTGTTCATTCAGGACTTGGTCGATCATGGCTCTTCACAATTTCCTGTCATGTGTAGCATTTAATATTTTTGTTTTTTTTATATCACTCCTAAACCTTGTTCCGCCATTCATTTACTCATGCTCGCTGTTTATCTTTCTCCCCAAGGCCTGCAATTTGCCCTTGGAGTGTCGAATTTTCCAAGCCCTCTTTCCTCATTATGCGTCCTGGATGTTTCAACTGTCTCTTTCTGATGTTAAGTATAAGTTTCCTTTTCGCTTCCAGTTTTGCATCCTCGTTGCTCACATATTCGTTTTATGGTATTCTCAGCATCTTTCCGTAGAAATAGATTTCTGTTCCTTCAAATCTCTTCTTCATAAATACTAAAGTAGTAGAAAGACTTGCTGTCACATGATCTCCAGGACAGCCACCAGACACAACTGGGGTGAAGACTAAATGAGTCTAAAATAATAAGGAAATGATGATTATAACGAATATGATGATATCTTTATTAATGCCCCGGTTCCCATTTAATGTCTCGGGGAAAAACAGGAAGGTTGCGTGCAAAATTATTGAACAAATAATATTATCCCTGTTTTGTATTTAAACAGAGGGAGTATCCTCTATGACTGTGACGTCAGAGGTAAAATGAGTATAGGAAAATAAGGCATAATAAATAAACAAACATTACTTACCGGATGGGCCTGTTACGTGGCGTGACACACCAGGACATTTTTACAAAATAAATACTGCACTATCACGCATTGAAACATATCTATCTATCTATCTATCTATCTATCTATCTATCTATCTATCTATCTATCTATCCCAGTCTGTTAATTATTAATTTATTTCTATTTATCTATCTCATTGTGATTTAACTACCTAAATGTGGAAATATCTATCTATCTATCTATCTATCTATCTATCTATCTATCTATCTATCTATCTCATTTTGCGTTAACTATATAAATGTGGAAATATTTATCTATCTTGACCTGTTCATATCTATCTATCTATCTATCTATCTATCTATCTATCTATCTATCTCATTCTTTTAATTATCTATCTCAGTCTGTTAATTCTCTCTCTCTCTCTCTCTCTATCTATCTATCTATCTATCTATCTATCTATCTCACTGTGCTTTAACTATGTAAATCTGGAAATATTCTTGGCATATAAATATGATCGTTTAAAACTATCACCGCGCGCATACATTTCCCAACAATTGCCTGCACTTTCTCTGTACGAACATCCGTGTGCGATGTCTGACATTTTCTATCTTTTTCTCTATTTCTCGGTTTTTCGATATCTCTATCTCCCCACCCTCTCTCTCATACTTCTTCTTCTAAGTGCTGTGTCCCCTTGGGACGTGGATAATCTCATCTCTCCACAACTTCCTATCTTTTGTAGCTCAGTAGGATCTGTCTTTTTTTTTGCCATCCTTCCTAATCACTGTTTTGCGATCCATTTACACAAGGTTGTTATGTAGGTTACTGGCCGCTTTTCTCGGTTCCCCCGGCCTTCAAGATATTCTTCAAACCCTCTTTTCTTATCATATGTTCTGAAAATTTCAATCGTCTCTTTCCAATTCCATGTCTTCTTTTTCTTTTTACTCCATGGTAGACTCGGAATTGCGATAATTCTGAAAATGATTGGCGCCACAAGACACTTGCAATATTTTTACACACACAGTTATAAATATACGAAGATAGATAGATAGATATGAACAGGTCAAGATATATAAATATTTCCACATTTATATAGTTAAAGCACAATGAGATGTACGTTCCGGCATTTTTCAGGTGACTGTAATTTCGATCGAACCCTTTATTTCGTCCACCGGGGTAGATTATTCTAGCTCCACGTGCCGTGCCTCTTCTGGATATCTCAGTTATTTCCCTTAAACTCAACTCTCCAAGTTTTGGATTAACCACTGCTGTGGCCTGGTAGTGAACTCACAAGTCTTTGGGTGACCTGAAGAAGGCCGGAGCGTACAACGGCCGAAACGTTGTGAATATAGCAGTGAAGATGAGGATAACAGTCCGAGTAATGTAAATAATGCCAGTAATCATAATTCCTCGTTTCAGAGATATAGACAGATCCTGAAGAAGGCCGGAATATACAACGGCCGAAACGTTGTGAATACGGCAATGAAGATGAGGATAACAGTCCGAGTAATGTAAATAATGCAAGTAACCTTAATTCCTCATTTCAGAGATATAGAAGGATCCTGAAGAAGGCCGGAGTATACAACGGCCAAAACGTTGTGAATACGGCAATGAAGATGAGGATAACAGTACGAGTAACGCAAGTAACCATAATTCCTCATTTCAGAGATATAGACAGAGATAGATATGAAGAGAATGAAATAGATAGATTTAATATGTTATTTGTTAAATTGTTAATACAGGACTATAGGTAGAAAGCAATGTTCATTTCCATTATTTTTATTTGGTTTTGTATATCAATAAATTTCCATCGATCCATTGGATCAGCATCTGCTTCTTTGTTGCTTTTATCATCATAATACCTTTCAGTGTTTTCCAGGAATGTCAAATTGAACCTTCTATTCGATATATAAAGTTACGTTGTCACCTCTTCAGAATTGGTGTTATCCTATACGGTTTAATTCAGAGAATGGATTTCCGATAAATCTTAGCAGGCTTATGTTGGATGTCATGTACACCTATGCACCTATACACGTCACTCTGGCTGACGATATACCAGTGACTAATCAGAATCAAGAACATCTAGATATAGATATGAAAGGATAGCTGAACTTTACAAAAGGGAGCAAATAATAAAACTAAACAAAATAAAATGGTAGATAATAACAAGATTTACATGAAAAGAGATAATCTTTTACAGATGAAAATAAGTAACTATCTACTTTATTATAAGGAAAATGAGGAAAACTAGTTTAGTGGCATAGTGGCACTGTTGACTAAAGACCCTTTAGTCAACAGTGACACTGTGGATAATAAAGAACTTCTCGACATTATATCAAACAGAGTAATTTTAAAAGTAATTAGATCATGCAAAATATATATTTTTAAGTTAATACAAATATATGCACCAACTTCGAAAATTTCAATAAAGAAATTTAGAACGGCACCAGTAACAGTGTAAACACAGAGTAAAGTAACTACTTTAATGGACGTCTTCAATGCAAACATGGGGATAAAAAATAATCTAGTTCAGAAAAATTTATAAGAGCAAAGAGAAATTAAAGAGGATAAATAACTTCATAGCAAGACACAAAGTGACAATTAACAAAATATACTACCAAAAAGGATCATAAATGAATCTGGAGATCAATATGCAACCATATCCTTAAATTAAGTGACATGCACACACACACACATAAAGATATATATAAAGATAAAGACACACACACACACACACACATATATATATATATATATATATATATATATATATATATATATATATATATATATATATATATATATATATTCTGTAGTTTACTGCTACCAGCAGTATATATATATATATATATATATATATATATATATATATATATATATATATATATATATATATAAATTTTCTGTAATTTACTGCTAGCAGCATATAATGCATAACCTAATCTGGAATCAGGCTACGATAATCAGGACACAATAGTAATGATCCATAGAGACAGGCTCCCTAACCGTACGACGTGGTACTTTTTAATATAATGGGACACTTACTGTATATGACTTATTTACTAACGTTAGTTTGACACCTGGTTAGGATCGGACTCATTATACTTGAGCATTGATCCACGAAATGAGTTCGCAAACTTAAACTACACACACACACACACACACACACACACACACATATATATATATATATATATATATATATATATATATATATATATATATATATATATATGTATATATATATATATATATATATATTACTTGTAAAACCATCACTTGAGAAGACACCCAAAGGATTGAAACAAAATGGCTATTTCTGTAGTGAAGTTATAACATACTTATGTTATAATATTTAAATAAATATTATTCGCTATACTTTGTATTGAGCACTTTAAAAAAAAAATAATGGAAGCTTATTCCATTTACACCAACCTTATATTTGGATATATATATATATATATATAGATAGATAGATAGATAGATAGATAGATAGATAGATAGATAGGAGAAAGAGAAGAGTAGTCTCAAAATGGAGACATACTTTCTTAATGACTGTGTTAGATGATATAATAAAGATAAAAACTGTTATAATAAATTCCAGTTAAAGTAATTGTAATCGGTCGATAAATGTGTTCAAATGGACAAATCTATGCACAAAATATCTTTACAGTTTTTATCAGCGTATAATTTTAATAAAGCTTTTTTTTCTGAACAATGTGAACACTTCAAATAAAACGCTATCTAAATACAAACATCGAACGCATTTCTTTTTTTAAATTTATTCCTAATATTCCTCTTTTTTTCATTTATTTTGAAAGTGTTTTATTAACTTTCAGTTAAGCACCAGAGATTCTATTCACAAAACGGATAATAATTTTGTACTTGCTGTAAATGCACGCTCACATATTATCTATTTGGTTTTTGTTGTTCTTTTCGTTGTTGGTGTTGTTGTTGTTGTGTGTGCTCATGCGCACCCGGATTTAGCAAGGATTGATCAAGTGACAAAGGCATGAACCCACCTACCCTAAAAAAAGAATAAGACCAGAGATGAATCCTAACAGCTGGTGCAATGTAACTAATTACAAATTGTCGCTTGCTATTTGAAAAGGAAGTGGAAATATTGAATTAATCCACATTGACTGAAATAATGTCATAAGACTCAGCGTTATACCGCAAAACTACACAGCAATAGTATAATTTAATTTAAATTACGAGTGAGTGTGCGCGCAAGTGAGTATGCGTATGTGGAATGTGCTAATATCTATATATATATATATATATATATATATATATATATATATATATATATATATATTTAGATGTTTACTAATTTAAAAATATAGTCCCATCGCTACACAGGAATTACCATGTTTCAAAAACAGAAACTAAATCTTTAAATTTAATTATAGAATTAAATTAAAATCCCTAGTACTGTTTCAATTTCAAGCGATATTTGGAATAACTTATTTTGAAATTTACTCAGTTTATAAGCAAAAACACTTTTGATATTAGTTACTAAGGTTACAGGGAAATTTAGTCGTTTTGAGGAGTGGTATGGTATTCATTTATATAAACAATCTATGTATCAAAATATGAGTTACTTTCAAAATCAGGTTAAGTTAAGGTAGAGTAGGGATGCATGTTCAACAAATGATGGTATCCGTTTTTCGCATGTCGTCTAGGTTTTTTTTTAATGACAAAATATTTTAAAAACTCTAATGACCACTTAGACATCACAAAGGGATCATTTGAGTCTGCAAAGTCTTCTGACAAGAATGTATGTGCTTAGAAACTGAGTGAATTTCAAAATAAGTTATTCAAAAAATCGCTTGAAAATTAAACAGTACTAGGGATTTTAATTTATTTCTATAAATAAATTTAAAGTTTTAGTGTCTGTTTTTGAAATTTATGTTTATGCTCTATAGAATTGTATTGAGCACTGTTTCATGAAAATAAAATAATTAATAAGAACACCGGGTTCTAAATCTTACTGTTCTTTCTCATTATTTATATATATATATATATATATATATATATATATATATATATATATATATATATATATATATAATGGATTAAATCCGGCACATTTTAAATAATGTTTAAGCAAAACAAATATATATATATATATATATATATATATATATATATATACGCGCATGTGTGTCTGTGTGTGTGTGTATTAGAATGTCTGCATCAGTATGCCTACTTTAATATTAAAAGATAAGCAGGTAAGTAGGTGGTTAAGTGAGTTCAAGGAACGCTGATATTAAAGGGAAATAACCACGTGCGTCTCTGCGCAAATTAAATCCATGTGTGTCGTGCATGTGCAGATGTGCATATGAGACATTAATATTTGTCTTTTGAGCCATTTTTCAACAGAGTGAGATAGATAGATAGATAGATAGATAGATAGATAGATAGATAGATAGATAGATAGATAGATTAGAATGAACAGACTATGACTGACACAGGAAAATTGCCAACAATTGACACATAGATGGAATTTGAACGTAAATATTTACATAAATGTTCCATTTACAATATTTCATTCCGACTCCATCTTTGTTGTCATTATGACAAAGTTTCGGCCAGTCTTCTTCAGGTGTCTGTCGATCCGATTAAACTTTAGAGAATTTCAAACTGAACCCTTTATTTAATCTATTAATTTAGTATTGTTATCGTTTCGTTATCCATGTCTAGATATATCTCGTTTTATTCTTTTTTGTACTGCTATTTGAGTGTTTAGCCTGTACAAACCGACATAGACATTTAACTCACAACTACAAGGTCATCAGATTCACGAACCAACGCTTTAATCTACTAGGCTGTTGTACTGTGATATAATAACAACTAAAATGATGAGGATATTTTTTTTTAATGTAAATATTTCTTTTACTAAATTTCACCCAATAAAAAGCTCAAGAACCACTCAAGGTAAAGCGTTAGAGTCTAAATTTTCACGAAGAATGTGGTGCGAGATATCAATGGGAAAGAGGAGATAGTAGGAATCGCAGATTATGATAAGATGAACAGATAACTATTGACTTAAAAAGATTAAGAATAAAGTAATCAGGAAAAACATCCATACGAGTATCTGTTCTGCAATGTGTCAATTCTTGGGAAAAAGATGTGTGGATGTTTCAGTTCTTGGGAAAAAGATGTATGTATGTTTCCCGATCACTACGTTCTTAACCTCTTCAAGTCTAAGGTCATGGGTATATCCTACATGTCCTTATAATCTGCATTTCTTACTTCCTATTTTTGTGCCCACACACACTACGCAGATTCTCCAGGCCTTTCTTTTTTATTATAGCCTGCAGAAATTTCAATCCTTTCTGAAGTATAAGTAAATCAATGGCTACGGCGAAGCTCTGTCAGATAGGTATAGCATAGTTTTGTCTGGCATGAGGCTAAAAGGGTGAAGCATCTTTTGAAGAGACAAGACTGCTCCGTGGTAATTAACAACTCAGTCAATTATGTGCCATGTGCCATACACGCTTAGGCGACATTCTCTCGAATACATGACTGACGAGGCAGATTTTTTTTCTCCACAGTAGGTTGCCATTTCTTTCTGCAGTAAACCAGTTGTCATCCAATGCTATAAAACCCGGTCTGCCCTGCCATTTACGTAAGTAAATGTAATGGATTCGACTGGAGTTCGAACTTGGCTCCGAGCCGAACCGCTATCCATTACTCCACCGTGCCTTCCATTTACAACCACTTCACTAACAAGCATTTAATCAGCCACAATGCTACAAGTGCGGATCAGCTCCATCGAACTGGCAACCTCGTCGTTATAGTCTGTGATAAATTCGCTATCCATGATAATGTGATAATTTGCTTGATTATTTTTGTCTTGACATATGGATGAAAAGAAAGAATTCAAATGGTTCACTATTTGTCGACACACACATGTGTAAATAAGACATTATCGCTTTGAATGATATTTCCATTTTGTTTTATATATTGAACTGCATTGAGCTATGAAAAATTTAAGGTAAAAACTTCATTCATATTAAATATTTTTGAAGAAAATAGTATTTCTTGAAATAGATTCGTACCGCTTTTTTCCAGCGTTAATGACGCAAACGGATATAAATCATTTAACATTTAAATTAGAGTTGCATAATTCAAAGTAACTTATTTTAAGACTTGTGTAACTTGCAAGCTGGTCTTGTTGACCATTACCACTAATCAATGAGTGTCACTCACTGGTTGGTCATATATGGGTATTACCCACTTTGTCAATAGACTCCGCTTAACGCAACTATAGAGCATTGTATTTAAAACTATAAAAAGAGGGGAAATAACCCCTTCTGCCCTTCTGGCTTTTACTCATACGATGCGGTAAGTACAAGATGCTGTCTTTATTTTTCTCTCTAAGAGATTCCCTGAAAAACAGACGACCTAATTTCCAACAACAAAGTCGCGTATCACACACTCACATAGACACAGACACACAACATAAATGTTTTATTTCCTTTTTTGAGATATCTATACATTTTGACTTGTGCCAAAAGTAAAGTAAGATTAACTTATTTGAAAACTTCTTTAAAAATCTATTCTTAAGTCTCTTTTGCATGTGAAGAGCTAGATTTTTAGGTTGAGTATTATACATATAACAACCCCATACTGTCTGTAACGATAACAGTAAACAGATTTTACGATGACGTTAGTGTTTTCATAATAGAATTCTTATTATGGGTAAAAGACATATATTTATTCGATAAACATACGAATTAAATTTAAGCTAATAATATCAGTTTTTAGTCGAAATATTTATAACAATCTGGTGGTGTAAGATTTTATAATTCAACGAGATGTTTATTCATCATTATGTAAGTAAAGGAGGATTAATGTTTTGAAGAAATCCAGGCAGTAAAATTACTTGTCCCTTCAAATAAATGATTACATTTATCATATGTTCTTGGGCAAGATTTTTTTAGTGATATAGTTTACAAACAAGAATCTCTAATCCAAATAGTATATTAATGCAAAACAATGCTCTTTCACACTTTGTAAAGCTAACCATTGCTCGCTTAAAAAAAAAGATTTCAAAGACACGAAACTAATGGACTGACAATTTATTCAATAGAAAACTTATGATCCATTATTAAATCTGATTATTTACACTATTTACATTGTTCAGACTATTGTCTTCATTTTAGTTTTCATATTTGGTCGTTGGACGCTCCGACCTTCTTCAGGTGATTGGAAATTCGAACCGAACCCTTTATTTAGTCCACGGAGATAGATTATTCTAGTTCCACGTGCTATGCCTCTTCCGGATATCTCAGTTTCAGTTATCTCCCTTTGTAAATCAACTCTCCAAGGTTTTGTGTTCAAATCTGCTGTGACCAGGTATTGAACTCACAACTCTTTGTGTTAGGTAATTGAATTACTTCAGCCAGCGCTTTTATCCACTGCGCCATAAGTATAACGGCTGAAAAGTCGTGAATATGGCAACAAAGATGAGGACATCTGTCCCAACAATGTAAATACTGTAACTAGTTATAATACCTCATTTCAGAAATATAAACAGATGCTAAATTTGATGTATATGAGGATGAAAAAGTATTATTCCGGCAACAATTGTAAGGAAGCAGCAAAAACCTCTAGTAATGTTAGCGATGAGGCAACAGAAAAATTAATAAAATCAATGGTTGAAAGAGTGATGAAGGTTATAGAATGTCAACGAACCCATATTAGCAGATAAATAATATTCAGTTCAGGTATATGGAATAATTTGCTAATCAAATTTGTTTCTATGACTTATATCGTTTGAATATGTTTATAATTTATTTATAAGTAAACTTTTATGTTGACTTTTGCATCATAAAACTTGACAATCCCACAAAATGATATTAACACTATTTTTATTAAGAAAAATATTATAACTTGAAATTCACATAATGTATTGTTCCTGTAAATCTATCATAAAAACTACCAAAACTGGTTTTAATACTAATTGTGAAAACATTGACCATTTTTTGCTAAATTTCATCTAATAAAAGGATAGTGAGGCACTCTGGTTGAGGGTTGCAGTAGACATGGTAATGATGAATGAGATTTGTTAGTTACATTGATAATGTATATGAATAGCCCTGTTCTAACAGTAACGTACTTTAAAATATTCTCTTCAGCAATATTATCCATTTTAAAAAAAGGACAGTTTCAAATCCTCACCACGTTTTCAAATTTTCTAGCTTTTCCAAGGATCCTTTTGATCGATCCAAGTGTTCCGTTAACTATAGGTAAGTGCGTCACCTTCATATTTCACAAGGATTTATTTTGGTTTTTTTTTAACAAGAACTTGATATTCATTCAAGTTTTTAGTCTCAAACTTTGCGCTGCTAAAATTGAAACATATAGGATATGGGTGTTGAAAAGTTATCGGCCAGATTCCTTATTTCGGATTGGGGAGGCCCATTGACGAGTCGATAATTTTTTTCAGCACCTCTTCGTACTGACAGCTTTTCTTTTCCTATTTACACTAATTTCACCTTATTTGCTTAAATAGGGTCATGTTTCAAATGAATGTTACGTTTCCTATACACCAGAATAGATTCTAGGTTTTGATTAGTGTTAATACACCATTTTTAAAGTAATAATAATAATAATAATAATATATTTCTTCTTCTTCTTCTTCTTCTTCTTCTTATTATTATTATTATTATTCATTTCTTTCAAGAGTTTGAGTAGATTTTTGAAAATGTACAAATTTTGAATAAGAAACAAATGTATTCATATGTAGGCAGAAGTTGATCTAGGGGTACTTTTGAACAACAATGTAAGATTCTATAAAAGCAAAATATTAACTTTAAAATACAAGTCATGTTCTTAAACAGCATCGGGACGCCTGCACTCTAATATGGATGTCATATATAGCATCCAACCCGATCATAAATGTGTAATATTTATATTTATATATATATATATATATATATATATGTGTGTGTGTGTGTGTGTGTGTGTGTGTGTTTGTGTGTGTGTGTGTGTGTGTACAAATGTTTTGCTTTCTTCTTTTCTTTCTCTTTTTTTCTTTTTCTTTTCCTTTTCTTTGTGTTAATTAATTTTGATATATTACTTCTTTTCCTTTTTTTCCCTTTTTCTTCGGAGAGGGGATGATTTTTTTTATTCTTTTTTTCTTAACTTTTTATATTTCACTTTCTGCTTTCTTTTTCCTTTTATTGATTTCTTATGCTTTTCTTTTTCCTCCTTTAACCTGCATATGTTATTACTTTTTTTTATTTTTCTTATATGGAATTTTTTTTTCATAAATTATCTGTCTTTTCCTTTTATGGTAATTGTTCTTATGTCTTCTTAAATTTTTAAATAATATAAAAAGAAGTGATGTTTCATAAGTAGCGTTTTTAAGTAACCATCTTTGTTCACCACCTGATGTTAGGTTTAAGCATCGAAACAAATATGCCTCTTTGTCGTGATTACTTGTTAATTCGTATGTAACAACTTATTATATATATATATATATATATATATATATATATATATATATATATATATATAACGTTTTCTTAGGTCAGTGATAAAAATACTTCAAGCGAATGAATCCTTTATGTCTTCAAAATGGAAATCCTACAAAATCACAAAAAGCTTTAATAATTAATAAAAAACACATCACCTGACCACTTTCAATAACACCACCAACAACAATAGTTGGTAGCACATTTAACTAGAAGTTAAAATAATTATATAATCAAGATGTTGACTCCCCACACTACCTTAAACAAAAGGTTAGAAAGGAAACTCCCATCGCCAATAAAAATGAGAAATGACAGTTACTAAATTTGAGAAGTATTTCAAGAAAAAGCTTTTATACATTTCAACCAACAGTTATTCTAATGATTAATGACGACAGTTTCCTGTATGGAAACAACCCCATTAGTATATACCTAAGGAAATTTTTTAGAATGTATTTATTTCCCAAAATTGTGGACTTCAGTATTCCTATTGTGTGTATTTTGTCTGGGATCTGATCAAGATTGTTAGGTTCTCTACTGGTAATGTCCATTCTTCAACTGACAAGTGACTCTGTTCTCGTATTAGCATTCCACATATGCCAATTCTCGATGTGAAGATTTTGATATTTTATTATCTTTGGCGAGATTTGCATCGTCTAGGATCGTAACATGAAAAAGATAACGTCTTTGGCTTTTTATCAGAGCTTATAATGTCTGGTCACTTGGCTGCAATCGCCTTTTCCGTGTTGATTGCTATGTCTCACGTGATTATTGCAATAGCGATATCAATACCCACATTTTTCACTCTTTTTGCTTCTCTTATTACTAATATTAATTCGGCATCTAATATAACTAATGCTTTATTAGTTCGTTAGTAGCAGTATTAGTATCACAAAGCGGAAGTGTTATGCACGATTATTCCTATTTCAAATATATATATATATATATAGAGAGAGAGAGAGAGAGAGGGATTCAATAAGCGTAGCTTAGACATGATACAAGGCCACAAGTATGGAACACACAGAGTGAGGATAGAACTCAATGCCGGACAAGATATATATATATAGAAAAGAAAATTCGGATTGCCAACACACAAACAGAATGTCTCATATCGAGAATATTCCACATTGAACATGAAGAAAAATTAATTATTTTTAATAATATGTAAAAATCTCCACTTTCACCTGAAGACGGTTGCGAGACCAGACCAGAAACACGTGTCGTGAAATTATGTAAAACAAAGTATAATATTTTTCTCAATAAATCCACATTACAACCAAAAACGTTTGCGGCACCCTCTTCTTTTTAATATACATACTTTTCTCTCGTTGGAACCACTACAAATATATTTCTTTTATATATATATATATATATATATATATATATATATATATATATATATATAAAGGTGAATTTGGCGTGTGTAATGGTTATATATATATATATATATATATATGTGTGTGTGTGTGTGTGTGTGTGTGTGTGAGAGAGAGAGAGAGAGAGAGTGAGGGGAGAGGGGCGAGAGAGATATATGTTAAAACTATTGATTTAACATTAAAACGCACGGTCTGAAGGATGAACCAAATTAAATTTGGATTTCATTTCAGCTAAACGTCTTATGGCGCAAAAAACTACTCATGCAATGTTAATGAGGAAGAACACCTCCGCAGCTAATATGACTTTACCATGATCCGGAAGATTTCTATTATTCTTTTTTTTTATTTATTTTTTTTTATTTTTTGTCATTTACAAATCTTATCTTTGGAGAAATTCTGAATTTGTCTTCCCACTATATATATTTTTTTGTTTTGTTTTTGTATGATAATAAATTTGCATAGTTCCCAGTTTAGTGCTATTCCTCCTCATTTATGTTACGTTTTCTGGGCTTTTAGGAGATACATTTTCTTGTTTGTTTTCATTTTTATTACCATCTTTATTTTTCCCATCCCTACATTCGATGATCTATATTGGATTTTATTGATTAAGAATCCCGCACTTTGCGATTCGTGCATTCATCGGGTGCAAACAGCGGTCAGGAAGTTCATCATATTAGAGATGATCAATCGATAATTCACGATGTCGTTGCTAATCGATCGATTTGTCCTGACGGTAAAAATTTGCTACCAGGGCACTTTCTGAAATTCTTTTATTTGATCATCTAATATTGTTCGATTTTTTCATGACGATATAATTACAATTATATAGTTTATATTTTCGTGTTCAACATTCATTTGACATAAACTTTTCATTCTTCATTTCTGATAATATTCATCAAACTCTTGATGTCTTTATTATTATTATTATTATTATTATTATTATTATTATTATTATTATTATTATCATCATCATTATTATGTTCGTTCCTTCGTTCTTTCGATATTTAGTTTACACGTATGTTACGCTCTGAATGCTTCATAAATAATGGCCTATTCCGTTTTAATCTGAGGGAAAGGCAGAAAAGTCATTTCAGAGACGTTGTGATAGATAGATATCTATCTATCTATCACAACGTCTCTGAAATGATAGATAGATAGATAGATAGATAGATAGATAGATAGATAGATAGAACAGAGTAGGCGATAACACTCTTATGTGTTTAACGCCTGCTTCAGTGAAATGAAAAAAAAGATCTTAAATCTTTTCATTTGTATTATCTTACTTGTTTAAGTAATGACCAGCATTTATACGTACGGTTGTTATCCCAATATGTGGCTAAACTTGTTAATGTCCATTACTTAACGTTGCAATAGGTGGGGGGGATTTTCATGTAGTCGTAAAACTCGCACTGAGCTTATATGTTCATTAAATATTATGATAGAAAATTCAAATAGGAAAATCGTGAAATTTCCAACTGCAATACTAGTCATTATTATTATTATTATTGTTATTGTTATTTACTCTGTCAATAATTTTTTAAAATGCCTTCTTATTGACATGACAGTCGCTTCAAACTGTAACGTACCTTTGAAGATCTTCGAAAAATTATCAAAATACAAGGACCTTGAAATCGAAATCTCAGAAATGTGACACATGGAGACATCAACAATTCCAGTCCTCGGATTGATTGGAAAAGATTCCGCTAGACGAATTGAATGTATTCGCGGTGGCCCAAGCCTTAAAGAAATGCAAAAAGTCTACTCACACATACAGCCTACACCTTACGAAGTAGGGTTATCTATGCAAAATGTGAGTGATCTTGGGTTGTTTTTGCTGTTTTAAAAAATGCTCAGTGGAAAATGTCATGATGCCATTTCTGACCTTAGGTCTCTAGTTTGAACACAGAAAGAAATGAGTATACACCAGAAATCAAAGGAATAATAATAATAATAATAATAATAATAATAATAATAATACCTACTCTACATGGCTGATCTCAAACTCTTTGCCAAAGACGACAAATACTTCAGTGACGACATAGGTATGGACTTCGGATTAGATAAATGTGCAAAAGTAACATTCAAGAAAGGTAGAATTACAGAAACACCCTTAATAGATTTAGATTTTGTCACAAAGATTAGGGAACTGGAGCATGATGAAGCTCATAAGTACCTAGGAATTAGCGAAGGAGATGGCATACAACACCCCCAAATGAAGGAAAAAATAAGAAAAGAGTACTACAGGCGTGTACGTCTGGTACTAAATACTGAGCTAAACTCAAAAAACAGAATATCGTCCATAAACACATTGGCTGTCCCTGTGGTGCAATACAGCTTTAATGTCCTTAACTGGACCATAGCTGAAATTAAGCGAATGAACGCCAAAACGAGAAAGCTTCTCACTTGCTATCGCATGCATCATCCCAAAGCTGATGTTGATCGTCTGTATGTGTCCAGATCCGAAGGAGGCAGAGGATTAGTTCAACTAGAACTGTCCTACAAAACTACAACAATTGGCCTCCAAAGATACTTGGAAACTACAGAAGACTGGATGATGGTATGCGTCAAGGAACATGAAAGTAGTAAGTGTCTTTACTCCGTAATAAAAGAAGCCAACAAATTCAAAATGGAGTTTCAAATGGGCGTAGAGATGCAACTACAGCCCAATACACCGGCTGAAACTGCAAAATACTTAAAAAAGACAGCAAAGACGAATGCAACCGACCAGATACAGAAGCGATGGCAAGATAAACCGCTTCATGGCCAATACCCTGCCCGTACCAAACAAGATGACGTAGACAAAACCCGTACCCATCAGTGGCTACGTAGTGCAGGGTTGAAAGCTGAAACTGAAGGTTTTATCCTTGCTGCACAGGACCAATGCTTATTAACTAGGAATTATCAAGCACATATACTAAAATATTGTGCCAGCCCAAAATGCAGATTCTGTGATAAATATCCAGAAACGATTGATCATCTTGTATCAGGTTGCATATTGGCACCCACTGAATATAAAACCTGACATGACAGAGTGGGCCAATATCTGCACTGGAAAATCTGCAACTTCTACGGGAAGAAAACTGAAAGAAACTGGGATGAACACCAACCAGACCCGGTTACGGAGATAGGACCTGTTACAATTCTATGGGACTACACAATACACACTGACAGAACAATCAAAGCCAACCGCCCAGATATTGTTATTAAAGACCACCAACAAAAACGGTGCCTCCTTGTTGATATGGCAGACGCTGTGAAAAAAGATCAAGTTTCTACAGACAGATATTTCAAACTGATGCGAAGAAATTTTACAGAAAAATAGGCAAGCAAAAAATTGAAGTGACCCATCTCTCCCTAACAATAGAAGCGGTTATATAGTTCTGGGAAAAATATGGATGTGTCCTAAAGAACTTAAGAAAGAAGCAGATTTGATTAAGCAAGAGGTAGAACGGAAGAAAAATAAAAACAAACATGAGCGGAAATCACAGAAGAGGGTGTTGAATGTGCACTGCAAAAAGCGCACAATTGGAAATCTTCAGGAATAGTTACAATTCCTAACATTTGGCTATATTATCTAAATACAGCATACAAAAGGACTAACCAAAGAACTTCAAGAAATGGTCAATGATCCTACTAAAATTCCGTTATGGGTAACCAAAGGAATTACGTTATTTCTACCCAAGTGTGGTGACACAACTGTCCTAAAAAACTACAGACCAATTACACGTCTTCCTACTACTTACAAACTGTTGACATCTATTCTGAGAAAACAGACATATTCCTTCTTAGAAAAAATGATATACTACCTCTTGAAGAAAAAGGGTGCAAACATGGCTCTTACAGATGTAAAGACCTATTACTTATTAATATGATGATCGTGGAAAACTACTTCAATACAAAGAAAAATCTTAGTACTGCCTGTATAGATTACCATAAAGCATTCAGTAGTGTGCCCCATTTCTGGATCTTAAAGTCTTTAAATATATACGACGTATCACCCGCCCTCGTCAATTTCATCAAACAATGTAAGTCGATATGTAAAACAATGCGTCACCTGAATCATATAAATGGAATCTACAAGTCTGGTGAAATAAATATCAACAGAGGAATATTTCAAGGTGACTTTGTCGTCCTTACTATTTTGCATATCCCTAATAGCATTAACAAGCGAACTTGGAATATAAATGGAATAAAGCTATAAAATGTATCATTAGAAAATAAGTCATCTTTTTTATATGGAAGGCTTGAAGTTGTATACTAAGGACGACAGTGAGTTGTAAGGTCTAAAAGCAATAAAATGTTTCAGTGATGACATTGGAATGGAATTGCGTTTGGGTAAATGTGCTGAAGCCACAATTTTACGAGGATCACTACAACAAACCTCCTCTATTAACTGGGGTAACAATCAAAGATTTAGCGCAAGAAGAAGGTTATTAGTACCTCGGTGTAAATGAGGCTGAAGGAATTATGAAGATGGTTATAATAATAATTATTATTATTATTATTATTATTATTATCATGCGATTGCATTTTCACGTAACATGTCCTGCAGTTATCGTTGGAGACTGTATGGGAGAAGGTCACTGAGCATTTCTAGAACTGCGCATTTCTCTATGCTGAATACCACTCCTATGTCATTGCCGTATTTCTTAACTGTTTTAATGAAAGTTTCACCGAAGTTAAGCATCGTCTAGCCTGGTCAGTACCTAGATGGGTGATCGCTTGGTAATACCGTGTGCAGTAAGCTTGGTTGTCCGCTTGGTATAATTGATAATAGCTCGAAATGTTTAATCGGAGAGCTGAGTTCCACTTCCAATCGGGTTCGTTATATTCACTTATGCGCAAATACGCTTGGGGAAGGCATGAACCCATCTCTTTTCTCCCACCCCAGTTATGTGTTAATTAGTAAGACTTGTATTACTAAACAATTATTATCTCGAAAAAAAATCATTCGATATAAAAAAAATAATTCTGGCTTTAAATAACCTGCAAATGGTTGACAAGCAGTAGAAAAAATCAATCTTTACATTCGTCTGCATGCTACTGATCGCACTGTAGTTCCTTGGCTTCTTCTAATGTATTTTTGGATGTGAAGTATTCTGACTCTGGTCATCCCTTTTGGCCATTTTATTTCCTCAAGAAATTTTTAAGTTCTTGAAATTATTATATAGTTTAGAGAATTTCTAGAACCAATATCTATGGACTCCATCTGAAAATAGTGTGCTCCAGTTGGTTAATTTACATTTTTTTTAAAGAATTATGAATGAGTTTATTTCGATGCTTTCTCTTCGATTTCTTTAAAATCTTTACTTTTCAACAACTACTAAAGTGGTTTATTTTATTTCTTTTGGCTTCCCATATTCGTAGCATATGGTTTTATGCTGTCTGCTTTTTTCCTTTATGTTCTTGATTAATCTACCTTCAACGTTTTGAAACATGCCGTTTTGCATGTATTTTATAATCCTATGTCGTATCTATATATTTTTAGTCTTTTTGCGGGTATACACTTTTGATTAATTTTTTGTAAGTCCTATAACCTAGTTTGTTATTTCGATATTTGCATTTCTATTCTGATTTCCCAAGCTGGTTTGTTATTTTTGCTGTTCAGCGTTTTCTTAAATTTCGCCGTCACTATTCTTGCAACAGCGTAGATTGCGTCATTCAGCTCTGTGATGTTTTTAATTTTCATATGTTGTAGAAATTTCCTCTTCCTTTTACGTTCTGAGTTTACTTTTTTCTTTCTTGCTTAGTTTTTATAAAATATATTTGATCATCAGTTCTGCTTCTGTTACGGTGGTAGCTTTTACATCTTCTGTTGCTCTTGAATTTATATTAAGCAATCTTTTCATTGGTATATTTTTCCTTCGGATATTATTCCAATAATGCTGGCTGATTCTTCCATTAGTAAATCTCGTTCTTCATTTTCTATTTTCGTCAAGATTCACTGCAGCTTCCGATCCAATATTCAGTTTTCTTTCAATAGTTTTTAGCTCCTTTTGGCTTCTTGTTTACACTAGACTTCACCTCCGACCATTTTGCAACCATTCAGTACTTGTATCTTCTAATGAATGCTATTCTTTTCAAGTAACATGAAATCAATAAATTATTGTCCTCTTCCGTTTTTATCCACTAGCCAACATTCATTCGTTAATCACTGTATCATTCGTTCAGGCTATCAAACCGGAATTTCCGGAGAAAGACCGGGTCCTTACTGTTGGTCACCAGAGCAGCACCTGCCAGTTATAAAGCACGTTTTTATTAATAAGCATATTCCTCATGTTTATTGATCAGCATATTTGTGCTTGCCTTGAGAAATGGGGATTTAAGGTTACACAAAATCTAGTATGATGGATCGGCTTAACCTAATCATAATCCGAGAGTGCTATATTGGGCCTTATCACCAAGATTATCTAATATCGGTAATCTGAGTGGTAATAGTAGTGTGTGCAAAACTGTATGGAATTAAACAGGCATTCCAAGCACACATAGTTGTAGGTGCTAGAATATTAAGAATGGGTTTGGATATTTTAAGTTACAGTAAATAGTATGTTTAAACGAGGCATAAAATACAGTGTATGCAAAACAAAGCATTTGAACACTTATATTTCAGATTAATGTGGGGGTCTTCCAGTAATCTATCCTTGGACATATGTTGTTTCTTAGCTTCCTCAAGAACCTTCCTGATGTCATCAGTTTTCAATAGGTGTATATATGAAGATAATACAATTATATACTCCTGTCTTAATAGCAAGTCCGACAGAGATGACAGAATAAAACTGGTAACTACATTCGAAAAGGACGTTCAATCAGTAGTTCACTTGGGCAAAGAAAGGCTTGTAAATTTTAACGAGTCGAAATCAAAACTGCTTTCATTTAATCACCACAAAGAACCTTTTCTGTCTGCAATCACCGTTGGTGATGCTAAAAGTAAGGAGAGCAATCTCGGTGCCTTCTTGAGCTAAAGTTTTCCATTGACATGAAGGCGGGCGATTTTATTGAATCAATTTCTGGCTCTACTGCTAGAAAAGGTTTGTTCACTGTGTCGTGCCAGACAATTTTTCTCATCAGGATCCATTTTGCACTTTTATAAATCTACCATTCATATGTGCATTGAATATTGCTGCCATATCTGGTCTGGTGATCCTACTGTATATCTCGAAATTCTTTCAAAGTTCAAAGAATGTTCTGTAAATGTTATCAGTCCTGACATGGCATCTCGGCTTCATTCACTTTCCCAGCACCGTGACATGACTTCCCTGTGTCTTTTCTATAAATATGTCCATGGCAATTGTTCATGTGAGCTTTCTTCCTTGGTGCCTCGGTTATATGAATTTAAGCGTGTTACTAGATTGGCAACTAGGTCCCACCGTTTCTCTGTTGAACTAGTTACATGCAACTAACTGTTCTATTCTAATACTTTATTTTTCGCACTTTTCGCCTGTGGAATTACCTTCCGATTTCTGGTTTCCCAGTTACCTACAATTTTCAAAAATTAAAATGCAATGCCAATCGATATCTTATGCCTTCTTGAATTCTGTTCTTTTATTTTTTCCCTTTCTCCTAACTTCTCCCCACTAAAGTCTTTTCATTCTCTTTCACTCCCGGTAACCCCTTGCATCCTAGTGGCATTATCGCCTTGCTTGGGGTGAAATGATTAAAAGTAAACATTTAAAAAGATATAAGAAAGGAAAAGAATATAAGAATATGACCAATTCATTTCAAATATTCAATTTTACGTTGAAATGTTAAGCTTTATATAGAATTATATACAATTCTCCATTCGGAGTTTTTACCAGATGTTTGTTGTCCCTACTTATCTACATTTCATTGCCTATCTATTTCTTCTGATTTATCTATAATTTTTTATTTATGTTTCTCTTTCACTTATCTCATTTGTTTCTCATTTCTTTCCCTACGTCGCTTTTTCATGTTTTTTCTTTCTCAATATCTTTTTCTCCCCACTTCGTTGCCTGTTGTTTTCTTCTTCTTTGTCTATCTCTTTTTCTTGTCTCTTCTTCCCAACCAGATTAGTTTTCTTCCCTCTTATTTTTTACCTTTTTCTTTCCTCTTCTTCTTTAATCTAACTTCCTTTCTTCGCTTTCTTTACCTATTTCTTCTTCTTCTTCTTCTTCTTCTTCTTCTTCGTTTTTTTCCTTTTATTTTTTATCTATGCCATCTTCTTCTGTCTTCTTTAGTTATCACCTTTAATTCTCTTTTCATCTTTCTCTTTCATTATTTCTTTTTCTTTCCATATCTTCTTTACTTCTCTCTTCTTTTTCACCTTCTCCTTTTCGCTCCTTTTTCACCTTCTTCCTGCTTCTTTCTCTATTTTTCTTTACTGTTCTTTCTCTTTCTGTTTTTCTTCCTTCTTCCTTCCCCTCGCTTTTTCTCTTTCACCTCTTTCCTTTTCCTTCCTATCTCTCTCTTTTCATCTTTGCCTTTCTCTCTCTCATTTCTTCCTCTTTTAGATTCTTACTTTTTCTTCCTTCACCTTTACTTCTCTCTTCACAGTCTATATTCTTCTTCCCCTCTCTCTACTTTCATTCTTCTTCTTTTGATCCCTTTGGTATTGTGCTAGTCACTTGCTTACACCTACAGCTGCTTAACGAATTCTACAAATATTTCAGCCATGACACTTCATTTTCCAGTATTTTCACAGAGAATTACATAAACAATTTACAGCAACATCAGTAGAGAATATTTCCTCTGGCTTTGTTTCTAAAGTCCAAATCTTTAGAAGTACCTAATAATAAAAGTATTTATAATCTTTCTATGCGTACTATTTTTCTTGACACAGTCTTGCATTCCTGATACTGATTTTGCTTAAGGAAAAACCTAACAAAAATTATATTTGTTTGTGCAAAATGCTATTTTAAATCTTTTGGTTGTTATAAAAAATACATTCTTATAAATATTTGTACATTTTTTGATGATATCCTTTCTCATCACTAAAGCTGAGTTGTTTCCACCATATTTTGACGCCTAAACATGACTTTTTGGGGAGTTTTGACGCTCGATCTAAACATTTCACGTTGTTACCGCTTACTAACGACTATAATTATAATTATACAAATCGTCACACATGACCTTACAACATTACAAATTTAACAAAGTCTCCAAAATGTAATAGATATGAAAGCAAGGAAGAATTTCTTTAACAAACGACAGTGATCCTTTCTAAAGAAGATAATTGATTGATTTGATTTGATTTTTTAACGATATATCAACACCTTATGGGTCATTTAATGTCGAAATTTATTGGAAATAATAAATATCTGATATTTTGCTTTTACAATTGAATACTCATTTTTTTGTGTATATACATGTTTTTGTGGACAGGATTACTAGAGGCGGTCATGTGTGTTTTGGGCTCCAGTTATATTTTGGAATACAGTTTGATTCAAGAATTTATAGGATCTTATATGGATTAATATCATGATAGTTATATCATGACATCAGTAGTTTAGTATTATTTTAACGGATTTAGGTAAAGTCACTACAATTTTTTACTATGAATATTGTTTGTATTTTTATATAATTGTAATATATATATATATATATATATATATATATATATATATATATATATATATATATATATATGTAGTTGTATATTTAGGCAGCAATCCTTCGTTTATGCATGTTTCATTAAAAACGACAGAAAAGGTACTACGGTTGAGCTTTTTATCTTTTTTTCTTGTGTTCTAACAAGAGCTTTCTTCTCTGGACAAAGAGTGTGTAAAAACTGTCCAAATGTTTTATATTTCCGAGCGCTTTCGGCTATACCTTTAGCCATTATCAAGGATGATTTGATTTTTCAGCTTAACTGAGTGTGTGCATTATGTGTATGTTTTAGTGTGTTGTAGGGATGTTTTAATTTCAGAATACGGTTAGTACATTGTGACCTTGTTCGTAGTTAATGTTAAGAGTTGGCTTTTTCTTTTTTATTATTAAAGTTTCCATAATAAAAAAAAGAAAAGGCCAACTCTTAACAACATTAACTTGTCTATCGTTTTTAATTATATATATATATATATATATATATATATAGATAGATAGATAGATAGATAGATAACTAGACTCGTTTCGAAAAACCCTCGAATTTTTGATTTGCTAATCAAATCAATCTCACACTGGAATCGGTGGAAATGACCAGGCAGATAAAGCAGCCAGGTCTACTCTAAATATGACCATAGAAAAAAATTTCAAAATACCATATACAGACCTTAAAATGAAGATAAATAAATACATACTGCAACAAAGACAACAACGCTGGAACAGCAATAGTAATAATAAATTACTAAAAATTAAACCTGAATTGCGAGAATGGAAACAGAGCTATAGGAAAAATAGAAAAGAGGAAGTGATATTGTCCAGACTTCGTATAGGCCATACAAGGACAACACATTCCTACTTACTTGAAGCAAAGCAACAACCAATGTGTTATGCATGCCAGACCGCATACACAGTGAAACACATTCTCATTGAATGTACTGACCTAGCCCATATAAGAGAAACGCTTTATAGTGCAAGTAACATGAAGGAACTGTTCCAAAAACTGACATGGATAACATAATATCGTTCCTGAAATCAGTCAATTTGTACCAAAAAAATCTAAAAACATAAAAAAGTTGGGAGTTTTCTGCAAACTTTTGCTGCAAGGAATGTTTTCAACAAAATCTGATTCTTTCTGCATACCATTTCTCAAAAAGGAAGAAACTTCCTACGATACAATTCTCTACAAAAAATTTTTTTTGACAGAACCAGATTTTTTTCTACAAACCATTTCATTTCTAAAACCTTTTTCAGCATGGCAAACCTCTCCGTTTGTGGAAATGGAAGGGACTATTATATTGGAAAATAATATTCCAATAATAACCTGATTTGACATTAAATGACTGAGGAGGTCGATATGTCGTAAAACACAAACAAACAAACAAACAAACATCAAATCAATCTCGAGGGAAAAAAGTTTTTAAAAAAGAAAGAGCAAGAAACATGAACTTCTGTCGACAAAAAATCGCACAGATGCAGGTCTGAAGCCCAAAGAAAAAACCCCGATACGAGTAAACAACTAACTAACAAAAGAGCTCAATACAACCGTAGAGCAGACCTAGATACACCGAGTTTGGCCAAACTTTCCCTGACGATCCGTTTAGGTGAAACCTAGGTAGTTTTGTCTGGCTCACTGGGTGTATATATATATATATATATATATATATATATATATATATATATATATATATATATATATATATTGCTTGTAGTTTTACTATAAGAATGTATTTTATACTTTCATTGTGTTTTGATTGGGGATTCGCTATTTACACCCCCATAGCTGGGACTCTAACAGGCGCTACCATACCGGATTAGGGTGGACCTGGGAAGAATAGCAAAATAGATCAGAAGACTTGCTGCTGGATGTAGTTTATACTGGGTGATGCAAAAGTCGCGCACCATAAGGTTTTTATTAATTAATCATGTTTTAAACGTCTAATTTGTTTTAATAGGTTATGTTGCGTGGCCACCAAGGTCACCAGACCTCACACTCTTAGAGTTCTTTCTGTGGGGCCCACTTGAAATCAGTTGTTTATCAGACGCGCCTAATAAATATTGAAGAACTTAAAGAAAGGATTAAATATGAATGCAGTAAAATGACAGAGGGAACTCTCCAACATGTTAATGAATCATACAAGTACAGAATTGAAATGTTTTTGAAAAAAATAGGACATTTTGAAGAACACATATAACAATGAAATAACTAGTAAATAAAAATTTAATGTGTAATTATACTTTAATCATTTATCCCTATGATGCGCAACTTTTACCTCACCCTGTATGTTTCTGAAAACTACAGATAAAAAATGGAGGACATTTTGAACAGTACATATAACAATTAAATGGCTCGTACATAAAATGTTCATGTGCAATTATACTTTTAATAAATTATCGCGATATTTACCATCCCCTATATATATATATATATATATATATATATATATATATATATATATATATATATATATATATTAGGCAAAAGTCGCGCACCGTAGGGCTAAATAATTAATCATGTTTTGGATTTTTTTTTTTTTCTGGGGCCTTTTGAAATTAATTGTTTATCAGACGTGCCCAAGAAATATTGAAGAAGTTAAAGAAAGGAATAAATATGACTGCTGTAAAATGACAGAGGAAACTCTCCGATGTGTTAATCAACCATACAAGCACAGAATTGAAATGTGTTTTGAAAAAATAGAAGGACATTTTGAACTACACATATAACAATGAAATAACTAGTAAATAAAAAGTTAATGTGTAATTATACTTTAATAAATTATCCCTATGATGCGCAACTTTTACCTCACCCTGTATGTTTCTAAAAACTACAGATAACCACAATAAGCACCATAACACCGCGGAGAAAGAACAGCTGTAGTTTGACGCTACCGCAATGTTATCTATTGCACAACTGCCGAATGTCTGTCAAACTTCTTTAAAAAGAAAAAAACAATATCGACATGAAATCTGTCAAGTTTGCTTCTAGGAAACTTGGTTCATTGTGTCGTGCTAGACAATCTTTTTCTCCAGAATCTATCTTGACTATTTATAAGTCTGCCATTCGTCTGTGCATTAAATATTGTTGCCACATCTAGCTTTCTGTTACTGCTATGTATCTAGAGATTCTTGACAAAATCTCAAAAAAAAAATTTGCAATATTATCAGTCTTGACCTGATATCTCGAATTCAAATTCGAATTTCTCAGCGCCTTAACGTAACTTCCTTATGTTTTATTTTTCTATAAATATTTTCACGGTGATTGTTCTGGTGAGCTTTTTTCATGAATTTAAGTTGTAGTACTAGATTGGCAGTTAGGTCTCGTCATTTTAATCTTGAGAATGCTAAGTGTAACTGTAAGTTATATTGTTATAGTTTCTTCTCTAACACTTCTCGCCTGAGGAAATCACTTCCGGCTTCTTGCTTTCCTGCTAACTATGATCTTCAAAAATTTAAATACAACTTTAATCGTCATCATCTTTGAATTCTGTTCTTTTACTCTCCTTTCTACTCAAAAGCATTTTTTTTTTCAGTTTCTTTCGCCCTCATTAACAATTTATATCTTAGTGGCTTCGTTGCCTTGCTTGGAGTGAAACGATTAAAAGAAAAAAAATTATGTTCATATCTCTGAATGCTTTGACCTTTAGTAATTAATGGAGTTCCTGTAAAAGTATTATTACCAAAAACACTAATTATATTTCTAAAAAATGGTTAGGAATTAGCTGTAATTCCTACAGTTAAGTGAGTTACCAGACGACCAAAATGGTAGAAGTCTGTAAAGAGAACCGAACACTCTACAGGCAGTGTTCGGTGGTACTAGCTACTACTCAAATGTCATAAAATATGCGAATATCTATTTAGAACGTTCGCGCAAAACAATAATTGATTACAAAGATATAAAAACATTTTCTCACGTTTTTATCATTAATAAAATGAATTTCATTATATTAATTAATTTTCTCTGCCTCTTCGTTTGCACTACGTCAAAAAAAATCTTAGAAGTGTCTGTGAGAGTTGACTCACCCTTTACTTCTTGAACTGTCAACTATAGTAGGTAAGCCTTCGAAAAAATTCACAATCTTGAAAAAAATGGCTTCCCCATGAAATTAGGGAAAAGAAACATACATCTACATTTAAACCAGGGGTGGGCAACCACACGTGGCACGCCAAGCAATTTTCCAATGGCAGGCAACCGCAAATGACATCACGAAATCTAAACCAATAATCACTACAACGCAAAGAACATATTTAGATGTTTCAATTTTAATATATAGTAAAGTATATATATACTATATATTACTATATGAAATATATTGTAGAACAGGTATATTGACCTTGACTTGTATAAAAATACGTATGCTGTTGGCACACTGAATGATTTTAAAACCCTAAGTCGGCATAGAGTGAGCAAAAGGTTGTCGACCTCTGATTTAAACAATTGTCTTTTTTGGTTCAATAATAATTATGAAATTAGATAGACATTGGTTATAAAAAATGGACTTCATTAGGCGAACCCAAAACGAAGTGTGTAGATTGTGGACATTCTTTCATACAAAACCTACGAAGGGAAAATTATTTTGTCTGTTAACAATTGCTTAGACCAGCACTGCTCAGTTCTACAGGGATTAACTGATGCGTTTGAATAGCGCATTGTTTGCAGTTTGGATACATTATTAGATGTTTGTAATATTTTTAGTAAATAAAAACCGCTAAGAACATTAAAAAAAGAAATTTAAAGCTGTCAAAATTAAGGTGTTTCAGAATTTTTTGTGAATGTTATTCAATTGACGAGTGTATTGCTTTTGTAAACAGCCGCGTTATTGAAAGTTAAATTGGCGCAAAAATTGAAGTGAAATTTCCTTTGATGTCCGATTCAAAAGTCAATTACAAAAGAAAAAAAAACATTAAGAAAACTTTATTATATGTAAAATTTCTTTTAAGACGTTTTCATTTTTAACTTCGCATTCATTGCTGTCTTCTCTATTTATCTTTATTCTTTTCGGATGTATGACATCTTCATTCTTTTTTTTTTTTTTCTTCTATTGTCTCATTCTTTCTGTCTGTCTTTCAATCTCCTTTTCTTTCTGCCTACTCTTTGATGTGTCTTCTCACTTTACACTGATTTCGTGGTTTGCTTTTTTACAAACTCTTT
>CAHIKZ030000129.1:0-12500 GCA_903632075.3 Acanthosepion pharaonis | reverse complement strand
AAAAGGTAAAATTGGCACAAGGCTACACTGACGGAGCATTTGTTGATATCATATACTCAACTTCGATTAGCCTAGAGAAATGTAGCATTCGAACATCCATAGAAGATTAGATTCAATACATTAGCGAATTTGGTTACCAAGATATTTGGTCATCGAGATATTTGGTCATCGTGATATTTGGTCATCGAGAGGCAACCACTAAGACTATTGCTATTTATTCTGCTCATCTGTCTGGTACCAAGCTACATGTGAGTGGCACTCAGTGAGAATAATGTGCTATTAAGGTAGATTGTTAACCACTGCTCCACGGTATGACACGCCGATTATTAAGATCTACTAATTGAATAACCTGGCATAATCAGGTACAAGAATAAATCTTGAGTGGCAAGATTGTTTAAGCTAATCGTTCAAGTAGGAAAGGCTTGCTAACCTAGAAAATCAGCATTTGAAATTATTATATCTATTTAGATTCGAATAATGATCACTGTCGTTTTTATGAAATATACAACTGATCCAGCCACGTAACAGACAAAAATACAAAGTTACTGAGTTAATCTGAGTCAAGTACCCGACTACAAGTGTGACAGCACTCAGTGCGGATCATACTACATCAATAGCAATGGCCTGCGAGATTATCTTAACTTTCATTGAAAATAGTTTGATGTATTCTTATTTTTATTCTGATAAGTTAGTTAAGAAGATAAAACCACCTCAGTATTAACTGCAGACATCAGGGAAATCCATGACCCCACCACCTGTACATGCACGAGGAGAGTGCTATCAGTTCGATATCCTGTGCTATCTTTGCAGACTTTGCAAATAGGTATCACCTTTCATAATTCTAATTTTTCGTAGTGTGATGAATTATAGAAATTTTAGTTTCTCTGTAGAAACTCAATAATATTGAAACGCCACCCGAAACATGGAACTCATTTGCGAGGCGAAAATACTCAGCATTAAGCGAGTGTTGAAAAGTTTTTCTGCACAACAATTAATAATATTTTTAATCTGACATTCTTTCTTATTACTGTAAATTTACCCACTAAATATAACGTTTAGAGCAATGGTTCCAAACCTTTTTGACACATGCACAACTTTTACCATAACCATTCGATGAAGAAAAAAAAGCTTATTTTATTTTTACTAATAAATAAATTGAAGAATTTTATTATAGAAATAGTCAATGTATATGCTTTATTTTGAAGTAAAACTGATTTAATGAAAATAAACTTGTATTTAACAACTAAATTCTATGGAACATTTATGTACGCTTGTAAAATAACTCATAATAAATCATTCTAAAATAAGTGAGTAATTAATAATTTTTTTAAAAAAGTGTAGATTTATTCAATGAGAATAACACCTCCTGCCAACAGGGTCACATCCTTAGTAATATTCACCAATTAATATAACACCTTTGGCCGCCGCCTACACTCAGTGATGTAGCCATAGTTAGTGGTCCGGACAACGTTTTAACCGTAGGGTTACGCTGTGTTGGTCAATGTTAACGCTGGTTCAAGCTGGGTTTTGGTCACTGGCTGCTTCGATGCACACCAACTCTGCCCACGTAGTGTTCTTGATATCAGAGCAGTAGAAGAATGTTGTCGTTATGGCAGAGCTGGTTCATGCCGTGGCGAGTGCTATATTAAGGAAGAAAAATATCTTCACGACGAAAAAATAATACGAAAGATTCATGGGGTCAATATTCAGTTGATTTATACAGTTATTGGTAAAAGAAAAATTAACCCTTCCCTCATCAATCTCTATAGTGACATTGAGCCCTGTCTAAACTTCTGAATCTTGGAATCAGAAAATCTAGTGACAGCCGACGAGGCACTCGATACCAGTTCCCAGCCCAAAGTCTCTGTTTATGTGCACTTCGGCACAAAACTGATGTGATTTTCATTAATTGTAATAAATATTTTCTATGTTCCCTACTTCTGCTTTCTTAATCAACTTTCCAAATTTGTAAAATTATCGACTTTTCTTGGGAGTAGTAGTAGTAGGTATTGCTCCTCCCTTAACTCCAATCTGCTTTACTTCACATCTCACACCACTACTCCGCACAGGCGGGACTAAATTCTGCCTCTTCTTCATTCCTTCTCGGTATTCTAACTCTGCTTCTCGGGACTGGTATAGCTGTCTAATTTTTAAAGTGTGTAGGTGAAAAGACCTGGTTTATTCTCCTTATTAATTTCAATTGTTTCACTCGTTTCCTGGACCCACCTGTTCAGCGAAAACACAAACTATATTGCCTTCTCATTTTAACCTTCCGAGTGATAGATATAAATTATTTCCCAATTTGTTTTCTCCAGTAAATTATATTTATTTAAAATCTCAAGAGACAAACTGTTTGCTATCCTTGAGCCGGTCGCCGTTTTAGCGAAAACCTAAACCAGATCACTTGCCTATGATGACGGATCAATTTTTATAATCGTAACATTTGCAGCGGGTTCATTCTCTGTTTTCATATCTCAATTCGCTTTCGCTAACGAAAATATAATTCCCGCATGCTTCTCTTTTCAACAATGATATGTGTTTTTCTAATTTCCCAAGAAAATCAGAAAGGCATTTTCAAATTTGCTTTACCCTCATGCAGATTTTCGATAGGTAAAAGTAAACTCTTGGTGCATCATTCCAATTCGTAGAGGTGAGGCAACCCAGATGACCCTTTATTCACTTTCACCTTACCAGGAAAAATGTCTTCCATTTTCTTTCTGCGTCTCTATCTTCTAGTTCATATTTCATTTTAGCCTAACCCTTTTCTGCTTAGAATTAATGTTTAGCCACTTCACAGCTTCTGTGCCACACCTGTGGTTGATGCTGCTCTGCGAATTCTTTTTATATATTCTGCTCCATCAATTCCAATGATAGTTGATGATCATTCCTTTTCACAATGTCTATTACTAAATTAATTAATTTATATTAATATTTTATTTTATTAATAATACTTAAAATTAATATTATTAATTATTAATATATTAAATTAATTTATATAATAAACTATTATCTTTATATGATTTTCATATATATATATATATATATATATATATATATATATATAAAATTCTTCTTTTATATATCCTTCTCAGTTTTTATTCAACTTTTACAATCAAAACATCCGGTAGAGTAAAAGGTACGCTAACTTACATCACTTGATCTCGTTTTCTGCTTGTTTTAGAGTTGTTATTTTTTTTTTTTTTTTTTTAGCGTTTTAATATAGCGTTGGTTACTGTAGAAATTGCAATACTCAGTCGTAACAATCGTTCCAAAGAGAAATCGCTCTTGAGAACCATTGGTTTAGGGTAATAAAATATAATATTGGATTAAAGAATCCATTAATCGCATAAATTAAATTTGTTTACACGTTGTGCATAAAAATAAGGTTAACGGATATAGACTTAGAAAAGTCAGAAGGAGTGACGTGTATTTCTTAAAAATAGAACCATTGAAATTCCTTTTGCTGTGATGGCTTCCTGTGGCTCAATGATAAAGCAAACTTGGCTTAAAACTTGTTTCCTAAATTAAAAAGGGAATACCATTTACAGGAATGTAAGTATGTAGGAAGTGTTTAAATGGACGACGGAAAATGTGACATCCAAAGGCGCATTGGAATAACGGAAGATACTTTCCAAATTTAAAAAAAAGTATTAACAAACACAATAATTTCGTTAAAATCAAAGGAGAGCCGAACTTTTATGTAATATCCGTCCCCCCCCCATATGGCAGTGAAAGCTGGACAATTTATCTACAGGGGAAAAGGAGACTTGAGGCCCCAGTGATATGGTTCTACAGAAGAATGCTTAGAATAGTATGGACGACGAATGTGAGTAACGAGAAAGTTTTAAGAAAATGTAACAAGAGGAGCATTTATACTTAAAACCAGAAAGATACTTCACGAGGAAAGACATTCACAGGACATATTTAAAGTAGGAGGAGGCAGTATAAAACAGCGAGCAACCTACAAAACCAGCTTGTGTCAACGGATGGCAGAATAGAGAGAGAGAGAGAGAGATAGTTAAAAACAAATGTTGCTAAGAAGTCTCAAGGATAGGAAATTATGGAGAACCGTGATCGCTCGCGTCCTGAAAGGACACGACACATAAAAAAATATTACTATTAGTGTCTACTAAAACGTTAAGAAAAGACATCCTATTATTAATGTTGAGTTCATTAGTGAAGTGGGGAGCAGAGTCTTTTCCAAAGTATTCTTTAAGCTTTTTTTTTTCCTCTGTGTTTTTCATTAATATGAATATGTCATCTGCGTTAATTATGACCTTGTGTCAGACTTACAACAGGTACTCGGTACATACTGGTCGTTGGCGATATAAAACACTGTGGATTATACGAGAGAAACGTTTTTATATTTCACAAAGTACTTTATAAAAAAATCAATTGATTTTGCAAAAAAACAAATTTCGATTTTAGCACCCTACTTGCAAATGAAGTCCGTCAGAAATGTATGGCACTGTACTTTTCTTTGTAATTTTTAAAATATTTCGAACATAAATTCGTTTTTATAACAATTCGTTGAACCTTTGTTTCTGGAACTGTCATAAAAATTAGACTCCATATAAGACCTCTTCTCAACTGGAAAAAAAAATCGTTTTTTTTTTTAATTGAATTCAAGTGAAAAATGGAGATTTTTTGTTTCGGCTAAAATCTATACTAACAGATTGGACTGACAACAGCATGCTCACTATCGAATGACGCTAGACACTCAAAAACTATGGTCTTTTAGCGATTATGGTATCGGAAATGCATTCTAAGGTCGAGAACTATCTCACTAGAAGGTTCTGTTTTCCTCTAGTTTGTGTTTCTGAATGTAATTATACGAGTTCTTAGTTTCTACCAATCGTAGACACGTCAAGTGAGAGTTGATATTGACTAAATTTTGATATTGACTAAATTTTGATATTGACTAAATTTTGATATTGACTAAATTTTGATATTGACTAAATATTGACTAAATTTTGCTCCCTACACTGCAATTTTTTTCCATGTTGCATTAAAATAAGGAGAGTCTTGCGTTTGACGATCCCCAAGTAAGTAAGTCCGAGAAGAGAGAAATAAATAAATAAATAATGATGATGATGATGATGGTGGACAATTTCAAGCACCGCTCGTATGTAAATCTTGTGGGGTTAGGGTGATAAATAATTCCTAGTTGTTTTAAGTTTTTTCTATTCTGCAATAATCCTCCGTTTAAACGCTGAGTAGGATCATCGCTTCTCTCGCTGTAACCGGTGTTGACCGGACCGGAAGCCGAGACAAATAAAGTAGATCTCTTGAATAGCGTTTCTGGTTTACTTTTTCTCTCTGCTTTATAAGCCTTTGTCTGACCATAAAACCCTACTTAGCTCACAATACCGACTTACTAAATGTAGGATTCATAACACGCAAACGTGTAAGTGTTGAAGGAAGCGATTAACAGTCTTATGGAAGAAAATACCTGGCAATTATTGGAGATATGTACCTTTTTTATGTAGCCTTTCAAATTCAGAATATAAAATCAGGAGATAGTTTAATGATTTGTGGGTAAGTTGTTTTTTTTTTTTGTCTTTTTTTTTGTTTAAATTAATTTAAACCTATTAATTTATTGTAAATCTTAACAGACGTGATTTAACAAAAAAAATAATTCACATTCAATAATTTCATGGACAACTTATTTTAATTTAACGTTTTTATTTCAGCAGTTAATTTTTTTTCTATGTGACAAATTTCATCAGTGCTAGATCGCTAAACTCCTTTCTTAACCTGGTTTGTTCCCGCAGTGTATAACGGATTTTACTTTCGAATAATTGACTTTTACATGAATGCATATCTTTATATAGACACACATGCTTTACATGGCAGAATTTTTATTTATACATTTTCTAAATGAATTTCTAATCTGTTTGGCAGTCTTCATTATGAAACCAAGTATTGGAAAGAAGTTAAACTTGTGTAACATTTTAAACAATAGTTGCTCAATACCACACTAACTTACATTGAATACTAAATGACTTTCGCTCTTTCATGAAAGCGGAGTATTTACTATTGGTTTCCGTTTTTGTACATGCCCAACTTTTCGAATATTTCACCCCCCCTCCCATCAATACGAACCAGGTTTTAACCTTTTTGAAAATTCTGGGTAACCGTCTTTTTTTTCTTCAAGTTTAGATATTTCTCCTTGCCGTATTCACTTAAAGATGGTTGCTAAGCTACTTAATGTCTTTGTGCAACATTCTTATTTTATTTGATTTTATTTTTTATTTTATTTTTTTTTTTTTAAATTTAATTTTCTTCTCTATATTCCTTTCTCTATCTTTTAGTGACTTGCGCTAAACCCATTTTTTCCTTTGTCAAAAATTACCTATAATTTCAATTTCTTGATTGTTTTTGATTTGTTCAAAATTTTCTCGATGGATTCTATTTTTTTTTAGTTCTTAATGACCCCTAGCATTCCTAAACGAAACAAGAAAACAATCCGTGCCCTATTATACCCATCACACACAAGTCTGACAACACAGAACATAAGTGATTGAAAACGCAGGAAAGCCGCCTTCTTTAAGGATCCTTTTCAGCCAACACTGTCAGAAGAATACGTTGGTAAATATTGACAGAATAATAATTCGCAATGCGAGAAAGGAAAACAAACACAACTAAAATACAAACTCTTTAATAGAAGCGAGGTGGGAGGAAAAATTGTCAATATCTGACGAACTGTTGGTTGAATAGGATCTTTAAAGAAAATGCTTTCCTATGTTTTCACGCACACACAAAATATATATTCATCACCTGTATTACAACTGACTCACATTCATAAACCCTCGAGTTGCATAACTTACCTAAGTATTTAACAGTTGTAGAAGGTTAAGCTTATAAGAATTCTATATCTCGAACAAACTTCACTTTAACTGTCAGGTTGAAAATGGCTTTCTAAATTTAAGTCGAATGTCGTCTACGAACCAAACTTAAAAGAAACCTAATATATATGATATTGTAGAATATTTAGTGGGGCGGGAAGAGATATTTCTTAATTTTCAACCATCTGATCGATTTTCTAACATACGATAGAGCAACAAATCGTGAATGACATCTTTCTTTTGACTCTATTTGATTCCACTGAGTTACCTGTACACTTTTAATCCGTTTTTTGTATTTAGTCACGTAATCTCATTTAGGCACAAATCATAAATCCAGATGACGTGCCTTGCCTTCATTGGACCACATGTACGCCGAACACTGTTACTTGAGGCCAATCCATTCTATTAAATATATTGTAGCTTAACATCTTCCAAACATTAAAAAAACAAATGAATATACGGTATTCTACATACTGACGTTAGTCTCCATATACAATTCAACTTTAGTCTAAGTTCCATGAGCTTAGTTAAATCGAATTTAATTTAAAAGGGGTTTTGACATCTTAGGTGAAAGTAATTCAATTTTACATCTGCACTTGACTTGGTATTAATGTCTTCCTACTTAATATTGACACAGTCGATCTCACATACACTGTACCAATATGGGGTGCCGAACGACAAACAAATTATGAAAGTTTTTGCCGACATTTTTTTTTTTTTTAAAAGTAATTTATTAAGGACCATTTGTTTTTAATTTTAAAATTTATTGAAAATTGTATACAATTTCCCTCGAATATTCAGTTGAAGATCGGTGTGAAAAAGAGACAAATCTGCAAAATTATTTCATCTGCCTTCATATGCTTCTTCAATTTAAGGGGAGGGGGGTCACCTCTAATCAATTGCTCGAAAAATGCATGTTTCTTTTTGCAACACCCACAATGAATCTTCATATTGTGAACTGTTTCTTCTTCAGTTCTGTGTGCAGTCTTCTATTTGCTTCCTCAGCATGGTTATTTGTCCCATCTTCCTTGTGTAACGTTATTTCGTAAATATTCCACATTGGTCACAACGTCAAAATTTTATGTTATCTATTTTAATAAACTTAACAAATACAAATAATGGCCTCTGTGTGGAAATTTTAATTCCCTCTTTGGCTAGGAATTTTCAGTGTGATAAAGTTTGAAAATTAAACACCATTCAGCCAAATAGGCTGTTGTAACTAATAAATCACCAAGACAAACAGCCAAACTTTCAAAAACTTTACGACTCAAAGCCCATCTAAGATGTACAAACTACGACGACCAACACCGATTGGTCGGTGTAGAGTTAGCGATGATAAAATGTCACCTCCTGACCAATTTGATACACAGCAAGATTCTCTTTTTCTGGCAGAATTCGTAACGGTGTGTAGGGCAGCCATTGGACACACTCGCCACCATAAAACTAAACCTCAAGGTAATCAAGTAGCTGTCAGAAGACTCTCCTGTAATCAGTGGAATAGCTTACAGGTCTTATGAGCCATTTAAGAGGTCATTAACGACTTGGAAATTATCTCCATGTTTGTTTGAAGTTATGAGTCCTGGGGTGGTCTTATTCGGTCACGAGTCAATTTCTACTATGTATGTCGAGTGTTAAACAAAAGACCTTTCCAAAAATGAAAATCTTGTTTCTTATTTTGGTAAATATATTGGTCCCAAAGCTTTTAAGCACTTATGTAACCTTAACGCAGTATGTCAGAATTGTGATTAAGTGCATTAACGAAAGATATTGAAAAATATAGTAAAACTAATATTTTCATCAAAATACGGATTAGTGATATATCTGTGCATGTCTGGAGTCGCTCTAAATCTTTATGGAGCGAGTCAAACTGTTAGGTAAATGATTAATTTCGATTGGCTGTTGTTCATTCTTGTAGTTTGACCTTCCCGAAATGCATAAGTAGGAAGATCTACGTGGAATTTCGCATGATATCTTCAAGTAAATAATTTAGCTTTTCGAAAACCAATTTTTTCTTTGGACGAATAATGCCGATAAAACATTCAAATAAAGAGTTTAGTCTGAAACCCGGATGTCTCGCAGGTAAGTGTCTTGAACATAAAAGCTGGAAGAAAGGAAAGAATTTGTCACGTGGTATGAAATATCACCTTTTTAAATTGGAGTATATACTCGTATGTCTTATCGTTGCAAATCTTTGATACTCAGCCATATTTGTCGCTCATCCAGAGAGTATCAAAATCACTACACAGACGAAGTGATTTCAGAGACAGACTTTAACGTTATCGACACTAAGGCGTTATTTAATATAAAATTACTGCCTAGTGTCAAGACTGGAAAAAAATCAAACTTTCTGAAGGTTTAAATATTTTTCTCATGTTGTCACTTAACTATACCCCACCCGACAGTCATTACTACACAGCAGTAACGAAGTGGGTGGGGGTAAAATGATATTTGGAAATGATATAGGGTATTCATGCAATACTACCGTCTCTAATATGATTCGGGCTAAATGAACACTAGGAACTTAAGCCAAAATTCGAACACTGTTTGCTTATTCGATTTTCAGTGCTAATAAACGTTATGTTCAAAGATTCAAATAATGGTAAAACTTTCTGTATGTTACCTAGAGTAACATCTGTATGAATAAATGTCGAAAACCATTTTAAAAAGCCCAAAACGCAAACTGGGTAGTTTTAGCTGAGATGTATGGGTAAGTAAATGAGAAAAATATCGGTATCTATCAACATAACTTTCTATAGACTCGCAAATAAAACCATATGAGTGCTTCAGAAAACTGAAGAGAAAAATCTATATAAAAAGGGGGGGACTGGCGTGTTTTATATACGTGTAAAATTATTCAGAGAACTCTAGGATAACAATCTAAACCTAGGTGTAAATATGTGAAAGTCTGTTGAAAGAGAGCTACAGGTGGACTAACCCAGTGAATAAACTAGTTAAAATTCCAGCTGAGATAGTGTTATGGAGTGGTTTCACTGTGGACGCTGGTATTTGTACTAAGTCGGTCCTAAAATAGGTTCGACGTACAAAATGTTAGGAACTTGATATAATAGGTAATGACGCAGAGAAATCTAGTTGTGGTCATTGATACTTTAGTATCCGACTAATGGTCGTCCGGCATCGACTGACTGAGCCACTGAGCGACTTTCACATTACTCTTATTACTCCTACTTATTATAGGTGGGAGAGTCTATTAACTATAGAATAGGTGTGTTCCACTATAACAGATAGTTTGTTCACTTTGTAGTATATTTTGAGAAATTAATCTCCCACACCCACCTATCTGTAAGATTACAGGAGGTGGGGGAAACCAGGCTCTTTTGTCTTGGTTGGCAATTAATCTAGAATGAGAATGTTTATAAATCTAGAGACCGAAACGAGAGAGGGTGGATATCTACTGCATGTTCTTTAAAAACGAAGAAAATGAAACTGTGGAGATCTATTCCTCGCCTACATCCTCAAAGGACTCTTGTAATAAAAATATAAGGCATGTGAAAATAAAAGCTTTGAAAATTCAGCCTGGAAAGAAAATAGTTCTTAAAATAAAAATGTCGTTGTGTGTCAGAAGTTGTTTTATGACACCGCTGGCTGTTAGAAATGATTGTTTATCCAAAATAAGATGTCTGTTTTCGACATTGCAAATTAATCACTGAGCCGATCCGCTATTTTTGAGAAGCAGATATCACGCATTAGACTGAGGAACCGTCAATAAACAGAGGTTGGGCAGACAAATTAACCTCCTTTGCCATAAAACGTCTTTATTTATCGATTTTCTTATTCATGACAAATAGTATAAAATTTGTCAATAACTGCCTCTGAAAAATGCCGGACCAGTTCGCTGATCGACTTGGATAATCGAAAACATTAATGCATTATTTCTGATAAATAATCTTTACACGTTTTCATTTTTTTTTTTCCATTTGATTTTTTTTTTTTTTTTTTTTTTTTTTTAAATGCGATTTCATAAACGTTTAGATTTTTAGTCTTTATTTAGCTTTATTTGCTGTCCTTTAGGGACCATGGAAATCATGGCTCTCCACAATTATCTTTGGTTATTCGAAGCAACTTTTTGACTTTTTATCATCTCTCTTGATCCTTTTTTAATTTCTCCTCAAACTCGATTCTCCACCTGCTTCTCTTTCCTTTTAATGTCCTGTTAAATCCTCTGTCCTTGTTGTCCCAACAGTGTCTTTCTGATTCTAAGTTATTTTTTGTTTCTATTTCCTCGTTGCTGAAATGTTCATTTTGTTATCAGCATGACTTCTGTAGAAGACCTATCTTCAAATCTCCTCAGAGGTTGTTCCGTATTCCCTGTCGGAAAGAGAATTGAATAAAACATAGCAGTTAACCTTCTTTTATACGTTTCGAAATAATAAATTTCTTAATATTTCGTTTAGTTTTTAGAAATAAACATTCATTATTTTTATACGCCTTTTGTAACGCATTTTTCATTAAAGTTATTGCACTAACGAGATTAGTCTGCACCTACTTAATGTATCAACATCCCTGATATGTATCTTTTTCTGACGGCAATGTCTTCCCATTTTTTTTTTTTTTTTTTTTTTTTTACAGTTAGTCCATCCTTCTCGCTTTCTTTTACTATATTCTCTAAGTCTTTTTTTTTTTTTTTTTTTTTTTTTAGACATCAACAAAGTGTCATCTATTTACATTATTCGGGCTATTGTCCTCATCTTTGTCTCCATATTTATCACAACGTTTCGGCCGTTGTAATGCTCCCGGCCTTCTTGGTGGTTGGAATGTCGAACTGAACCGCTTATTTCGCTCACTGGGGTAGATGTTTCTAGTTCCCGTGTGCCATGTTTGATGGATGCAGTTATCAGTTATCTCTGCTAATTAATTAATCTCCTGTCCTTAAACATGGCACAGTGGATAAAGGCGTTGGATAGATCCAGTCACAGAACCCAAAGAGTGTGAGTTCAATACCCGGTTAAGGCAGTGGAGAACTTTCAGAGGGAAATTAGCAGGAGATGGCACGTGGAACTAGAGCAGTCTACCCCAGTGAGCGAAATAAAGGGTTCAGTTCGAAATTCCAACCACCTGAAGAAGGCCGGAGTGTACAACAACCGAAACGTTGTGATAAATATGGCGACAAAAGATGAGACAATAGTCGAATAATGTAAATATTGTACATAATACCTCATCTCAGAAATATAGACAGTGTCATCTGTGTATATGTCCGATGATAAATTCTGGTTACTCTTCTAGTTTTCTTGGAACCTGTCTCGTTATATCGACAGAATAAATCCGTTTTTAAAAAGGATTATTAAAACAGCTAACCCCCAGATAAATTCATGACGAAGCATATGAAAACTTTTACCCTTTACTTCCATAAAGTAATGTAACATTTAGATCCAATAGCACGTTTCGACAATCAATTTGCCAGTCCATGGTTCTATCTTCACTGTGTGCTCCCTTGCTTTTATGCAAGACATCGTATCATAGCCCCTCCTCCGTTCACTTTTGTTATCGTAGGGTGTGTCCAAATGCAGAAGCCATATTGAATCTCCTCCACAACGGTCTATCAACGGCAGCCATCAGCAATTCTAGTATAGTCATACTTGTCCATTGTTTAACATTGTCCAACCAGTTTTTTGCGTTGGCGTCCTCTTCTACGTC
>CAHIKZ030000128.1:1032500-1045285 GCA_903632075.3 Acanthosepion pharaonis | reverse complement strand
TTTTAATTGTAACAGTTCATATTTTGAGACTTTTAGCGCACGTCCACCAGGTTCAATGAAAGATGGTCCTTGCTAAAACTAACAGGCTTCATTCACTTGAAGACATTTTAATGATTGATCGGAGAAAGCGCTTGCATACAATTTTTCCGGAAAATTAGTTTTTCAAGTTTCTTAAATGTTAACGTTATAGTCAATAAGTATGTTTTTTTTTTTCTTTTCTAACGTTTTTCATCCAAAATTAATATAGAATGTCAACATCTTGATTACACCATAAGTTTATCTCTGAGTTACATGTGCTATCTATTTTAGTTCATGCTTGTTTTGAAAGTCCTCAAGTGATGTAGTTTTTGCTACTTCGTATTGTTCTTTGTTTGGGATTTTGTAGTTCACGTCGTTTGAAGATGGTAGCCCACACGAAAACTTGCAGGCATCATTCGATCAAAGACGTTTTAATTATTGATTTTTTTAAATCAATTCACCTCAAAGTACGCGATAATGCCACTAAGACGCAAGTGATTACTGGATGTGGAGGAGAATGAGAAGACATTACTGAGGAGAAAGGTTAATAAAAGAACAGGATTCAGGAATATATAAGATGGCGATTGAAGTTCGATTTAAATCTTGAAGCCTTTCGGTGTCACGTAAGAAAGAAACTGGAAGGAAATTCAACACTTGAGAAGTGCGAGAATAGAATCTATTAGAATAGAACATGCGGTCTCAGTTTTATATCCGAAGCGTAAACAAAGCAATTTCTATAACTTAATGAATTTATTTTATTTAATCCTACGTTTACACTCCTTCAAACGTTGTTATAAGGCACAACACTGGTCAGCACATACGTTGATGTAAGAATGGAAACAACCTTTCATGACTTATGTGAGGTCTCCGAATCCAGAAATTTGTATGAAAAGGTTAAATGATCAGATATACAAATGCAAATCAAAAAGAAAGTTTCCTCAAAACACAAATATGTTAAATTAAATAGGAAGTTAAACATTAAAAAAAAAAAGATTTGGATGAATAAGAATGGTAGAAGCAATATGTCTCTTATTATATAGCTTTTTCTCTATACTTAAACGACATTAGAAAACGAAAATCTAAAATCATAACTCAAATCAATGTTTATTAATGAAAGATAATCTGATATATCAATGATGACTAATGGCTTTGCAAAAAATGGAAAACATTCATTGGATTTTATCATATCCTGGCCATTTTAATAAATAACTTACAATGTGTATCTCAGTACACATCAGTATTCAAACTGTTAAAGGTTATTCATGATGAAGTCATTCATAGTCATAACAATAGTATGCACATGCATTTATTATTTGCACATTCTGCATAATTATAAACATTATTTATATAAGATAGATTTCGTGAATTAATTTGAGTTTATTGAATTTGTTTGTGTTTTATATGAGTTTATTCATATGTAGTGTGTAATGTTAAGTATAAATTGCGAACAAAAGTAAAGTATTCTCTTACTTCATATCTGAATACCATGTTAATATCACACTTTGTTTTATTTCCAGATGTTAATACTATGGTAATAACTTCAAGCAGAGAATGCAAAGAACAAGTCCATTTCTTCTGTTATATATGTGACCAGTTTAAAAAAAAAACGAATAACCGAAAACCGACCAATGTTTTTTTTTTTCAGAAAATCTTATTATGCGTGCATTGAAGTGAAACTAGGCGACCAGCACAAATCGTGGATAAGATATATTGTCTGCAGAACATATCCGGAGCACTTACAAGAGCGGAATAAGGGTACTTGAAATTCAGTTTGGCATTCCGATGATTTGGCACCAGCCCCAAAATCACATTGACGAATTTTACTTCTGATTAAATTACATTGATGGCCTCAACAAGAAGAAACGAAAATCTGTGAAGAATCCTTCTCTCAATTCGGCTACCATGCCTGTGCCATAGACCGATGCAATCCTGATTTCCACCTTCGTAGTGTTGACCATTTTTGCCGCAGTCTCTGAATATGGAATCCAGTGAAGTCCGTAATCTGTTCAATATCAGAGGTCGGCAGTGAAGATTCAGAGAAAGTAGCGGCTGTTAAGTAATTCTTTAAGTCTTCGATATCAGGTTGGCAGTGGAGACAATTTGGGAGAAAAAAATGGCTGCCTTTATACACGTCGCATTGGATATTTTGAGCTTTCTGATTGGTTAACCCTTCTATTGGTGAACTATATAATGAGTCAGCTCATTTAGGCTAGCTCACTAGTACAGAATACACAAAAAAACCCTGGAACACGTAGTCATTACGTCCATTAACATTGAAGAATCGGACCATCGTGAATCGAATGATTTCGTTGACATGGGGGACAATAACAATGGTTATGAACTTGATTTTGCGGCATTATCATCTGAAACGATACTGACCGATCAGAAAATGTTGAACGACATAATCATTTAGTTTATGAAAAGAACCAAGACAGAAATATACAAATCTCATTCTTAAGGAAAGTACATAAGTTATATTTTATCGCAATAGAGGTTCTGAATTTGTCTTCTACTTCGATACTATGAATACACTTTATATTTTAACGATGTCAAAGACGTTTTACTTTATCTTGGTATTCATGATTATGATACAAATTCATGCAGACTATTCTTCGGTAGCTCAATGTATAGCTTGAAATCTGTTTTGCTGCACAACGCCGCTGTATATGCATCGATATCAACTGGACACTCCACAACGTTGAAAGAAAAGCATGAACCCGTCAGGGAGGTAATGGAAAGAACAATGGGTCATTTATGTTGATCTGGAAATGGTTAGTTTTTACTTAGGTAGTAATCAGGTAACACAAAATCCACATGCTTCCTTCGTTTATGGGTCAGTAGAGCTAGAGATTATCTCTTGGATAGAAGGTATTGGCTGCTTAGAAATGATAGTTGGAGAGAAAAATAACTGGTTCACTAGTCCCGAGAAACAAAATCATCTTCTCTCTTCACATATCAAATTAGGATTTATGACGCAGTTTGTGAAAGCATTTTACAAGGAAGGCTAATGTTTTTAGTAGATCTCCAGTGCATTTCCCGATCTCAGCTTAGAAAAACTGAAACGATGGAATTTGATGGACCTGCCATTTAAAAACTCATCAAGGATGGTAACTTCACAAACTATGAATGTTACTGATTCTGGCTGCAGTAAAGATTTTCTTGATAATCGCACGACAAACCATTATAGGGAACTAATCCTCGAGATTTTAGTAAACTACCGAGAGCCTAGTGCTAACTATGAAAGTACATTTTCTGTATAGTCATTTGGACAAGTTTCCAGAAAAACGTGAGAATATATGTGACGATCAAAGAAAATGTTTTCATACAGATATAAAAGAATGGAGAACAAATATCAAGGGAGATGGGGTAAAACAATGATTACAGATTACTGTTGAAGACTGAGTTGAGAAGAAACTACGGATTATCCCCGAAAATTAAAACTGTGCATTTTCTTTTCAGGATTGTTCTTTTTTAATTTTTAACTTCGTATTTAATATATTTTTGTTTTGATGAAACTATTTCATTTACATATCTCTTCATTGAAGATTTTCATATAAATGACTTAAAATATGCAATTTCCTGTTTTGCACATCATCTGAAGTACAAAAACAAGAACTGAGAAAAATTATTATGAAAATGTTTAAAATTGTACAGTATTCACACTAGTCGGACTATTGTCCTCATCTTTGTCGCCATATTTGTCGCCATATTTGTCACAACGTTTCGGCCGTTATCTGCTAATTTTCCCTCTGAAAGCTCTCCACTGCCTTAACCAGGAATTGAACTCACCTTCTTTGGGTCTGTCACTGGATCTAACCAACGGCTTTATCCACTGTGCCATGTGTCCTTGAGGACCGAAACGTTGTGATAAATATGGCAAAAAGGATGAGGACAATAGGGAAAATTAGCAGGAGATAACTGATAACTGACATCCATCAAACATGGCACGTGGAATTAGAACAGTCTACCCCAGCGATCGAAATAAAGGGTTCAGTTCGAAATTCCAACCACCTGAAGAAGGCCGGAGCGTACAACGGCCGAAACGTTGTGACAAATATGGCGACAAATATGGCGACAAAGATGAGGACAATAGTCCGACTAGTGTGAATACTGTACATAATACCTCATCTCAGAAATATAGACAAACTATGTTTAAAATTATCTATCATATTCCTTACACCATATCAAGAAATATATTTGTAGCTTAATGTAATTTTTATTAGAATTAACCGTTGCATTTTTATTTATTAAATAGCCAATATTACGAATGTCTGCCTGTGCATTCGAGAAATAAAGAAAATGCTACTCCACACAATACTGTTGGAAAACCACCGCTTGACACGGTGTACTTTACCGCTCTGCCATCAAGAAGGTCATTGCCATCATTGTTCTACTTTCAGATTTGCGTATGTGTGGGTGGGTGTGTTTCTGTGTGATTGGATGTATTGTTTAACATTTACTATCTTTATGGGGAAGAGTGATCGGTATCTCAGATAGAGTGCCTGAAGATATAGACAATGCGGACATAAGAAGCGCCAATGCAAGGTGACAGCCTGTTTCAAATGGCACCCTGATTCAAATTCCGTTTTGGTTTCAGACCATCTAAATAAAGCTTTAAGATCAATTTATGTGTGAAACTGATAGTAAACACGCAGTGTTGATTTCTACATCCTCACTCTATCTCCTCTCTCTCTCTCTCTATCTCTCTCTCTCTCTCTATATATATATATATATATAGACAGATAGATAGATAGATAGATAGATAGATATTCTCCATATGTGATTAGATTGTAATGTGTAAATGCATTACAATCTCATCGCATACACGAGTATCAATATTGCATAACAATCAGTATACTTTTTTTTAAAGAAATTTCCAAGTTTCTTAATACTTTTGTTCGTCTTGAAAGGCATATTTCCCTAGGTTTACGCGCCTTCGGAATTCTGTATCATATTTTCTCTCCTCTGTTAAATTATATATATGTGTGTGTATGTATGAATATATATATATATATATATATATATATATATATATATATATATATATATATATATATATTAAGAAAAGAAAAAAATTAACACATCATCCAAGAACTCGGTAATAAATTTATTTCGATAGATATTTTATCTATATCTGACTCATCAAACCGAAATTACAAAATGGGTTAAATTTATCCAGACAATTTATTAAATATTATTATAAATTGAATCACCAGGGAAAAGAGATTAACTGTTTAAGTTACTTGACTTCTAAACAAATTTTCATTTGGATTTGCATTACTTAAGACAGAGGAGTGGGTGAGGAAAGAAAAATAGAAGGAAGGTGTCAGCACAATGAGCATGAATATGTAGTGGGGAAGTAAGAGTGACAGCTAGTGAAATATATTGAAATTGAATCAAAATTTATATCGTCATCATCTCATCTCCATCAATATTCTAACACTCATTATCATATATGAAAAAGTGAAAGAAATAATGTAATATACCAAAATATTTAAATTCATTATATTTTATGCATACACAATACCTAAACACACTCACACATAAATATATATATATATATATATATATATATATATGTATGTATGTATGTATGTATATATAAACACATACACACATATATATGCACAGAGATGTACACATACAAGTATACACAAAAACATATACATCCGCATAAATCAAATCATATAACTTCAATAAAAATGGAAAAATAATTGTATGGCTGCAAAAAAAAAAAAATAGCAAAGTAAAATTTTATTTAGAAATTAATTTAAATCAATTTTTATGGCGACATTTTTCTAGGTCAAGTAATTTCATTTCTAGGTCAAGAGATTTACTTCCTTTTCTGTTGTGAATTAATTTTAAAATAATTTTAAATAAAATGACTGGATAAATTTAAATCATTTAGGTCTGATGTGGCAGATATAAAAAATAAATCCTTTCGAAATGAAATTATTACCCGGTTCTTTGAAGATGTATTAAGTTTTTCCATCTTGATGTATATCATATTGCCCTTTTTTATAAATACATTCAAGTATCTTCATGTGTCTATCTTTTTAATATATTATATTAAAAATACCTACTTGGAATATCCTTACCACTTACGGATTTGATATTAATCTCTCACTCTCTCTGAAGATTGCAAAACTGCATAAAACTCCCAATCGTGAGGACGACGTTGGATATTATGTATATTCACTTTATATATATATATATATATATATATATATATATATATATATATTTATGACAAATAAAGAAAAAATATATTTATACGTATGTGAAAGCATATTTGCGTATATGCATATTGTTTATTATATATATATATATATATATATATATATATATATATATATATATATATATATATATATGAGCGGTACTTTATAGGAAAGTACTCTATATCAGTGATAGATTTAACATATTCAGTTATATGGATATGAGTTTGTGACCCTGTCTTTCACGCATTTTCGATCATCAAACTGGTTTATGTTTTTAAAAGTTTGTCTGATGTTCGCCAAAGCGTGAAACCCAGGGTCACAAACTCCTATCCATACAACTGAATACACATATATATATATATATATATATATATATATATATATATATATTGTTCTTGTTTTTGTTCTTTCTCATTGGTTGGACTTTTGCATTCCACCCTCTATGCCTGACAAGGAGAAGATTGTTTCAGAGTTCGAGGTTTTTTATGCTCAGTTGGCAAGACTGTCTCCTACTTCTGTTGACGCGGTGAGCAATTTGAAAGCCCAGATGAATAATTCCGCACACACTTTTTCCAGTTCCTCTGTTGCTACTACTGAATCCAAATGGAAAGCAGGACATCAGCGTGTTGTTAATTCTCTGGGGTATAATTATGACTTAATAATTTCCAGACCAGATAATGGTGCTGGAGTAGTTATTTTAGATCGAGCAGATTATATAGACAACATGTCTTCGATCTTAGAAGATACTTTAAAATTTACGAAGCTTGGATCTGCTGATACCTGTGACGGAACTACTTCAGGTGAAGCAAAATTTCAAAAATTACTTCTGAAGTGGGTAAAGTCTGGACTACTTCCACAAGAAATTGCCAGCGAAATCCGTCCTTCTAGTTCGATTCGTCCTCGTCTGTATGGGCTCCCGAAAATCCATAAAAAAGCTGTACCTTTACGACCAATTTTATCTATGATTGGTTCAGCCCAACACAAGGTAGCCCAATGGCTCTCCACGCTTTTGGAACCTGTGTTGCAGTGCTTGGGTGGATTTTCTATAAATGATTCTTTTTCCTTTGTCGACCGCATTCAAAATTTGTCTTCTTCTGTCAAGTTCATGTACTCTTTTGATGTCTGTTCTTTGTATACTTGTGTTCCTCTTATGGAAACCATTGATATGTGCTGTGATTTTCTTTATCGCAGTTCATTGAATCCACATAGCATTCCGGATTCAGTATTTTGTGAATTGATGAAATTTGCCACGTCCTCTCTCGAATTTAGTTTCAACAACACCACGTACCGACAGATTGACGGAGTTGCTATGGGTTCCCCTTTGGGTCTGCCACTTGCCAACATATCTGTTGGCTTTCACGAAGAAAAGATACGAAAGAATCCACTTTGTCCTCAAATGTATTGTCGTTATGTTGATGATACCTTTCGTTTATTCAACAGCGAAGTTGAAGCTGATCAGTTTCGTTTTCAAATGGTATCCATCCAGCACTGAGGTTCATGTTGAGAAGGAATCCAATCTTCAATTGGCCTTTTTGGATGTATTAATACATCGTACATCAACAAGTTTTCTTACCTCTGTTTATAGAAAACCAACTTTCGCAGGGTTGTATATGCGTTGGGACTCTTTTTGTCCCACTAAGCGCAAGATTAATATTATTAAAACCCTCCTACATAGAGCATTAATGATCTGCTCGGAGCCCTTTTGAACGATGAAATCAATTTGCTAAAGATACCCTATGTATTTTAGGTTATCCTCTTGATAATGTTAATTCAGTTATCCGTACTAAGGTTGAAGAGTTCAGAAGTGTCAATCTCTACACTGTCAAAAAATGCCCAATTTACATCAGATTACCCTGGATTGGTACCAAATGTGAAAAATTGCTAAACAAATTTCATCCAATTTTCGTCGTTGTTTTTTCTCTGCCGAGGTTCGGATTATTTTTCAAACTCGGCATATGTTTCGTTCTGCGTGTAAAGACGTTCTCCCTCCCCATCATATTAATTCAATTATTTATAAATACGTTTGTAGTTGCGGAGCCGACTAGATAGGAAGAACAACGCTTCGACCTGAGAATAAAACAACACGTTCCTGTAAAAATTAGAAATCATACATTGCCGTTGAATGGACTCGTCGCGAACACCTATGGTTCCGCCATATGCGAACACCTATTAAAAAAACAGAGATTGTGCAGCTAAATTTAGTGCTGACTGGTTCAGTCTGAAGTCGGACGACCGGCTGATCGGCTGATCGGTTGAACTCTCAGCCTTCGGGCGGGGAGGAACCCGAACGAGTCTACGCCGAAGGGCTGAGTCTCTTTCGGGGAGGTAAACCGACCCTGAACCCGTTTATACGGTTCAAAGGGCATATTTTTGGTCGAGCCCACGGGCTCGGAGATCCAAGGTTAAACCGGCCTTGTGCCACATGATACCCTCGTGGGGGTGATGATTAATACTAGTGTTGACTGGTTCACCGTGTTGTCCCGGTCATACTCTTTATTTCATCTTAAGTTTCTGGAGGCACTTTACATCGGGTCCCGCAAGCCTTCATTGTGTAAACAACGTGAGTGTTTGTTGGGGCTTACTGTTATTTGTCTCTAGTTTATTTTGCTATTTTTTTCCACAACTTCCTTTTATTGTACATTTTTCTGTGTTTAATTTTAAATTAAATCTTCCGTTAAAGCTTGTGTTTAATTTAAAATTAAATCGCCTGTTTTTAAAATGTCTAGTAATATTAAGTTTTACACTTTTTTTTTTCGATCATTACATTTTTGTACCTACAAATATATATATATATATATATATATATATATATATATATATATATATATATATATATATATATATATTAGGGAAATTGCCTGTTCTTGTCATGAATAACGTTAGAGCAAGCATCAAATACCAAGTTTCCACTAATTGATTCTACTACCAGAAATTGATTCACTTCGTCGTTTGTACGCAGATCAGAAGACAGACGATGGAAATCGCCATGAGCTGCAGTGTGGGTTTGGGATATGGAAGTTTCCTTTAATTAATTGCTGTTTATGCAATTAATTAATTACGAAAGATGAAACGAAGGTGTTCAACGGGTGGACACTTCCAGACTTTGAAGTAAATCAAAGTGAACTTTTCAATGGACATGGAATTATTATCTGCTCACTCTATATATATATATATATATATATATATATATATATATATATGTGTGTGTGTGTGTGTGTGTGTGTGTGTGTGTGTGTGTGTGTGTGTACGTGTGTGTGTGTGTTGTGTTTTACTATCTGTATGTGTGTATGCGTGTGTGTGTGTGCGTATATTGAAACAAGTTAGAGAGGAAAATTTCGCGTTTCAGAGGGAGCGTCTAATCTCTTTGTCATCCTCAAGTTTGAATTAAGGAAAGACAAAGTGTATTTGAGGAAAAAATCCTTGACGATACAAAAAATGCTCTAACATATGTATGCAAGCCACCATTCTGCCATTAGTTGGCATATCACAGGCGTTTAAATCTGGTGACCCGCTGTCCGATCGCCAGCGTGTTCTTCTCGGCAGTGTTATCACAGGCGGGCCGCTAGAGGCCCACCGGTGTCTGCCACGAGATTACTGCAGCGTTACTATCAGCGACCCTAGGCACTTTTGTGTTGGTATGTGTATGTCTGTACACGTATATATATAAATTCAAGTGGATATCTATCCACATTCATGAGCTGTGGTACAGCGAACAGTCTGTTTGTTGATGACATTATATATATATATATTTATTAAAGACATTTTTATGTTTAACGTTCTTATTTATAGATACAAGTATTTAAGCAAATGCTCTGTTTATGAAAATTTCTATGAAAATTTCTCGGACATTCAGGCCGGTAAATGTTATTTAATACTGTTTATCATAAACAGAGCATTTGCTTAAATACTTGTATCTATAAATAACAACGTTAAACATAAAAATGTCTTTAATAAATAAATTGTCGGACCTTGTTCATTTCTTAACATATATATATATATATATATATATATATATATATATATATATGTGTGTGTGTGTGTTTTTCTTTGTTCGTTATTCTAACACATGTCTATTTATATTTACATTTTTTTCATACTGCTTTAATCAATCTATCCCAGGTAAGGCGATAATGTCACTAAAACGGAAGTGGCTACTAGGAGCGGAAGAATGAAAAACGTTTAGAATCAATCAAAAACCTAATCTTATACAGGTAACAAAGATAATCCTTCAACATACACTAGTTTCTGAAACTTTATTGAAACTAAAGAGAAACAATTAAAAATTATTCTTGGTCATTTATTTATCTTATAAGATTGGATGGGTAACATTTTATCCCATCCTTACTTACACATATTTCATATGAATAGAAATTCTTCACACATAAAGAAGTGGATCCCCGCATATCTATGTTTTTATATAAACTCTCTCCAGTTTAACAAAAACATATAACACCTTTCAATATAGTAAATGGATGCTTATTGATTGCCTTAATGTGAATAAACAATGACGAGAAGCTCTCAAAACCAACGCAGTCTCAGATTTCTACCAAAATATGTTAAATCAAGTTCTACACTATTTTCCCCATTCCTATCGCAGAGAAACGATGGGAACGTGATATAAGGAAACCCTTACTTTGCTAAAAAGCCACGACTTTTTTCCTAATCTCTTCACATTTTTTTCAAATCTCCGCTCACTGATGTTTATCTCTCTATAAAGAGATTCATTTTCAATAGCGATATAAAAAAAAATAATTTTACATAACCTGTTTGTATTTTCTATCCAAATGTAAAACTGAATTTTTCTCTCTGTTTCAGAGATTGATATTATTTCCAAATTTATTAACAACTAAATTCAGCCGCTTGCTTAAATTTGAGATTCACCTCACAAATGCTGTAACTTATCATGAACTTAGAGGGAATAAATATATAACAAGTGTTGTGTCTAGACCAATCTTCAATCTTTGTTGGTTTTGAAGTGAGTTTTTCTTTTCCGAGACTGGCTGCCACCTCAGAGCAAAAGAAGCCAGTAACCTGCTATTTAACCCATCGCTGAGGCGAGAAGACATGGATTCTTACGGTTCCTAAAGCTATTCGTCCGAAAGTGAACGTAACCCAAACGAGCATTATTCTAAATCCGCTGCCTAATTTCTAGTTCAAAATCGCACACCATACCACTACGCCTTCTTCTATGTTCCGTATCCCTTCAAGACGTTATCAAGCATGGCTCCCCACAATTTCCAGTCCAATGTAGCTAATATTGTTTTCTTTTTGTTATCTCTCTTAAACCCTGTTCTGTCATCAATTTGCACATGCTCGCTATGCACTCATTTCCTCTGTCCTACTTGACTTTAATATGTCCTGTGAGTGTGGAATTTTCCAAAACCTCTTTCTTCATTATATGCCCTAGAAATGTCAACTGTCTCTTTTTTATGCTACGTATGTGTCGTTTTAATTTTTATTACCTCAAATGGTTCGTTGATGGTCTCATGATCAATCCACAGTATTCTAAGCATCCTTTACTAGACGCACATTTATGTTGCTTCAAGTCTTTTCTTCATCTGTGAAGTGATTGTCCAGCATTCCCTGGCACATAGGAATGACGGTATTATATAACATTTCAATACTCTTTTCTCTGTTTATAACGAATTTCTCCTGTTTTTTTAATAGTTAGCTTAGCATTTGAATCCGCAAATATTTGCTTGCTCTACAAATGCCGAATATTTAATAAAATATCAACATTTTATGACGAGCAAGGCACCTGATATGTGTAATATATTTGTCTATTTAAGAGTTAGATTTATAACGCTGTATGAGGAAACAGGATGCACACAGGTTTCATTCCCTCCAAAGAGCACTACCTCATGAATCATCGCGAATTTGACACCTCATATAGAATAACAATACAAAAATGATGCATGAATCTTCTTTTTAAATAAATAATAATATTAATTTTACATTTTGTTGAATTCGAAATCAGTCATGACAATTTTTACTTCAGGATTTATGTAAAAACGTAAAAATATATGAATCATATCTTTAAAAGAAAGCAAACAAATATTAATAAAATGAAGAAAATAAAAGAATAAGAAATCAATATGTCATTAATTCATATATATATATATATATGTATAAACAACATAAAAATATATATTTCGTTATTTCCGCTTAATGAAGAATAAAACAAAAAATTATAAAATATTGTTGTTAGAGTGGATAGGAAATCCTATTTAAAAATTAATGGCATAGATATAATAGTGTTTCTTTTATACACAGAGCGCCATCCTTTCTTTTATACTATAACTATGTTTAGAAATTTTTTCTGAGATATTTTGGCAGAGATGATGTAATCTGGCGGAATCAGTATTTGAACAATATGCCCAAATCCAGGGTGGCAATAATCTGTGGGTTTTGTTAAAACAGCCATTGAGGGATTCTGAATAGTTTCAGCTACAAAATTTCACTTACAAAGATGAATCAAATTTACATATTATTTTCAGGAATTTCCAAATGATTGTCTACTCACACCGTTTTAAAGAAATCCTTTCC
>CAHIKZ030000128.1:1007500-1027500 GCA_903632075.3 Acanthosepion pharaonis | reverse complement strand
TTTTATATTAATACAAAAACAATATAAGTTAAAATGAATTAAATATTTTTTATCAAAATATAATCATCTACATTTTCAATGATTGCAGCGCAACCGGAAGATGAATTGTCAATTTCCCCGTTTAATGAAATCGAGGTTTTTCTCCGCAAATATATTTAAAAGATTTAATTTAAAGATTCTTGTTTCTAAATTGCCTACAGCTTAATACATGTTCTAATGATTAAAAATAATTATAATCTCTGTCCTAAAATCGGTGTGTTGTTCAAGGAACATGTGGAATAAATTTTATTATTATAATAGTCTTATTTATTTATCGTATCCTGATATTGTCATACTGAAGATTAACGCCTTTTGTGGAGAAACTGAGAGCTGGTTAAGCGGGAAAGGATCAGTGTGCTTAACGTGTTAAAATCTTTACTAAACAAAAGTCTTGTTATTATCTATACTAAATTTTTCGTTAAAGTCGTCACGTGATAGGGTTACCACGTGATCCCTGAAGTTTTATAAGAGGAGGGGAAATCTATTTTCTCTTCTTTTTTTTTACCAAGTTATCAGATTGTTATACGTCGCGGAAACTGGCAATCTATTTTGTAACTTAAGTTAGGTGCTATGTATCCTTGCCCTGACCAGTCACTGTGCATTTCTCGGCACTTTTCAGATGACGACACCGGAGACTTTTTACATAACACTCCATATACTCTATCAAGTTCCTTACTGGAGAAATGCGAAATTATTTTCCAAAACAGCTTATTAGAAAAATGATAAAATCATTCCTGACGCAGTTTCCTGCTATTTACCATTTGCACTGCCTTGGTCGTTTGAATCTGATTTATTGTGTTAATATGCGTATTTATTTTCCGAGCTGCCTAATATTTTCTAATGTATCTTGGATATTATTTTTTCTTATAGTTGATAAAAAATTAACTGAAGTTTTAAATGTGAGCTTAGACGAAAACAAAATATTTGTCTCGGCAACTTCAATTTTTATTGAAAACAAAATCATTTAGATAGACGAGGTTTCCAGATCAGTCTATCCATTCCTAATATTTTCTGTTGAATCTGTCATTCCAACAGTGTAAAATTTTAATGGCTTCCCTGCAATCTTTACCGGAACGATCGATGAATACAATGTTAACGGAACAAGACAAATGTCTCGTTTCCAATTGAAAATGATGGGCTTCAATGGCTTAGTTTCAACGAACGAAGAAAAGAACATGTAGAGCATTAATCTGTATTCTTCTTGATATTTTATAGGACTTCAATTTTTGAAAACAAATGCAAGGAAAGAAATAAAACTAATTTTCAAATGAAACGCCAATCTGCTCATTCGTTCTTTCAAAACAAGAACAAAATAAAGATTTTGCTTTTAAGAAGTGAACAAACTATATATTTTTTTGTCTTACCATAGACTACCTTTTCCCTATATTATAAAAATTGCAGTATTGAAATATATGTAGTTTTCCGCATTTTTATTTTGGGGCCAAAATAATTGACAGTTACGATGAGAAGATAGAGTGCCTGAGATCATCAACATCACTTCGCATGTTCTGTTTTGAATCATATTTACTATTCTAGTGATGGGCTAGTGACACACATACATATATATATATATATATATATATATATATATATATATATATATATATATATATATATATATATATATATATATATATATTTATGGATTATGAATATTGCGTTTACGCTTGAAATAGGGCTGTTGCTGCTGGCTATTGACCTCAAAGTCCTTAATTATAATTCCACACACACACACGCATCTATCTATCTATCTATCTATCTATCTATCTATCTATCTATCTATCTATCTATCTATCTCTTTCTATATATATATATATATATATATATATATATATATATATATATATATCTGTGTGTGTGTGTGTACGCGAAATATATCCGACATATTGCTATTTAACTAATTTTGTCTAAATGTTATATATTTGATTAGAAGCTCCGTTTTCTATTTTTTTTTTTTTAATCAAGTACATCTAACGGCTGGAATATTTGAGATATCTTGTCAGAAATACACACTTCCATGATAATCCTCAAAACTTCCATTTCCGCTCTCTATCGTATTTTCACTTAAATAAAGACAATTTATTTTTAGGAAATGTACTAAATCTGACACATTCTTGTTTTTACTTTATTTTGTTTAAACGTTATTTTTTATGGATTTTATGGATGCTCATATATATATATATATATATATATATATATATATATATATATATATATATATATATATATCAAGCTTCTTAGATATACTTCTTGCGTTGTTTTCTTTCTATATATTTTCGTGGAAAACTCGGGCTTGTTTAATAAATCACTGGTTACCGGATGCAGCGTAAGTAGGTCGTTTTTTTTGTTTTGTTTTTTCAGAATACTTCTTTATTTTTAATCAATGTAAATGTGATAATTATTTTTCATTTTATGTCCAGTAGTTGTAAAACTGATTTAATTTCTATTTTACCCTCGTTCCGAGGAGAATAGTTTCAGATTATTTTTTTTCCGTAGTTTAATTTGATCGACCAATGAAAATTTATTTTCTTTGTTATATGACAGATCTTCAACTTAATGAACCTACTTTCGTAACGGTCGTGTGGGCCGAGCCCAAATATGGAGAATTTATCAGCAAACTGAATTTCAAATGAAGATTACGCCGGTCACGTGATACAGACAGAAGAAATTGGGTCTTGATTCGATGCAATAATTTATTGATGTTTCAACTCTAATCTAAGAAGACAGCAGTAACAAGAACAATAATAATAATAATAATAATAATAATAATAATAATATTAATAATAATAATATGATAAAATTAGTGAAACAACATGAAAAACAGAAAGAAAAAATATTCAATAATAAAAGAAGGCAGTAAATACAAAACAACATTTACATTTAGTAGATTCTGTAGTAAATCAAAACAGAAGCCAAGAACCAACTATTGCAGCAAAGATATGAAAAAAGAAAGCCAAGGATAAAAGCCCTTGAACAGATGAAACAACGCTGGCAAGACAAACCTCTGCATGGCCAATATCCAGAACGTGCAAATAAACCCAATGTTGATAAAGTTAATACTCATCGATGGTTACGAGCATCTGGATTAAAGTCTGAAACTGAAGGCTTTTATTCTTGCAGCGCAAGACCAGAGTCTTTTCACTAGGAAATTTTCAGGCAAATATCATACATAAAATGGTTCTGTGACAAATACCAAGAAACAATAGACCATCTAATCTCAGGATGTTCTATACTTGCCCCAAATGAATATAAAAAATCGTCACGATAGAGGGGGCAATACTTACACTGGACAATGTGCAAACACTTTGGAAAATGTGTGTAAGCAACACTGGGCGAATATCGGCCAGCGCCGGTTACAGAAATAGAAGATGTCATTCTATATTATACCATCCACAGACAGAAAAAATTGAAGCAAATAGGCCGGACATCATTGTCAAAACCAGAAAGAAAAAACTTGCTCTACTAATTGATATGGCTTGTCCAGCGGATTGTAACATAGCAACCAAGGAATTTGAAAAACTATCAAAATACAAAGACCTGGAAATTGAAATAGAAAAAATGTGAAATTGAAAAACAAGAATAATACCAGTGGTAATAGGTGCACTTAAATTATAAAAAATGGAACAAAACAACACATTGAAAGAATCCCTGAAACCCCAGCTTAAGAGACATACAGAAAATTGTCTTATTAAGGTTGGCACACACACTAAGGAGAACTTTGTCTATGTAACGCTAGCAACTTCATCGAGATAAAAAAAAAAAAAAAAATTAACATGAAATTAATAACAACACGACCTGCCTTAGGTCTTCCGCAGACTTTGGTAGGTAGGTGTCCATAGCAGAAATCGAATGATGATGATGATAATAATAATAATATTAATAATAATAATAATAATAAAATTATAGTTACACCTTCGGAATAATCACTTGGAATCAAGGATTTATTAAGTAGATTCTTCTCTTGGCTTTGATTAATATAAAATGTTTAGGAAAAATAACATGATAAATTCGCGATAAAATTACATGAAGATCATTTGTGTAGACGTGCACAGACATACACATGCACACATTGATGTGAATAGTGTGTGGGTCTGCCTAATTGTATGTTGTTGTTTTGGGGCATTTTTGGAAAGCGTGAATGTGACGGATAACATGATTAATGTCTATGTTGGAAAAGTAATTTAAAATTTTTTTGTTTTTCATTGTTTAATGAAATATTAGTAAAGTGTATGTTATTTAAATGGTAAGAAAACGTACATAAGGAAAATAATTTTCTAAGCCTATGACTGATGTATATTTTCGTGATGTATTGAACATGCTCATGATACATAACATTTCGGTAATATAGGAAAATTTATCCTGCTGCCACTTTTATCAGGTGAAGCTTCACTTAATAAATAAGTAGGTGGTACAGATAACCTACCTCTTTTTCTGCATCTTTAGCGATGGATCGTACGTAAAATGTTCCGCTTGAGGTTGGGCTTTAATATGAGGTCCAATAGGCACTCAAGGCACGGTATTCTCCCTCAGGAGCGACTATGGGGACTCAAAGTTAACCAAGAACTCAAGTGGAGTTCGTACAAACGATTCGTCGTTAAAGATTCAGCAAAATAGTCGGTTCGCTGTGTTGCTCCAGTGAGTACCTGACTCTCTCCCGCCATTGCTATGGAAAATACTCAGACGAAATAATTTCCTTAGTCCACAAATTCTAGCCTTCACGGAAAGACCCGACATGCCCAACCCATTGAAGGGAATCAACATTATTCTCTTCTTTTTCCATTAAAATCTACGTAAGCAGCCTCTTCCCACGAACAACTGTTTTGTAGAACTGACTCTCAAGAGGATGCTTCCATGACGACTAAAATCTTAACCTGTTCAAGTCTAGTGATGTTCCTTTAGGAAGACATCGTGTCTTTAGCGCCGATTGTGATTTAAATTCAATCCAGACCTCAAGACGAACTCGTATAGACGTTCCAACACTTTTCTAGGAAAATTATCACTTCCCTGTTCCGCGCCAGCAACAACCGGTAATTTAGTGCATTATGGAGGTGAAATTTGTTTTGTTTGTTTAACGGCATATCAAATTCTTATGGGTCATTTAATACCAAAATATAATTTTCTTGGGTGCTTTATAATTTCTACTTTCAAAAATGATTTTTTTTTTTACTATGGAAATGTATTTGTAAATTTTAGTGACATGGCTTCTGTGTGTTGAACAAATACAAATATGCCTTATCAGGCGAATGCAATAGGAATTGATTAACCGCGCTAGCAGAAGGGTATCCTAGGATACGAATGACCAGCTGTTTAATTTTTTTAAAGTTTTGACACCAGTTTGGGGGATCAGTATTTGCCTATAGCTGGCACCCTAACAAGTGCTACAACCCCGGGATCAATTTAAGCCTGGGAATAACAGCAATTAAGAGGTGTTTCCATGCTCCTAATAACCCTCTGATCAGAACCCTTGCCACCAGATTTAATTTATTGACATACTCAAGATAACGTGCAAGTTAGGGTCGATATATCTGCCACCATGTTAACAGTATCCAAAACTAGGTGTCTCTTATATTTTCATGTGCAGGGTCTCTTGAGCACGTGGGTATATGCGGTCTCTTCATTTATACTGATTGTTGCTGTAAGTACAGCTTGCCACCATAATATACTTCCCAGTAACTGTTCACAAGCTATTTAGGTTTTCACTTACCCATTTAGTACGTCCGGTAAATGTAAGATTCTCCATGCCAGCTATCTTATTATGTGACTCAGATATTTGAACAGATTCTTTCTGGTTCCATTTCAAAAATCCACATTTTTCTCATTTGCCTTAAATGTTTATTATGCTTTCTTTCTTACAAAAATGTCTTGTTTTTTTTTTGTTACTATGCATATCTTATGCAAGGCTGCAGTCGTAATTCCAGTGCAACTTCAGTTTACTGTGTCCCATTTTCTGCCATCTAGTAATATATTACCTAGATACTGAAATTTATGTACTTATCTAATTTTAACGACTCCATTTTATAACTAACATCTTGGATGGCACGTTTTCTGTCAGAGTCGATATAGTGTATGAAAGTGAATCTCCCAAAAGGATGACCTCATTTGAAAATTGATGCTTAACTACAAAGAACTTACGCCAGATTAGATAAACCAGAATTAATTCATCGTAATTGCGTTATTTGGGCGCCAAATTTTGAAAGTCTATCTGAAAATAATTTCTGAAAGGCAAAGATTTCAGTCATCAATTTGCTGTACGACTGTATCTAATTCATATTCATATTTATAGATTCAAACATATACAAAAACATCCATACAAACACATATACATGCATATATATTCGAAAACCATGATTTTTGTTTTAATATTTATGCATTTGGGGGTATATATATGCAGGTTTATTATGTATGTATGTATATATATATATATATATATATATATATATATATATATATATATATATATATATATATATATATATATATATATATATAGGAGTGTGTGTGTGTGTGTGTGTGTGTGTGTGTGCATATATGTCTGTATGGATGTGCGTGTTTGTGTTAGATTTCATAAATATGAAGATGTATTCGATATTGAATTATATATATATATATATATATATATATATATATATATATATATAATAGAGTAGGTAAGTTGGTCAATAAAAGAAAGTAAAACGATAGGGTACTGATGTAATCAGTACGGAAAACATTTATTTATATTAACCAGGTGACAAAAATGAAGTAAGGAGATTGAGGTCTCAAGGTCGCAATTTTCGAACGTTCCTGTGTTCTTCATCAGTGGATACGAGAAATTAACAGAGGGATGGTGGAGACTATCCAACATTAATTTTTGAAGTTGTGTAGGGTCCGCTTGTGTGGAAAATTGTTAGAAAAAATCCGTTTACTGTTTGAATTCTCACTGTGCGAAAACATTTCTAATTATATATATATTAATTATTTATTACAAAAAATTAAAAACCTCTAAACTCATAATTAAAAATAATAATTCACCTCTTAGAACAAAATTAAATATATCAAATATTATTTACGAATTTAAATGCCCATTAAGTAATTGTATTTCTGATCACTCAAATTTTTTAAATAATTACATAGGCCATACTACATGTTTGACACGCAGACTCACTCTACACATTTCTGACCATAGGTCAATTAGATACCATTTAAATATGCATGGAGACCTACTGGACACTATTCGTAACATATTATTGATAACACTAATATAATATTTAAAAAAAATCAACACTTAATGATTTTAACTTTGAACATGGACATAATATCTTGTCCATGTTTAGAAAAATGAAAACATTTTATAAAACATACATGCAACAATCTATTTCTTATTTAACAGTTAAAATATTTAATCCTTGAAAATGGCTAAATGTATAACCGAAATCGATCGAATAAAAAGAACATTCGGACAGTTTTTATATAATTTATCATCCGAAAAAAAATAATAATAGGTCTCATGAGAAATTGTATAAAAAAATTAATAAAATAATTTGTCTGTCGTATTCAATGAAATGTGCATGAAAGAAGGATTGCTGCCTAAATACATATCCCCCCACACACACACATATATATATATATATATATATATATATATATATATATATATATATATATATATATATATATATATATCTGTCATATAATAGTCAATTAATAATTTTCAGTTGTCTAATCTCTCATCTGCCTGGTATTTTCACACGCAAATTTCTAAGACTCAGATAAATCTATTGAAATTATTACCATATGTCATGTTTGTAATCGACAGCAGTAACGTTTACCACCATCTCTTGAAATTTTTTATACGATATAATCCGTTAAGATCCTGAAAACATTCAAAATGTAAATATTTAGTAGCAACTTAAGAAGATCATATTAAAAGTAAAATATTCATTTATATTATATATGCGTGTGTCTACGTGCGCCTGTATTAATATTTTAGCAATTTTGTCTGACCTTGAGGAGCGCTCCAACGATACGTCAACAGATCTTAGCAATTCAATATCTGTCGGCACTCTAATTCTCTGTTAAGTTCTTTTTTTTTTGACAAGAAATTCTATTCATCTTGAAATACGTTAAATTTTTCCAATTTTTTTTTTTATGTTATGATGAGTGTTACTGATTTGTCTTAATACGATTAGGTCATCCAGTAAAAAAGAAGCTATGTGCAGTGTGGTGTAATGTCTAACGCTTTGGCATGAAAAATCGGGGAGTCGAGTTTGTAAGAAATTCTACAATTTAAGCTCCTATTGTCTAATTTTGTAACGACCAATCTCATTGGTCGAATTTTGATTTTGTTTTTTCACGGGCATTTTAGAACGGCCCGCGCCCTTTTGACTCAGTTGCGGATTTGTATTGGAAGTGTCCGGACTTTGAATCTATTTGATTGTGCTATTAGCGCCCAAGCCTAAATAATTAGGCATTGAATGTCCTTCAGCAACCAAAATGGTAATGCTTCAGAGGCAGTTGCGGAATATTATTGGAATGGTCCGGACTCAATTTTGAATTTCTTTTTACTGCCTTTTAGCCCAAGCCTAAAAATTAGGCATTGAATGTCCTTCAGCAACCAAATGGTAATGCTTCAGAGACGACTTCATGTCCCATCTTATTTCCTTCAAGGCTGTAGAAGATTCCTTTCAGAAACCAAATGGTAATGCTTCAGAGACGGCTTCATGTCCCAGCTTAATTCCTTCAAGGCTGTAGAATTCAGACATAATGACTGTCGACAAATGTGTACGTTTACACGAAGAACTTTAAGAACAAACTCGACAATAGCCGAGTTTCAACCTCAGCAACCGAAATGGTAATGCTCCAGCAACGACCAGCTAATGACAGCTTTTCTAACCTCGTAGAGACCAATCGTGTCCCACTGAAGTAAAAGACACTACTTATCCATTGAAGAACTACCCTACCCTGTTCCCAGGGGCAAAAAAGGGAAAAAAAATTTTTTGCAAGGATACAATAAAATTTTGTTTTAAGTTTTAAGGTAGGCCTTGTTGAATTGTTTGTCTTTCTTGTCTCTGTCAAGGGTTGAACTGTGTGAGAAGAAATTCTCACAAGTTCGAAATCCTTACATTTACTTACGCGCAAATACATTTGGTAACTCTTTGCATCCGTCTCGTCGGCCCCGTTATGAACTGCATAATAGAACAACCTGCTTCCTATAGCGTTGGTGTGTTACCATCCTACCGCTTAATTAAACAGGAAACATATTACATATTCAGTGATTAATCGAAAGACACCTGTTCGCTCAAAAGTCTTTCTCTATTTACACTTAACAAACTGATTATAAATAATTATTTTGTTTATCTTTGATATTTTGAATTATACGTATGATGATACGTATAAATGTGTATTTGTATTTATTATAATTTTAGGTATATGTGCGTATCTAACTATAATAATTTTATTATTTTTAATTATTATAAACAATTGTTCCAATTGCCATTGTGCAAGTAGAATTTTCCTAATCATTTAAGAGGACTTTACAGACAGTGAAATCTATGAAAGACGTAAATAGTCACCTTTGGTAGAGTTTGATAACTGCCAAAGTTGTAATGAAACGAATTTCTATTCCATCCGTTCTGCACTAATTGAAAAACATTGGTTCATCTCGAAAACATCGGTTTGATAGAGGAACAGCTATTGGAACTTGACATTAGTCATATCAAGCACATTACAGCTGCTGCGAACGGATCACATTTAGACTTGTTTGAAAAAAACGTCTGACTATAGAGATGAGGTATTATGCACACAAATTACATTATTCGGACTATTGTCCTCATCTTTGTTGCCATATTTGTTTCGGCCGTTGTACGCTTCTTCAGGTGGTTGGAATGTCGAACTGAAACCTTTATTTCGCTCACTGGGGTAGACTGTTCTACATCAACGCGCCATGTTTAATGGATGTCAGTTATCAGTTATCTCTTGTTAATTCCCCGCTCCAAGTTCTCCACGGCCTTAACCGGGTATTGAACTCATACTTTTTGGGTCCTGTCACTGGATCTAACTAAGGCCTTTAACAACTGTGCCAACCAACTGAAGAAGGCCGGAGCGTACAACGACCGAAACGTTGTAATAAATATGACGACAAAGATGTGGACAATAGTCCGAATAATGTAAATAGTGTCGAAAAAACTGGTGGGATTATCAATAGTATTTCGCGCTTGAGACTTGAAATTTTAAACACATTAAAAGGTGAATACAAATATTCCGATATTAAAATTGATTGCTGGAAAACAGGCGGGTAGTGTTTTAAGGAATCTGGTAAAATCATAAATTAAAATATTGAGAGTATCTACATTTGACTTTCCTGTTAATTGGGCCGCCTTTATTATAAGATAGTCTTTAGAATTTTATTACAAACAATGCTAAAAAATTGATAGCAATTTCTTAGAAAAATTGTTTCACTGTTCTAAAAGTGCCTAAATTACAACCATATAATCTAATAATTGTCTGGGCTGTTGTAAAAATCTATGTCTTTAAGGTATGACTCTACAAACAATTAGTGTTTTATCTTAGATAAAAAATAATGTTCAGTCATGTTCTATTGTATCATAAAATGAATAAGTCATACATATAATTTACTATTCCATTATAAAATGAACTAGTCATATTAATCATATCATGCTCTATTCCATTCTAAAAAATGGGTCAGTAAAATAATGTATATAATATTCTATTCCATTCTAAAATTAGTTGGTCGTAAAAAAACAACAACAAAAAAATTATAATGTTCTTTTACTTTCAAAATAAATCGTTCTCACAAGATGACCTGAGCCTGCCAATTGACATATCCTCTGTAACAAATGATTTGGGATACAACTGACTAGTCACATTCAATACCTCAAAAGCCAATGTGGTAACATTCATTCATCATCGAGCAGGCGCTTATTTTTCATCTATCGTAATAAATGGGGTCTCTCAATGAGATCCCTTGCCTTGAACGCCGATTGAGACTTAAGCTCACCGCATACGGGGAACTCATATATACAAACCATCACTAAAGATACAGGAGAAATGATCGGTTCCCTATATAGCTCTAGTAACTGATTACTTCTTTTATTCTTTACCTTTAAAAGAATCAAATCTGGTCGGAAATGGTGTACTTCTGTTCTATCTGGGTTGCAGCTGCCCAGTCTTCTATTTACAGTTTTGATAAAGCCTTGTGGATGATGCAATTTGGGACGCCGTAATTCCTTTACAGTAAATGTAACTTTTTAAAACTCTCATTAAACTATCGCTATTCAATGGAGAATGTTCAGATGAGCAATGTACTTTAGTTTTTCAAAACACTAACCATTTTCAGCTACGATGTACATTTCCGTGTACAGCTAGGGGAATCATTTCCCTTCCCTTCCTATCTCATTCATGAGAATTAAGTTCCATTTGAGCAGCTTCTTCGCACTAACCACGACCGTGTGGGACAGACTACCAAGTGAATGAATTCCCGACCACAACAATCATAATCTGTTCAAGTCTAGGGTGAACCGTTCTTTACCACATATCCTTACTCTTATCGCTCGCATAACAAACTCCTTCAGTAACCTTCTCCCTCAAGTGCTTCATGGGCTTTGTCTATGTTGAACACTAGTAAAACAATATAATTACATGATCGAAATGTTATAAAACACGGTTTTTACTGCGATGTTATAAGAATGGTGTTTAGCATGTACTTTGCAATATCCAAATCCAAACCAGCCATGAGTAAATGTCGACATCAACGTCGGTAACTGCAAACTAATACTACCTGACTGTTTGACTGGTCATATTAAAGATTAGTAAAGGCTAAAATGATATATATTTATGACAGACAATTTGAGCCATCGAAAATGCTAAACATATTTTGAAAAGTTTAAAATATTGACCGCACTTTAGATAATGCCTCACGAATAGATCGTCAATGTGAATCTAGTGATAGTGTGATTTTTTTTTTAAAACTCGATAGAGTATGTTTCGTTAGGGTTGTCGAAATAGCTAAGAGACCGAAGTGAAGCCGTTCAACGACTCGGAGTGTTGATTAAAATTAAGAAATGGCTTCTGCCTGATTTGACGGAGGCTATACCTGAAGCAAGAGTAGACATTTGCAATTTTTCTGCTCTCCAGTGAACTCATCCCGTGATTTGAAGACAGATTCATGTCTGGTGACAAAGAATAGAGATTTTACAAGAATAGAAAGTAACGCGGATAATGATATAGTCAATGCTAAATGGTAAGACTCAGTAAGAAATGATCTTGCATCGGAGGTAGATTTTTGGTAAAAGGTTGATCAGATTGCATTGTAGTCCATCGTGAGATCTTACCAGTAAAATTCTACTGGCAATTTTTGTTATTTTGAAGAGTTACTCCTCTTTTATGTACCATGTTTCTTATGTTGGTGATCATGACTTTCTACAGTTTCCAGTCCTTTGTAGCTTTTAATAAATTTGTATTTTTTGTTATTTCTCTTAAGCTATACTCCCTCATCCGTTTACTCAATCTCACTTGGTAGGTTATGCATTGTTTTTTCATATATGGCTAACCTTCAATTACTCTAGTATCGACTTTTTCAAGCTTCCTTTTCACGTTATGTGCCTTAGAAATTTCAATTGTATCTTCCTGATGTTATGTATAAGTGTCTTTACATTCTTTTAACGGTTAACCTAATGGCGCCATATTCAACTGACACCTTTCTTTTTCATATATATTTAAACTAGAACTATAAACTATAAATTTGGAATGTGCATGTTTCACTTCAATATATTTGAATATTTCCGAATTTGCGGCTAAATTAAAATATAACTTAAGCAAAAATAATCAAAACATAATGAAAAAAGAATCGATTATGAGGTGGACAAAATACCTTTTGACATGGAAATGATGTTTGCTGTGCAAAAGCGTGGATTTAATTTGTAATACATACATGACATATTATATGATAAAAGCTTATTGATAAATGTTAGGCAGTTTATTCTAGTTGATATTTGCAACTGTGTAATGATTTGGTACCTCAAATCAATATGAAATAATGCTAGATGCATGGAATTGCCATAAAAGCAACCACATAAAAAAATTATAAATCCTAGGTTGGGAAATATTGACACATATTCTATATTAACTAAATCTTACCGATTTACCCCTAGGGACCCTCATAAAATATAATACGTAAACACGCATTTCAAAAACTAGACAGACTTTAAAAAAACAGGGAATTTAGTTGTAATCAAAGAAGCTATAGTAAAACTTTTGTACAACAACAATTCCCCTATATAACAATGAATTCTGGACTATATTGAATAGGAAAGTTGAGGCAAGAAATATAAGAAGAATCCATGAAATAACGTAGAATGAGCATGAGAGGAACCAAAAACATTTAAGAAGAATTGGACCAAAAATGGTAACGGTTATAGTAATATTAATTGTTTCCCTATAAGGAAACATTTGCCATTCAATGACCAATCCGTCTGTAGTGTTTTCGGTTGTAATTTATAAATAATTTCCCTTAAAATAATTTTTCAATTCCGGTAGTTGTTATTTTCTTTTGCAGTATTTATTTGGGTTTTCTTCCTAACCTTTTATTTGATGTAGTGCTGAATGTCAGCTTGATCATTATGCCACTATTTTCTCTTCGTGTTACATGTACTATTCATTTTACCTGTTATTGCTATTGGCAGACCTCAAATGATGCGGTTTCATTTATTTGGTACAGATAAATTCAGAAAGAGGCGGTTGAAATTTCTGGCACACATAACCAGGAAAATGATCTTCGGGAATTTAACATTCACATAACACACAGAAGGCAAAGCGAAAGTTCGAATAAATTACTGATTTTATGTAATGATTAACGATTTTGCATAAATCGATATCGGAACACGTATTGCGAGGTACAGAAATTAAATAAAATTTCTTAGAGATACGAAGGAACTGAATTTGTATGGAGTCATGTTTGCACACGGGTTGAAGAGACAAAATGCATAAAAATATAGAAAACCCCTTGTATTTATAAGGTATTCAAGGAGTTTTTAGAAGAAAGTTGACTGTTTAGTTCTACCAACATGAGCGATTAGAGACAAATTCATGTTCTGGCATTGCCACCAAAACAAAACACGTTGAGATTCCTTTAAGCCTAACACCAAAACTGTGTTGACTTCGTTTCCTTCATGCAAAAATATATTTATGTTCTTTTATACCAATACGGAAATACATTTACATTCCCTTTCTCTTTGCAAAAGCAGTTTTACAATCCTTTCCTCCACGATAAAAATGTTTTATAATTCGTCTTCCATATCAGAAACAATTGTTTAGTCCAAACCAAAACCAATTTTTCATTATTTTTCTACAAGGGAAAAATAGTTTTTAATTCCTTTACTTTAAACCATAATCAATTTTAAATATTTGGCTTCCAACCCAAGCACCATTTACATTTCTTTCAAAAAAGCTAAGATTAACTTCTTTTCTTCCAAGTCCACAACCATAATCATTCATATTCTACAAGATAAATCACATATAAATCCGTTTCATCCAAACTAAAAAGAATTTACCTGCATTTCCTTTGGACCAAATGCATTTTTTAAATTCTTTATGTCGAAACAAAACCTTATTTAGATTCTATTCTTCTAAGCAAAAACACCTTTACCCACAAAAATACCATATTTTCATTCCTTTTTTTCTAAGCAAAAAACGCTTTTACAATGTTTCCCGCCAAACTAAATCCAACTTAGTATTCCTTTCTTCTAAGGAAGAAACACTTTTACATTGTTTCCCGCCAAACTAAATCCAACTTAGTATTCCTTTCTCCTAAGGAAGAAACGCTTTTACATTGTTTCCCGCCAAACTAAATTCAACTTAGTATTCCTTTCTTCTAAGGAAGAAACACTTTTATATTGTTTTCCTTCAAAAAAAAACTTTTTTTGCATTCGTTTCCTCCAAGCAAAAAATAACTGTTACATTGTTCCCCTCTAAACAAACCATATTTTCATTTTTTTTCTTCTAAGCAATAAACACTATTGCCTTGTTTCCCTCGAAATAAAACCTTATTTGCATTCCTTTCTTCTAAACAAAAAACATTTTTACAAACTGTGCTAATATATTTAGTTTTTTCAACTTTTTATTATTAACTACTGGATTGTATATAGCCAATGTCCCTAAACCTGAAAACGTAAATTGTATACATTTTTTCGTAGAAAGCGAATTATTTATTTTATAAATATCCCCACATTTGCTAGGTAATTTATTCTGAAATCAAGAGGTAAAATTTAATCTTGAGTGCAAAGTGTTACTACCTGTTCAGATCCAAACGAACAGCAAAAGCAAAACCACTTTCCCTATATAATATATCCGATTAGGAATGGCTTTCTTTTAGCTTTTTCCGCACTATATTTACAACATTTACTTTCATATCTTTTTCCTGGTTTTTGTTTTGTATGTAAAAATTATTCCAATATTTTCCCGCTCTTTTATTTAATACATTCAAATAATTTTCTCTTTTTTCATTTCCCGCTTCTTTAGCACTTTTTAGGCGCAATCTTTACAACGTTTCTTCGCTTTTATCACAATGTTTTTTTTTCGTACAAACCCGCCTCCTTTTGTTAGACTTCTACGTTTACCTTACACTTCTCACGCTTTCTTTCGCTAAGGTTTACAATTTTACTCATATCTTAATCTTGGATTTCGTTCTTTTTTCTTCTCTAATTTCCGTTGCACAAATCACGTCTTCACATACGCAGTTTTCTTCCTTCTTGCTATTCATCCCCCTTTCATTCTTTCCTTTCTTGGTTCCCAGACTTTCTTTTCTTTCTATCTTTCTTTCTTCTTCTCTGTTCTTGTTCTTTCTTTGTCCATTCCACCGTCGTTGTGTCATTTACGTGCACAAACCTCTTCTCTATTTTTGTGTGCTTTTAATATTCTAAGTAGTGCACCTCGCCAACTGCGTATAAACTGACCCCGGAACTTGCCATTGATTTCCTATGAGACACACGTTTTGCGTCAACAGACTAAGATAAGAAAAAAATCATTCTCAGTAATCTTTGTTTCCCGAAAGTTCTTTTACGTCTTCTTTTTTTTTTCTTTTTTTTTTTTGCATGCGACTTTCTCTTGTCTATTCCAAGGAGACATGCATAACGAACATTCTCGAAGACAAGGTAATGGAATGAAAGCAAAATGAAGGAGACATTGGCACAAAAGGGAGAAATTAAGACTAGAGAATTCCATTGACAAGACCATGAAAGTAAAGAGCGTCGTATGTGGTTAATAAATGAGGATTCTTCTGCTTAAATTACAGAATGAGAAAACATGAGAGTAGTTAGGATTCAGCAGGCATTGTGAAAAGGTATTTGTTTGTTTGGAACCATATCAAATCATTATGGGTAATTGAAAGCCGAAATTTAATTTTCTTGGGAGCATTAGTAATTTCTTTTAGAAAAATGTATTGCTGTTAATATTCTTTTTCCTTACAAATATGTATTGCAGGCATTTTTTTTAAAACAATTCCAAAAATATATTGCTAGTATTTTTTGTTATGAGAAAATATTGCTGGTATTCTTACTACAATAATGACTATATTTTCATCGCGCTTTGACCTTAGCTTGGGGTTGAACTATTTTCCCATGACTGGGACTCTAACGGGTGCTACTACCCCGGGTCATGTTGGACATGGAAACAGCAATTAAAAGATGGTTCCACGCTCTTCAAAACCTCCCGATGAGAGGGAAAACAGTTGGATGTATTTTATAGTCATACCAATAACGGCCATTATGAACACATATATAGTAAAACCAAGTAAACCAGAATAGTTGGCATATATATATATATATATATATATATATATATATATATATATATATATATATATATATATATATATATATATATCTCAAGTACATAATTGGTATATACGGAATGAATTCCAATAACCAACAATTACTAATCTTAAAAGAGTGCTCAATACAAAATAGATATTGATAAGACACCGAGGTTGTTGAAACATAATGGCTATTTTTGTAGTGATTTTGTAACATATTTATGTTATAATTTTTTTTTATAAAAATAATTATATATATATATATATATATATATAAAGAAATATAGTCTTAAGGTGTGCTATATTTATGGGATAAAGTGCTCAATATCAGAGATAGAGCGTGTGTAAATATAAATAGGCAAACCAATCCCAAATTAAAAAACTGTTCCCTTAAAAAAATAATAGTTAGAATGAACTACAACAACCAACCCCAAAATTGAACAAATAGCTTTAATTAAATTCTCAAACCAAAAACAAAACTGTTAAATACGTGATATAAACAAATTTTACTACGTTAATAAATAAATAAATAAAAAATAAGAACAAAAAAAAAATAAATAAATAAATAAATAAATAAAAAAATAAAATAAAAAATAAATAAAAACGAGCAATATAACTTGACCCAAATAAATGAACAAAGCGACTTCCGGTAAAAAATAACCGCCATAATAGAATACCCACAATGCACCACTAACCCGTATATATATAAATAGCCGAGAAAAAATAACAGCACACGTGGCCTGACGATTGCATATAGCATGAAACAGACTGTCGCCTCTAAGTGTTGACTTCTATGTTCACTTTTATATATATATATATATATATATATATATATATTATATATATATATATATATATTTATTTTCTGAACTCAATGGAACATGAGGAATTTTGTAGAAGCTACAAAAATTAATGGATTTTAAGTTTACCTTAAAAATGTATATTTTGCTTAAAAGTCATATAATAATTGGATATAATCTGCAAGTAATATTTATTTTATTTGTGTGTTATACTTAATTTAAGTAAAGTGTTCTGTCTGCCCCTTATGCATGAATTACATGCGGCTTTGTATTAGCAAGACCGGAAGTGTGTTCTAAATAAAGTCCCTATACACAACTCCTGTAAGACGTGCTGGGAAAATATATGGACCTACCAGAGAGTTACCTAAAATTTCAACCCACACATTAATCATAAACTTATGCTAGTGTATTGCCAGTATTATACTATGGGGATTACGACTCCCCGTACATTTTGGTTGTGTAAATTTGTTCCATTTCTTCCAAATGTTGCTTCATCGACATACAAGACTAAAGAGACATATACGAATTAGCAGTTTGATCAATAAACCCTCGGTAAAGTTCACCCGTGGTGAGTCATCAGAGGATGGAAAACTTAGCACATTATATGGTTTCAAGATCTGTTCTTGAAGTAACCTCTTTGTTGTACTATGTGTGCTTGACGTGTACTGATACGTGGATCGTCTCCAACAGCCTGTAGAATGTGTTCTTCCTGGTCAGGCGTACGAGTGGATCTCGTTCTTTTTCAATCCCTAGGTTGTGGTGCCACTGGTCCTGCTTCAGAAAAGCGACGATAAACATCAGCAAAGGTTGGTTAACTTGGCTGCCTTCGGTGACGTAATCTGATTCAGCCGTGAAGCCTGGCGTACATTGACATTCGCGTGGCCCCATGTAAAATTCCTATCTGCCTGCCGACGATAGGCATATTCTGCTATTGTCAAATTTACAACGACGCACGTTAAACGTTGAAGACAAACGAGCCTCAAATGTACACGATTGACAAATGTTACCTAGTCTACATGACAACACAGCATCTACTTTAAACTATCTTTAATTCAAAAACGATTATAATCTTACCTGCCTTGGTGTCCACTCGTGGTAAGATGTGGCAATTGATCCTCACCCACTCAAGCAAAATGCCTCAAGCACATGTTCTAACTGTCTAAAAGATTTCCAAATCCTGTATGTCTTGGGAGACATATGCGTGTCCATAAAAGTTGAGCACCAGTTTTTACTGAGCCCTCAATTGTGGTCTGTGACGAAAGAATTCTCTCTCTTTATATATATATATATATATATATATATATATATATATATATGCGTGTGTGCGTGTGTATGTGTGTATGTGAATGTAATTGAGGAGATCGTATTTTTGCAACCGTAATCTGTGGTTAATTTTGACAATTTTCTAAGTGTTTGCCTTATTTACATCCAAGACCACACACGTCTTCCTATTGCCCCGGGTATTTTGGTGAGATACGTGTAAAGTAAGGCATAAACCCTCAACACCAGAACTTCAGATACTCCTCTAGTAATGGTAATCGTAATACTAGCTCTTTCCCTCTAAGGAAACTGTCGGCATTCATTGACCGTGCAGCCAGTAGCTTTACGGGCAGCTTTTGAAAGAGTTTTACAAAATCATTCTCTTAAAAAGACATTTTCAGGTTTTTCATGTTCAGTATCTGTTGTAGCTATTTCCAGTATTGATGGATGGTTCCTTCCTAACATTTTATTTGAAGTAGGGTAAAATGGACCCACATAAAATGGTGCAGTTCATGGTCAGTGTCACGTAACATCACAGGCAGATCAGAGTCTGTATCGACAAAAGACTGGAAGGACATAGTCGAGACAATCATGAAGGGTAAACATAAATGCGCTGACCACATCTGTCGTCTTAGAGACAACAAGTGGACTATTGGAGCGGTAGTGTGAAAACTGAGACGGTAGAAAATAACTAGAGAATGGCCAAAGTCAAGATGGTGTGATGGTCTAACCCGGTAACTCGGTATGACATACCTTAGTATGGACTGATATAGGAAGTGGCAAAGGTCAACCAAAGAGGAGATCATGCAACAGGACTGAGACGGTATTGGTTTTGGTTTGAGATTGGATTTGAGGGTAGCTTATTCCGGATTCGGCATAGCCTGTGAAATGTTTATTTTCTAAATTTATGTCAAATAAATTTTCTTTTTCAAGTTAGTTTTGCATCCATATACGATGCATAATTTGGCACAGAAAACGCAGAGGAATCACAGGAAATGCTTTTTAAATTGATCTGAATATTTATCTAGACAAAAATACCATTGAAACCAAGACGAGAAAGCTTAAAACATGGCATATCTTCCATATGACAGTGAAAA
>CAHIKZ030000128.1:992500-1005000 GCA_903632075.3 Acanthosepion pharaonis | reverse complement strand
TTTCAAGGACAGCTGTCGAATTTCTTTGACTGAATAATATTACGGGTAGGTCAAAGAAAACAAAATAGCAGACCTTGTGCTTGCACATATCCAAACATACACGTATCTATACAAATACATCGACGCCAAAATGCCCAAATACACCATCTATATATATATATATATATATATATATATATATATATATATATATATATATATATATGTATAACGCATCCAAACGCAACACAAATCAATCATGTTTGATATGTATTAAGACATCTCATCAGGAGTAAGTAAATGACTGGTGAGTACAAGATTTAATGAGATTTAAAAAACATAGGATCGTTTTACATAAGAAAAGGAAGAAAACAAAATAGTAAGAACGAGAGGAGAGGTGATAATAGCAAGGTTTGTTTTGTTTATATTCAGATACATGTAATATCCAAAAATAAATTATACATAGATCTGGTCGAAGAACGACTATTATAGTTCTTGTGTTGTAAGGAAATATTTTCCACCATCGAACTTCTATCTCGCAGGCATGATATGTCAGGCCTCTCATTGCCCTATCGCTACTTCCATAGAAAGTGCTACGATGATCAGATAGTTCTAACACTCGTGGCTAGGACCCGCCATACCATATATATTTTAGCAGACTACGTAAATACCCACCGTATATCATCGGAGGCAATTAAATTCTACTAAAACGGCCACTTCCCGCGAAACACTGCTCTGTGGAGGCGACTCTCAGAGAGATGTTTCCACGATCGCAACCAGCTTCAACTGTTCAAGTAGAGGGTTAATCGTTACTTTCCCCCTCTATCAGTGTAAACTGCATGTTATCGTATTCCTATTCTTCGATTAGCCATCGGTAAAGCTATATATATATATATATATATATATATATATACGTTCGGTTCCAGATTTGTTCTAGGCTTGACTAGATAATCCTTATCCTAAAATTTTGTTCGTGGCTTTAAGCCATATTTTAGGAAGGAAACGGAGTCAGTTCAAAACATCAAATATCTAAAGTACAAATTTTGAAGAGTTCTTTTGTCGTGCCATGAAATTTTCAGTAACTTCTATCCATCCATCTGTCTAATGCTTCTCTCCTATAGTATATATATATATATATATATATATATATATATATATATATATATATATATATATATATATTCATGGTACTTTTTTTGGTTTTACTTACAGAAAATCATTTATTTACCCGCAAGCAAAATACAAATAATGATACATTATCATTTGTATATATTCTTATAAACATTAAAATAACTGCTTCAATGAATACAAAATGAGGAATTCTATCTTATCAAAAAAAAGATGTTCCTTTTCATACGTACTTTTTAAAATAACAATGAAAACGAACCCTTACAAGTGAGTAAGCGAAAAGTATATCTCAAAATTTTCTTAGAGCGAAGGTAAAGAAACCCCTCATAAAAGCATTGTAAACGTGACATTGTTCTATATTTGTCGACATGTAACGTAAGCCTCGAGCTTCCTGAAAACAGGTACCTGAAAAAAAATGTAAAATATATGCGCATTACGACTGATTTTAATACATTCACTTCTATTGTTCGCCTATATTTTTCTTCTCTAGTATAAATTCCATTTTTCACTTTTCGCGGTGCACGCAAATTTTAGAATACATATGAATGGCGGGCTTTTAAAAAAGGCAATGACATGAAAACATAATTTCAGAATTATTTTAACTTCTCTCTCACACACAGAGACACACACATATAATATATATATATATATATATATATATATATATATATATATATATATATATATATATATATGTATATATATATATATATATATATATATATATGTATGTATGTGTGTGTTTGTGTGTGTGTATGTGTGTGTGTGTGCATAGCACGCTATGCGAGTGTCTGCAGTTATACATATATCTATCGGTGTATGAACCCTATAGGTGTGTACATTTAGGTAGCTATCTATTTGAGAGTATTTACATATATTTATCTCCATATGTACACCTCTATCTGTGTGTGTATAGCTGTACATGTATCTATAACTGTATTTGAGTGTATCTTTGCGTGTCTATGTGTCTAGGTATGTTTATTTTTTTTTACAGTGCATGGCTGTGTTTTTGTATCTGTGTCTGTCAATGTTTCACTATATATATCTATCTCTGTATCTATCTCTGTATCTATCTATCTATCTATCTATCTATCTATCTATCTATCTATCTATCTGTCTCGGTGTGCACATATCTATCTATCTATCTATCTATCTATCTATCTATCTATCTATATATATATATATATATATATATATATATATATATATATTATGTCTTTTGTCTTATTTTTAATATTAATGTTTAATATGTTAATATATTTCTCTCTATATATCGGCCTGTTCATATCTATATATCGAGGTATGTTCATATCTATCTATCTATCTATCTATCTATCTATCTATCTATCTATCTATCTATGTTCATGTATTTCCTCCTCGCCATCTTAGCCCGTTGATCTAATGGCATGATCCTTGCTTCATATCAAAGCGGTCTGGTAGAAAATGCACTACCGATGAATCCCCAAAAGGACGAAACGTCCCCCTACACCGGTGCTTAACTGCATGTGTGTCCGTTGATGATTCCGGTTCTAAAATGATGAGTCCTTATGAAAATTATAAAAAAATGCCCTAATTGCTAATATATATATATATATATATATATATATATATATATATATATAATTATATATATATATATATTCCTGCGATTCATTCAGATATATTAAACTATATTACAACTATACTGTACCACAAAAACTTCAAAATATGGAAGCCCTTCATATAAAAAATTGATATGTCTAGATTATTCAATCAAATTATGATTGAATGAAGATGTGCTGCGTGAATACACACACACACACACATAAACATGCACACACAACAGTTCGCTGTCTGAAAGACGTCTTTCAAGCACCACACTGCTCTATCTAAGCCTTACTGGAAACTTAAAGATTGAGCTTACACAAATTAAATGGAGTATCATCTGTCAGTCACAGACTCATATCAACTTCTGGGATAGATGCAATATTTGCATACAAGAGGAGATTGTAATAATTAAATATAAAAATAAGAATCAATTATTGAATCAAAGCAACAAAGTTATTTTCAAGTGTAGACTTAAGACCAAATTTAAACTTCCATAAAAACATTGACTTTGGGGGATATACACTTGATGTATTGATTCCTTTTTATATGGGTATAAACATATGTATGTATGTATATGTAGTCATATTGCTTATTACACATTTCATATATTTAATATAATATACATATATATATATATATATATATATATATATATATATATATATATATATATATATATATATATATATATATATATTATAGTTATGTGATTGTCTTGCTGATGCCTACATCATTTATACTATTAAGTTATTAATTGATTTTATTTTCATATTTCATTACATGTGTTTAATATTAATGTTTAATATGTTAATATATTTCTCTCTATATATCGGTCTGTTCATATCTATATATCGAGGTATATTCATATCTATCTATCTATCTATCTATCTATCTACCTATCTATCTATCTATCTATCTATCTATCTATCTATCTATCTATGTATGTTCATGTATTTTGTCTTATTATCTTTAATATTTTTATTCTTATCTATTTTTATCTTTTAAATTTTTGTTCTAAATTATGTAAGAATCTATTTATGAATTTTATTTATTTTATTCGATATTATTTTTGGATATTATTATTATTAGTAATAGTAGTTTAAAATTGTAATGATTATTAAGTCATGTTGATTGTTGTCTAAACTGCCATGACTCTTTTTAACAAATTACTATAACTCTTTTAATTCTGATCAACCTTACCTGATATATTAAATTGTTTAGCACTTTACGGGAAAAAAATAATTGTAGGTCATTCTATATTTATTTTTGCTAATGGCTCGTCATTTATTTCTTCCTTCTTTCCTTCCTTTATTTCTCTCTCCCTCCCTCTCCAACTTATCTCTCTCTTCCCTACTCTCTCTCTCTACTTTCTCTCTCTTCCCCACTCTCTTTCTTTCTCTATTTTAAAAAAGATTTTATACTAGAAAATGTTTTATTTTTCTTTCTTCCTTTTTTATTATATTTTTTCTTTCTCCCTTTTTCTTCCTCCCTTTTTTTTCCTTTTTATTTCGATACATCTACCTGAACGAATTAATTTCTATTTCTATAATCTTTTGCTCTGAAGAGATGAATATTCATTAAACAAATTATAACCGAAATGCATTTTTTAGGTTTTTCCATGATTTATCATATATATATATATATATATATATATATATAGATAGATAGATAGATAGAGAGAGAGAGAGAGAGAGAGAGAAAGCGCAGATGTTTTTGGTTATAATTTTGGATATAATGTCGATATGTTTTAGGATATATATATATATATACTTTATCTATGGATTCCTTTAAATAATATGTCCTCATTGTATATCAGATAATTTTTTTATATAAAAATCCACCACCCCAAATTTTTCGTCCAGATCTTTTTTTCCAAATGATTTTTATTTGCTTTCTATTGCATTATGTTCGAATGTTTCCGTTAATATTGTAAGCAAATTTCCTAACTCATGGCTTTCTTTTGTCAGAATTAAGATCTGATTGCATCTATGATCCAGTTTTAATTTTCTTGTGGTTAGAGTCTTAAATTCAGATATCGCTTCCAAATTTAGAACGTAACAAATATGAATGCAATTATGGTTGCTCGATTTACACATGAATCAATGAGGAGAATCTAAATTTATTGTCTAGACAATCTTTTCACTTGTTTAAATTTGTGCAAGCTATGAAGAGACATTTGTTTAAGATAACATGGAAAGTAAACAATTCTATTAGATATAATTATAAGTCATCCTACTTTGTTTAAATTTCATCCTTCAGGTTCACACAGTGCAAATATCATCTTCCCTAATGCAACCATGTATTTTTTAAATTTTTTTTTTGTTTACTGCATTCAACTTTTTAACACTTTTTCTATTATTCCATTTACATTCTCTTCGTCCCCGTCATTATTTTTCATTTCACATCTGAGCACCCAGTTAAATGATACAAAAAGATCTCAAGTCTTGTTCAAAAGAAAAAAAAGACTGATTGTGTTTAAAGGAAATAGTGGAATTGATAGACAATATCTATTATTCAATCAAGTATTTGTTCGCCTCACCAATCTAAATATTCATTCCACTTAACTGTATACCATCAATTCTCTCTGTGAAGAATGCAACATTCAATGTATAAACAAAATTCATTGAAGATACTATAAATTTCAAAATGTTTGGAAAATTTATTGGCTCGTTGTAATATTTCTGACTGTATCTCGCTAATTAGACAATAGTTTTTACAACATTTTACTTTTTACCTTTAACTGAACTATAACCACTTAAAAAGTCGTTTGCTAAAGTCGGCATTGATTTACTCTTTTCCACGTCAACCATCGTTGCATAAAATTGACCAAACCTTTCACTCAAGACATCTAACGACGAGAGAGAGCGTATATCCACGCGAGTATATAGACCTTTTGTATATCATATCGGCTCAGAACATGGACAGGCATGGTTCTCCATCACTACTTTTCCTTTGTATCTCTAAGCTAAATTTATTCACATACTAATCATTTGAAAAATTGTTTCCCCGCCCCACATCATTTTACTTAAGCTAGTTAATTAATTTTTCCCTCGACCCATCTTACCCCCTGTGTCTTCTGTGGCCGTATATCCTAAGGTGTGTTTTATCGAATTCAGGATAACATTTTCTATTAGGGCAATTTCTAAAATAAACTCTGTTAATATAAAGCCATGAAAAAAAATTTACAGTAAAGCGAGGCTCTACATTCGTTGCATGAAGAGAAAATAAAGACAAAATCTGTTCAACGTTTACGTAATAATATATATATATATATATATATATATATATATATATATATATATGTATGTGTATGTGTTTATGTTTGTTCTATTATGCCATCTGTGTTTAATTAATATTAATCTTCCGTGTTCTAAATGCTAAAAAATAATTTTAATTTAACCTTTTTAATTTAGCGTTTATTATAAAATTCCTATTTTAAAATATATTTTGAATATTAAAATGTACTTAATATAATATATAAAACGTATTCTAAATTTTTAAGATTGTATTTCTTTATGTAATTTCTTATTTTGAACAAGGGTAATCATGTTAAATATAGGTCAAGATCAACTCATGTCTAGATAAATTTAAAATTTTTTCATCTTGATTTCTCTCCTTTATGACCATAATTCTGTCCCCTCTAAAATTTCTTCTTCTCTTTTTTTCCCTCTTTATCTTCCCCCTTCCATTTTAAATACATTTCCCCTTAGTTCTAAATTTCCCTCCTCTTTCTTCCTACTTACAAAATCATTATGATTAATATTTTTTTTATCTAACACCTTGTTGTTGACAAGCCGGTTCTGGGTAAAATGGCCATATATCATATGGGTATTTATTGAATTTTATCTTCATTTAATTCATATGGATGTATGCATGTATTTCTTGAGTATTGAGAGAGTGAGAGAGAACGTGTGTTTTTTGTGAAAACTATTTGCATTTTTACTTTAATGATCACAAACTTCTTTCAGCATGATCAAGCAAATGTAACAATTTTAAAAAAAAATGTAACCATTTAATACGTATTTTTAAATGTTACTATTTTTAAATGTGACTTCTTAAATGAGACTTTGTTCTGCACTAAGCTACAATTTTCTTCAAAAGATTATTTCCAACATTAACCAACATAAATAAAATTAAATTTATTTTCTTCTTTTGCAATGTATTCTTTTACAGTTTCTACTTTTGCATAGCTTCAGTGACTTCTTCAGGACATTCGTATTTAACGTTTCCGTCGGAAGTTAAGTTCCTTGTTTCATCGGTTTATCTGGAAATAATTCGTCAACAAAAGAAAAAAAAATAAGCACATAATCATTTAACTGCATTTTTACAATGATATAAAAGTAATACCAACATAATCTTTAGGTAATTTAACCAAAATTTAATTTGGGTTTTTCCTAGATTATGAAAAAGGCAACTCATGATTTTGGGAAAGGTATTATTTATTGTGGTAATAAAATAAGCAAATCCCTCCTCCACTATTACTTGTAACACACACACACACACACACACACACACACACACACACACACATATATATATATATATATATATATATATATATATATATATATATATATATATATATATATATATATATATATATATAGCTTGACCTAGAGAGTCAGACAAACCTACCAACATTTCACCTAAGCGGTCGTCAGGGAAAGCTGGCTCTAATTTTGTATTGAGCACTTTTAAGTCAGTTGATTACTCGTATCGGGTTTTTTTTTTTTGGGTTTGGACCTGTATGCTGTACGGATTATTTTCGACAGACGTTCATGTTCATAGATCTTTCTTTTTAAAACCGTTTTTTTTTCTTCGAGATTGATATTTGACAATTAGCAAATCAACAAACCGAAGTTTTTCAGGGACGAATGTACCTATATATATATATATATATATATATATATATATATATATATATATATATATATATATATATATAATATAAGAAAATATCACATTTGATAGAACATGTTCTATTTTCCTAGACGTTTCTCTAGTTAGTTAGGTTCTTGTTAAAATTTACCATGCCATGGATTTGCCTAAATTGTGCTTAGAGGTAAGCAGTAAGAACTTCAATAAACTAAGAATAATATTTTTCGGGAAATACATGTGCCGTCTGGAAGAGTCGTGCTGATGGGAAATATTTAAGCATGAAATAAACATGCCAGTTGGAATAAAATTGAGTGTTCATCATTACGGGCCTGGTATCGTTCCTGGAAATATATATCGTATATACGCGTGTATAAGACGACTTCACCTGACTTTTTTACACAACAATTTTAAACCATGCAGGAGAAAATACCTTTATATAATGCAAGCGGTTGGGGCCCCTCGGCGTGGAGTAATGGTTAGCAAGCTTGTCTTGCTAGATCAGTTCCTACTGAAATGTGAGTTTGTTCTTCACTGGATGCCCCATACTTTCTGGCTTGTGCCACATCTAAGCTACGCTTGGAAAATCTCAACTGCAACCGGTTACCGAAAATTCATATGTTTTTAATATCTTCAAAAATACAGGGTGACCCATAAAAAGAGGAATTTTTGAAGTATGTATTGCCAGACATGAGCAAGTGGCAACATTGCGAGACAATGACCTTGAGCAAGCAAACATTTCGCCATTTAAAATTCAAGATGAAATTCAGAGTATCCAAGTTGAGATGTTGCAACAGTCAATGCGGAATCTCAACAGCAGATTTCAAGAATGCATTCGTACTGGAGGACGCCATCTACAGGACGTAATTTTAAAAAAAATGAAAGTTACATCATTGTTTCTTAAATGGTATGTTTTAAGGTTTCAATTACTATGAATAAAATATTTTTTCCATCACACTTGGTTTTATGTGAATGTTAAATAGTTCCCGTTTTTTCGAGTCACCCTATATAAACTCTGTATAATGCAACAAACTATTTTTTGCGAAAAAAATAATCATAAGAACGTATACCATACTCGAGTATAATCGTCTGACTGGGTAGATAAGAAGATGACTGGACAAAAAAAATAGTATATAGTGCTGGGAATTGAATTAATTTATTTAATCGTGGACTGAATACAGACGTGTTGTATTAAACAAGCATTCTTAAAAAGATCAGCTGATACGTGATATCATAATAAGCATGAAAATATCAAAACATTTTAAATATTTAAAAAAATATCTCCCCCCAAAGAAAGGTCCTAAAGCCACTAAAACGCAGGGGATCATTGAAAACGAAAGAAACTGAGATAACGTTGAAGTGAGTGATCACATTAATAAAACAAGATTCAAGGAGGCCGAATATGAGGATTTGAAATTTTCGACGATCGTAGTAAACAGAAATGTAAGAAGCCTAAAGAGTTACACAAGTAAGATATGCGTGAGGAAAACTGCTAGAGTTTTTCCCTCTTAGGGGAAAAACGTGAATTATTAGAAGTTTATAATCAATTAACATATTAAATATAGCGCTTTTTATTAATTTTAATAACGCTGATATAAAATTGCCCAGCGTTTAAATAAATCATTTGTTTTATAGAGACTCCATATCTTGCTGAAAATAGAATCACTTGGATATTATTATATATTTTTAATAACGTGTGCAAAATTTCCCAGCGTTTAAATAAATCGTTGCTTTTTATAGATTCCATATCTTACTAGAAAATGCAATGGCCTGGTTATTTTTTGTAATTATTATCTATATTTTGGAATTATTAGTAACTATTGTTTACGTTTTGTATTGAAGAAAAATCTATAATCTATATGGGACACTGATGGAGAGCAATTTTCCTATATTAGGTTTTCTCTGATGTGAATGCAGGTAAGTGTAATGCACATAGTATAAAAGAAAAAAAACGGGGCCTCTATTTCAAACATGATATATATATATATATATATATATATATATATATATATATATATATATATATATAAATTTAAATTTATATCCGACTGCAAAAACTTGCGTTACATTCCTGTAAATGCAAATATAATTGTCCCTCACCCCCATATATATATATATATATATATATATATATATATATATAGTGGTGTCCGCAGCATTTTTCTCAAACATGTTTTATTGATCAGAACAGATGTGCAATATATGTTAATTGTTTCAATGAGATTGTGTTGGATACATCATTTAATATAGTGTTAATATTTGCAAAGTAATTGCTGAAATTGTGTGTAATGTTCCGAGTATCATCAACCATCGTTCTCGAGAAAGGTAAGGACATGTTCTGAAAAAGAGATTAGATCGTCTCTGCAGATAACTGTCCGGATTTTGAATGGGATTGTTTATAGCGTTGGTAGAAAATGCGTGAAAGTTTGCATTGGGGCCGTGGCGGTTACCACTTGTTGAGGGTTCATGGCGTGGCTGTTATGTTGTTGATAGAAGTCAGACGTAGAAGAAAGGCAAGTAAGGTTTAGATACTCCTGCCCGCCGGGCCCAACTACATAAAAAGGTTGGACTTTGATTAAGTCCAAAGATGAAGGCAAAGAAAGCAAACAAAACACAAGACCGATAATATATGTATATACATATATATATTAATAACAAGTTACACTACATGGAAACAGTACAAAGGACGAAATTTGTGTGAATATTCTGTATGTGCGTGCGTGTGTGAATATTCTGTATGTGCGTGCGTGTGTGAATATTGTGCTTAGCGTGTTTCCACGCTATCCCTTGTTAGCGCCTACATTTCGAGGTTGATAGCTGAAATCCTGAAGGAAAAAGAGAGTTTACCTCAAGGTGTCAGTGCACAGGCCTGAAGGAAATAAAAGATAGAGGTGAAGGGTCAGCGGCTATATATAGCCAGGGAAGAGAGACCCCTGGTGAAAGTGTTAACGGACTGAAGGAGGAGTTAACTCCGACAAGTTCCTGCAGCATTGAATAAGACTATTTATGTCTGAAATATGAATTATTTTGTGAGTAAGCCCAAATTAAAGGGTTTAATTTTGATACAGACTAAAGATTTCAACTCATTTTTGAGTGGCACAGACGTTTCAAAGAGAAGTGAAATAATCAGTGTTAAATTGCAAAATAAAGTTGGGTCATTGTTACGTGCCATTAAATTTTTCTCGCAAGAGCCCATCAAGCACATTTACAAATATACAATTCACCCATGCATATCAAGAAGTCTCTTGTAATTTAGGAGGTTTTTTTTATATATATATATATATATATATATATATATATATATATATATATATATATATATATATGACATTCATTTCTGTAGTTCACTGCTACCAGCAAGCAGAAATATTTCTTCTCCCGATGATGGCCATTTTGGCCGAAACTAGTCGAGGAATCTAAATGAAATAATAATAAAAAAAAACGAAAGAATATTAATCTACAACCCAGTGTGTTTGAAGATTTTAATATTTTAATATATTTTTATTGTTCAATATATATATATATATATATATATATATATATATATATATATATATATATCCGTTCTGGGGCTTCTGCTATTCATCTCAAGGTTTTTGACAAATTTCAAAGAAGGATGTGTAAAGCAATCGATCCCAACCTTGCATCTAGACATCAGACACATTCTTGCTAAAGTGACGTGGCTTCCCTCTGTCTTTTCTACAAATATTATTTATGGTATCTGCTCTTATGCATCTTTTATCGCTGGTGCTCCGGCGACATGAATTTAAGCGTGCTACTAGAGCGGCGTCTAGATACAACGTATTTATTATTGAAATAGCTAAATGCAACCTCTTCTTTTACTCGAACAATTTCTTTTCTCGAACTTACCACCTGTGGAACTCTCATCAGTTTGCTTCTTTTCAGAATAACTACATGTTTCAAAAATTTGAATGTGACGTCAATCACCATCTATCTTCTTGAACCTTGTTCAACTTTTATACTTGCCGCTATCATCCCTATACTCATTCTATTCTCTAATTTTCTCTCCCTGTGATACTCTTTAGTGGCATTCCCGACGTGATTGGGGTGAAATGATTAAAAAAATATATTAAAGAAAACACAAAGAACATGGATAAATTAGAAGAGAATTCGAATCTTCGGTGCTCAGATCAAGGCTATCAGAATAACAATATGAAAAAAATAAAATGTACGGCGCGCCCTGAACACGTTAAACTTTATCTCTTCAAAACAGGAGACCAATATTTAATTATCTGTCCCGTTATCTTCTGAATACTCATTTCCTGATATATTTCGTTCCAGTTAAATTACAAACCCGCCCTTCATTGCCATTTCGAATGTAATTTTCCCTGACTGGATCACCAGCTGTTTATTGAATAAGACATATTAAACAAAATATACAACAATGGTGATATACTGGAAGACCTCGAAAGATCCGTTTTCCTGGCATTGCCTAAAATGCGAGGTATTGAGGGAATGTGAACACCATCGGACAATATGCCTTTGAACACTACGTTGAAGCGTTAAATAGCCTGTTTTCGTACGGTGTTGTTTCTATGCAGACTTTAATATTTACATACACTGATATTGAACATTTTAATTATTAATATAGCATGGCATAAAACTACATACACACGCACATATTTTTTATTATATTATTTTGCTAGTTTCGATGTTCTTTTTTATTCTCCAGAAAAATTTCAGTATAACCAGATATTATAAAATAAATTACAAATGATTACTGCCGGTGGATTTGATAAATAATAACATTTAATCCAATAATTTCAAGGCCAAATGTTGACTTACTTTGATTGACTAATATTACAAGAAGGTCGGGGAACATAGCACATGATGTAGGTGTGCATGCACCTCTCAAACATACACGTATCTGCACAAATACATGAATGCAATTCAAAATTCACAAATCCCAT
>CAHIKZ030000128.1:930000-987500 GCA_903632075.3 Acanthosepion pharaonis | reverse complement strand
CCTACCTGTTCTTTTTTCGTCTGTTGTCCCTCTCTAGAGTTTTCATTTACCTATCACATCCGTCCCCCACTCTCATACATACACTCTCACTAAATGTTGTTTTTTATTCCCGGAGTTATTTTTTCCGATTTCTTTTTGAATCTGTAGGTCTGATGAATTGGATTATAATTACGATCCCAATGTAATAAATTATAACCATGGAATATTAGCGTTTCAGCCTTTTTATTATATTCTTATTTTGACCTGGACATTGAGTTCTAGCTGGATTCTATCCTCTTGAAATTTATATACATATATATATATATATATATATATATATATATATATATATATATATATATATATATATATATATATAAAATATATATTTATATATATATATATATATATATATATATATATATATATATATATATAGTGTGTGTATGCATATTAACCACTAATATTATACATATATGTGTGTGTGTTAAAATGAGATATCAATGTCAATTTCATTTTTGCTTAATTTAGACGACAATTTATACTTTGCAGCCTGCATGTTTAAGAAATGGGAATTTTATATTTATTGAAATACCTTATTAATTTTTTTTCCACTACAGTAAGAAGATTTTTTTCTTGTTCATTGTTTCTTTTGTATAATTCTCCAATGCATCGATCCTACAGTTGGTAGTATGCATTTTTTTAAAATGAAAGAAGCTTAAACAGATTTCTTACATGTCACTTTTTCTCTGTTGTGAAATGATTACGCACACATATATATACATGCACACACACGCACATATACATAAACACACGCACACACACACACACACATATATATATATATATATATATATATATATATATATATATATATATAGATAGATAGATAGATAGATAGATAGATAGATAGATGCACACATATACACACATGCATATATATATGTTTGTGTATGTGTGTGTAAAGAGAGGGAGAGATTCGTTTATGCATACACACATATATACTTATTGAACTGATTTTTAATAAAATTGTCCTCATATTTTATTGAATAAGAAGATATGCATATTTGCTTGAAAAGAAATCTCAAAGAATTTAGGATAATTTACATAACATGTCATTTAATATAATAAAATCATAATTAAAAATTACTCCTGATAATTTCATTTATATTATAGCTACTATCACTCAACTGTTTTTAGAGTTTATATTTTCTAACTTAAATAATATTAATACTTTATTTAAAATATCGTTTGATTATATGATGTCTGCATTGGTACAACAAAATGATTTTAATAATTTCTTCAATTATGGCGATAAAAGACAGTAAGTTGCAAGCTGTTCCCCGGTGTAAAAATTAACGGAGACGACAATAACTGAATAACATTCAAGGTCATAGAAAAAGACAATTGATGTTGCATTTAAACCTTTGAAAACCTCAGTTGACAGGAAAGGAAGAAGCCGGAAGAAAGTTCCACGGGTGAGAAGTGTTTATAAGAAACCATTAGTATCGATATAAAGATGAGAACTAGCTATTTCAACAGTGAAATTGTGGAACCTCACTACTTCTTTTATACAGCAATTAAGTTCGTGAAATCGAGGTACAAACGAAGAAAGTTTATGCGAACAATTTTCGTTAGGTTATTTCTAGACGAATGTACATTACAGCATTTTGAAATTGGCATATAGTTCCCTGGTTTTTGTCTATTAAATCATTTAAATTGATTTCTTCATTATATTATATGTGAACTCATAGTAACTTTCGACATTTTTCAATCCGCTTAAATTCTGTTTACTCTCGTCGTTTATTTTCCTTCTGTCCCATTCCTTTTTCCCTTTCTTTCTCTTAACTTTTTCATTTCTTTCTTGCTTTCTTTCTTATTTTTTCTACATTTTCCTTTTCTTTTTATCATTTCTTTCTTTTCTTTCTTTCCATATTTTCTCTTTTTATTCCTTTGCCTTTACCTTCTATCCTGTATTCCTTCCTTCTTTCTTTCTTTCTTTCTTTCTTTCCTTCCTACATTTTAATTTACTTGCCTTTTCCTTTTTATTTTTTTAAATTTTCACACTTTTTCCCCCAATTTTTCATTTTTTTTCATTTCCTTCTTTTTCTCTTTCTCTTTCTTTTTTTTCATTCATTTCTTTCTTTCTTTCTTTCTTTCTTTATTTTCCTTGCTTTTTCTTTTCTTTTTTCCTTTCTCTTTTCTCATTCATTTCTTTCTTTCTTTCTTTTCCTTGCTTTTTCTTTTCTTTTTCCTTTCTCTTTTCTCATTCATTTCTTTCTTTCTTTCTTTCTTTTCCTTGTTTTTTTTTTCTTTTTCCTTGTCTTCACTTTTCTTTTTGACTTTCTTCTTTTTTCTACATTTTCATTTGTTTTCTTTCCTTTTTCTTTCTTTCTTTCATACTTTCTTTCTTTTCCATCTCCGATTTCTTTGCCTTTTATTTCCTTTTTTAATCTTTTCACCCCAAGCAAGGCGGGAGTGCCACTAGCCAGCAAGGGGTTGCAGAGAGTAGGAGCAAGACTAAAGAGACGTGAAAGAGAAAAGGATGAAGAGAAGGACGGGGAATAGATCAATGCATCTGGAGATGTCGATTGATATTGCATTTGAATATTTTGAGATTATAGTTATCAGGGAAGCAAGTAAGAGGAAAAACGAGAAGTGCGAGATATGAAGATTTTGCAGTAGAAGAGACGACAACATTCAAGCGTTGCGACATTGAAAGCGTGGGAATGAGATGCCGACATAGCGGCATGGTTGAATTCATGCAGTTTGTGAACTAGCGAATGTAGCTCGTCGGAGCAGATACCGTAAAAGCATTTGTAGAAAAGACAGAGGCAAGCGACGGCAAGTCCGTGAGAGAGCGACAGTAAACGAGATGCCATATCTGAGCCAACGACATTGCATAGCCGTCACTAGATTTTGTCGAGGATCCTAATACGAACAGCTGGGATTCCAGACCATTTATGACAGCAATATCCCTTGCAAGAGCGAATGGTTGATTTATAGACTTGGAGGATGAACTCGGGCGAGAAAACCTTTCTGGCGGGACACAGAGAACAAGCTTTCCTTGCGGTAGGTGAAGTTATTGATTCAATGTAATTGTTCCATCTCAGGTCAACGGACACTGCGAGACCAAGTAGTTGCAAAGAGGTGCTCTCGTGGAGTCGAACATCACACATTTAAATGGCAGGCAGGGAGGATTCTCTGTGGTGGGTAATAGAGAGCAGTTTTATTTTTGAGACATTAAAGTTAACCAGGCATTTCCTGCCCCACTCAACCGATTGGACGTCATTTTCGAGACCAACGGCCAGGTTAGTTTTTGTCCTTTCTTTCTTTTCACTTTTTTTCCCCCTTTCATTCACTATATTTTCTATACTTCTTGGAGCAAAACTGTGGTCAGGAATGTTTTCCTATCAAATATAATTTACAAACTGTTGTGGATTCCGGGATGAAATCCGGTACTAATAAATAACAAACGCCAAGAATGAATATAGGAAAATAATGTATTAACGTAATAATACAAACTGGTAAAGCCGGTTAGTAGTTCCAGGAATACGGGTTAGTAGCTATATATATATATATATATATATATATATATATATATATATATATATATATATATATATAGTCTTTGGTATTGGAGTATCGCTGTATGACTTCTTACTGAGTCTAAGTGCTCGCTCACTCTGACTCCTACAACGCTATTACCTCACCCTCACTATTCCGGTTACCTACAACCTTTTACTCTGTCACTCTGGACTCGACTCGACTCTTCGCTCTTGCTCTCGGGTCTTCACGTAGCCCTAGTGTATGTATATACTGTTTGAGTCCATTTGTGTAAAAAGGGGAGAACCCCCTCAACACAAGCTGTAAATACTAAAAGCCTAATTTTATATTATTTTAATGAACAGCCCCCAGGATATCGTTTCCATTTTCTATGGTACAATGATTTTCACTTAGTCTTAAAATCTAGAAAAATATTATAATATATTGAAAAATGAAGAGACATTTATATGGAAAATAACCCTAACTATAAGCGTATAAAACATCAGATGAAGTTTTTTTTGTTGTCTTGGTGTCCTGACTACATGAATATAAGCCTGATACTAGATTGTCAAATAGGTATCACTGTTGTACTTTTTCAAATAGAAGCATCCGCCATTTCTAATCTAACAGATTCTCGCATTTCTTACCTGTAGAATTTCCTTCCGCTGTATTGCTTTTCTGATAACTACATTCTTCACAAAGTTAAATGCAACGTCAATCTCTATTTTCTTTCTTCTTGAACCATGTTCAATTCTTTGTTATTTATTCAATCCTCCCTACATCCGCTCCATGTAACCCTTTGCGTTCTAATGATATTATCGTCCTGCTTGGGGTAAAACGATTATTAAAAAAATAGAATAGGGATAGCGTATTACAGAATCGATAGATTAATTATGAATTTGGCTTAACGATGCTTCTGATAAATTAATCCACCCTATGTCCGGAAAATATCCTGTTATTTAATATTATCGAAAATATGGCCAATCTCGGATACTAGCCTCTTCTATTTTCGATTTACTCTACATTCCATCGTCTGTTTTATTTATATTTTTAAATAACCTGAAAATCGCCTTTAATGACATTTTTCATCGAGTTCTTCTTATTTTTCACCATGGATATTCTTCAACGGTGGTTTTGATTTCGGAAAAGTTCCGGGATCTAAATCTGGATTCTACGAAGCCTAACCTTGGCGAGTAGAGGTTTGCTAGAATCAATGTTCGGTTTCCTTGTATACTAACGTAACAGTACTCATAATCAACCAGTGGTTTTTTTATGCTAACTGAGTAACCTGACCAGAGAGTTTCACTTTGTCCTAATTCGTCCTTTGTCCAGTTCGCCTCGTCACGGTGACATGACCAAGCACGCTATCAAGATTGAATACCAGCTGGCAGTCAAAAACGAAATAATGTTTCAATGTTACTCTTTAGGTTAACAGTTCAAACAATCATATTATGTGGGGGAAGCAGTTAGACATTAAGAAAATCGCTGCTTTTAATATTAGACGGTATGTAGACTCAAATACTCAGAGCATCATGTCAGGTAGAAACAGCTTAAGTCCATTGAAGAATAACATGTGAAGGTAACTACCACTATGGGTTCATTATTAAAAGAAGGTTCTGAAGAGATTAGAATATCTCATCTTTTAATTTAGTATTAATCAGTTATTGCAAGACTTGATTCCACAGAACCTGAGACAGAATGTTTTACTGGATCAGAGAGTGAATTCCCAATTACAATGCAAGCGAGTTTACGAATCCACAACATAATCCTGCGGGACGCCATCCGACATTGCCTCCGGGGAAAAGGTGGTGGTTCCTGAATTAAAAAAGGACATTAAAACATTAACGTAAATATTGTTAATAATGGTAACCCCCATATATGAATTTTAAAAGCATTTACCTGAAAAATAATCGTCTTTTGAGTTTATAAAGCTTTACAGACAGAGAATTTGTCTTTTATATAATTAATTTTCATTGTTAAGATATTCTAGAATTTCACGTCTTCATAGTTTATTTCATTTGGTTGCTATCTTCATCCATTTTTTTTTAGTTGTATTCGTTTTTACTCTTTTATTTTCATCATGTACAATGTCGACTAGCTTCACATGTTAATTTTTTCTTCATTTACTCATCCTTCTTTCTTCTCTTCCTAATCTTTCTTTCCTTCCGAACCTGACAGGAGTTAATTACATACAACGGCCTCTCATTATTTGGAACAATATAATTATTCCAATAATAATAAATGATGATACCACCTTAATTCTCTTTTAATTGATAGAAACTGACAAAATCTGACATGCGAAATGGATGACGAAAACGTGAATATGCCGAACAGTAGCCAAAAAATGTGTGTTAAAAAAAAAAACGCGTCTTCGTATGTGGAACAACTTGTAGTTCTTTTGAATAGGCTCGACGCATAATTGGCAACGAAAAATAATAAATACTGCAATAAATTGAATATCTTAATAACAGTTGACTTTTGGCAGACAACAAAATTGTTAATCTAGGATTTTAATTAGTTTTGGAAAAGTCTTTGCAATAAAGACCAGCGCAAGTTACCCTCTAATGTGCAATATAACCAACGGTATTATACTTAATAGTCATATCTTAAGACCAATCTTAAAAAAATATCGGAAAATATAATTGATACTTGTCAATAAATACTACGAAACCTTGTCTGATATAATTAAAGTATATGGTCATTCAAAAAGCATAGCTTAGATGTGGCACAAGATCGAATGTATTGAGAACCCAATGAGGATCGAGCTCACTACTCAGTATAATTGATCTAGCGAAACATGCTTGCGAACGATTACACCACGTTAACGTGGCCTGAATGATTTACTAAGCTTAGCTAAGATGTGGCACAAGATCAAAAGTATGGAGCACCCGATTTGGATCGTGCTCACTATTCAGTCTAATTGATCTACCGCAACAAGCTTGCTATTACACCGCGTTAAAGTGTCCAGAAGGATTTACTAAGCTTAGCTTAGATGTGGCACAAGACTGAACATATGGACAACATAATGATGATCGAACCCACTCTTCATTTATAATTGATCTAACCAGACAACCTTCCTAACAATTACCCATGTTTTTAAGCGTAGCGTAGATGCGGTAAAAGGCCGAAATTATGGGACATTGTTGAAGATCGAACTCAGTATTCAGTCCTAATTGAAATCTCATTTTCTAAACATAGCGTAGACGTTGCACAAGGCCGAATGTCTGGCATACTCAGTAAGCATCGAAATCATTAACCAATTTAAATGATCTACCGAGATGAACTTGTTAACCATTACACTATGTCGGAGTGCCCAAACAAGTAATGAATATGCACTTCCTTGAAAGAACAATATCAAAACGGGTGCAGGAGTGGTAGTCTGGTTTGAGCAATCTTAACTTCCAAGTGTATGAATATACATTGCTCCTGTAGAATAGGCTGTCCACCTATCACCAAATAAAGACATCCAAATACCAGGATTTGATTAATGAGGTCTTGTCAAAGAAAGGCACTCAGCTATATTCCTCATTGTTAAAGCTTCAATTCGTAGTTCATTAACTTGGCTTCATGCGAGAACAGGTCACAAATATGTGACACTCAATGAAGTTCGATCTTACTATATTAGTCTATCTTGTTTTAAACTATTCAAATGGAAGGGACATTGTTGCTACGTCTTAGTTTATCAAAAACATAACATACTCTTCGACTGTACAGTCTTTTTTTTTCACTTTACGTAGTATTGTAAGTACCCCCCCCATCTCTCATGACACTTTTCAAATCATCGCAAGTAATGAGTAAAATATTTTTCATGTTTTCTTCATACAATATTATTAAAATATATTACTGAAAAAATCTTAGTCTTGTAAAGAAATTCCAAAGTCTATATTTATTAATAATTATACCTTAAGGAAGCCGATAAAGCCACTAAGACGCTAGGGCTTCCTGAGAGTGAAAGAAAAAGAGAAGACGACACTGAGGAGAAAAAAACACAGGCTTCATAGAGGCAGAAGATGCCGACTGATGTTGCATAAAAAAAGAGTTTTACAGGTTAGAAATGCGGGAAAAGCATCTATTAGAATAGAACTTCCTTATTTTCCTTAATTTCTAGGCTATGCGTGATACATGCTTAGGCGATCATGTATCTTTCGATCATGACTGACGAGGCGGATTTTTCCCGCAGTAGGTTGCCATTTCTTTCTGCAGTAGGTCAGTTACTATCCAAGGCTATAGAATGCGGTCTGTCCTGCTATTTATTTTATTTTCCTTATTTTCATCCAGCCGTGTCTCCGTATCAATTCAGGGAAGAAAAACGCGTATTAGCCAGGTACCAATTCTGATGTCATATATTCCCGTGTTTCTGGAATCTAGGCAGTTTTATGATATCCGTTTGTTTGTGAGATCCTTTTTTTTCTTCTGATTTTTCTTTTTTTGGTGAGTGGTCGATGATAAGACTGATACACGCTTAGGAGATCATGTTTCTTTCGATCATGACTGACGAGGCAGATTTTTCCCGCAGTAGGTTGCCATTTCTTTCTGCAGTAGATTAGTTAATATCCAAGGCTACAGAAGCCGGTCTGTCCTGCTATTTACCCATAGCTAGGGGAGAAGAAGAGGATTCAGACCTTTCCCAAAGGTATTAGAACGTAAGTGAATGTAATGGATTCGACTAGAATTCAAACTCGGCTCTCCGATTCCTCAATCACGATCTTCAGAAATAAAAATTGTTGCGTTCTGTCTCGTCTTTGTATCTCCCTACGCTACTCCATAAAATAGTATTAACAAAAGGACAATGTCTTTCGTTTATTTGTTTTTATTAGAAGTGGGACAGCCATGACAGCTTGAACTCTCTGAGGCGGCGGGAAGAAGACTTCACGGGAACGCATGTGGATCATTGGCTTAGTGCCTCAGCGCATGTTGTCTTAGCCCGTTTCTTGCACCAAGATGGAGGAAATTTATCTATGCTTCAAAATTATTACGACACTCTGTTGAATTCGCCTGTTTTGGATTTATATCCAAAACCCAGACAAAGACTATACATCACTGTCAGAATACCAGGCCTAAGAAATACTTCGGCCAATCGATGATACTTTTGGCCCGGGAATTAGCATTCTGTAACAAAATAAAACGTTAGTCGTCAGCTTTTGTCTCACTGAACGTTGTTATTTTATTTTATCATATCTTCTCAATAAAGTATTTAAAAGACAAAAGGAAGCTAAGTGAAAACCAATCATATCACTGATTTTTTTCTGGATTCTATGAAGAATCACATTTCTTTCTGGAATCTATGAAGAAATCGCTAATTATGTAGTAGGGGAGCTGACCATATATATATATATATATATATATATATATATATATATATATATATATATATATATATATATCAGCAATGTTCAAAGATCTAAAGAATGGTTGACTTATAAATATGTAAGATAGATTCTAGAGAAAAAAAATTGTCTAGCCCGTCACAGTGAATCATATTTTTTAGCAGTTGATCTAACAATGGATTCAATAATTCTTCATTGTCACATTGATTACAAAAAAGTGCGCTATGCATATATTGCGAATGAAAAAAAAACATATATATCAGCAATGTTCAAAGATCTAAAGAATGGTTGACTTATAAATATGTAAGATAGATTCTAGAGAAAAAAATGACTAGCCCGTCACAGTGAATCAAATTTTTTAGCCGTTGATCTAACAATGGATTCAATAATTCTTCATTGTCACATTGATTACAAAAAAGTGCGCTATGCATATATTGCGAATGAAAAAAAATCATACAACTAAATTATATAGATGTAGGCTTGGAAAAATATAGATCCAAAATATAGATTCTACTAGTGTGTCTAAACCCTGTTGCAAACACTTGCTAGGCACACTTATCTATCTTCAACATCCACATATCCAAACTATGGTTCACATTCCAACTATGCTGATTGGACGTTATTTGAACAAGAATTTGTCGCGATGAGATACGATTTTATGCTAGTCCAAACATCGAGGTTTCCCCTACAGTCTATAAGCATAAATACATGCACAAAGCGGTATAAGAATATCTTGACCTGTCGCAATCGACTTTCAATGAGTTGACTCATCTGTCCTGTAAAATTTGTAGCGCTCTCCACGAATTCCCTAAATAATTAAGATCAACTTGAGAGTTTATAGCGATCCAAATTGGATGTTAAGACTTGAAAAGTTAGCGTCACTTTTCTAAATCTAGTCAAGATTCTATACAACGCCAAATGAGGGAAAAATAGAATGGGAGTATTTCCTCTAAATCAGGTGCAAAAAAAAAAAAGAAAAAAATAGAGACAAGAAAAAACATGAAGAAATCTTCATCTCTTTAATATGACGATTGAAATTATGAAACTTATCTCCGATGCAGTTGGACACATAATGTCATAAATGAAATCATTAAATAAGAATTCAATTCTGACTTCGTCTTTTTTTAAAAATCATAGCTGGAGACATGCACTGGACCAATTCCTTATTTATTGATTGATTTCTTTTCTATGGCTCATAATATTTTTCATGATATTTAAAGCCAGAATATAGTTTTAGATTGTAAGAATATTTTTGAGATAACAATGGTTTACTGACACATGCCTTGATAATTATCCCATAACTGAGGGAAAAGAGCTGGGTTCATACCTTTCCCAAGCATAAATATAAACGTAAGTGAATATATCGAACCCAAAAGGAATTAGAACTCGAATATCCGGTTAACAATTCCAATCATTATCCATTACACCATCCACACACCCATGCTTACTGCACCTGGTGTTCCTGAACGTTTACCCATTTATGTACTGACTAGGCAAGACGTGATTCAACGTGATATGGCCGTAAGCCAGACGGACCAAATGGTCTTGAATTGGAATAAATAGAGAATTTCACATAGACTAAATCCATGATATAAATTAGAATGTTGGGGTAATAAATATAAACATTTAAATAAATCCTTTTATGGATCAGCTATAACAAATTTAGAGCAAACTTGCATTTTTGTGGCCGCAAAAAAAGTGTCAAAATGACGGTTTTTTCATTGACACCGCTATTATTTTAACTACCTCCAATTCTCGGCAATGTTTATTATTTTAAAAAGCGGTGATTAGAAATATAATAAAACTTAAACATATGATGAAAGTGATTTCATATATTTTTGTTCTTGAGAATTTACAACAAAAATATTTTTAATATGAAAAACGGTTTTATTAGAAAGATTGTATATATTTCAAGCGACAATAATGCTAACTGTTCGGTGAATAAATGCCGAATAATTCCTGTATGGAAAGGACTAATGTTATCATTAAAATTAACACTGACATTGGCTACACCATTAGATTTGAAAATGAAGATGATAAAAATATAAGTATTACCCTAAAAAAGCAGCATATATAGATACATTGAAATCAGGGTTCGTAAAATCACCTTTGACGAGCAAAGATATGATGGCACAAACATCTCATTTCCGCTCCCTACCAGCGCGGATTGAACCAGCGTGGTAGGTAAATGGAAGATTCCTCCCCATAAACCTGGAGAAGACTTACGTTTAACAAACGAAATTCTCAGGCTAAAAAGAAGAGGAAGAGGACAACGATGAAAAAATGATTTCGAAAAAATATCGCTGTAACAAAACCCTGTCTAAGAAATTGTAACAATACAATACTTTATCCATATTCTTTTCAAAACTTAAATTTCGACTTTTACACGAAAACCTGATATACGTGTCTAATCTAAGTTGATTAATATCGTTCTCGATAACGAAGCCATTATTTTTCTTGAAAGAAACGCGATCCTGGTTGAGTTGCCAGCTCAAGCTACAGGAAGTTAATTGCAACTGGCTAATTTCAGTTTGTTATCTGAAAAGTCAAAGCTCTCCGCTAACGCCTCATTAGGTGAAACTCGCATATCTCCCCTGAGATAATCTAAATTTCTTGAAGCCAAAAACCCATTCAACTGAGTACCTTCCTTTACGCGAGCCTTCCATTTTAGATTAATCAAGATAGCGCCGGGTTACAGTAATAAACCTTACTGATAACTTCTCAAAAATTTATATAGGTTTTAGTTGGGTTATTCAATATATTCGATCCTTGAGAAAAAAGTATGGTATATAGGATCGGGCTGTCTATATGACTAGTTCTAAATATTTAAATCAATATAGAAGAGGTCAGACTAAAGATACGACACAGTATTATTAATCGCATAGAGGCGATAATGGCATCCCAAATTTCCAGAGACCGTTTCTATAAGGGAAGGTAGTCTTTAAGAACATATTCTAAATATTTTCTTTTCAATCTGAGATATGGAAGCAAATCATTTTATATAGAATGAAAATGAATTAAAGCATTTTGATAATTTAATAGAAAACATTTATTTATTAAGGTATTTCCAGTTTGAATTTCCGTTCTCATCATATTTGCTTTCAGAAGTATGATGCTTTTTTCCTACTCTAATGACATCAGCCGTGTTATGTTTTCTTAGCCAGATTCGAATTAAATCACCGCAGTCCCAAAGAACAAATGGAAGTCCTATCAAATTTATGACTAGAAGACTTGCAACTTATTAAAGTTCAAAACAATTTCTTTTGTCAGAATAAATTATATTCATGAAAAAAGCCCTATTTCAGCGTCCGTAGAAGTGACAGCAATAGTATTGCCTATTTAGCTATTATATATCGGCTATTAATATATAAGATTATTTTCGGATAATCCATCAAGAGGTTTGCTAAGCTTTTATAATTTTAAGAATCGGTTTGCTCGAACTGGCGCGAACTTGTACGTTGCAACCACGGGATATTGCTTTTGCTCAATTTTTTCATTAAGTAGATCTTTAATAGAGGAAGTACTTTCTAAATAATTATTAGCATTTGTTATATTAGATACAGACATTTGAAAAGATGCCTCCTTATTATGTATTACGTCTATCGGCCTGCACTCTGTCGAAATCTCAACAAATAGGATATACACACCGAACCTTTTAAATTTAAATAATCTTATTAGGATTTTTCGAATGCGCAGGTCGACAAACGTAATAAATAATGTTTAAAGTTTTAAAACGGTGTGTATATCTCAAATATGGGTTTCCGAAAAAAAAAAAAAAACAACTTTTGAAGTGATAAAAATGTAGGTAAGTTTTAAAGTTTATTAAAGTTATTACGTAACGAATTATCCGACGTTACTCTTTTAAATTTGAAGCTGGCTTTTTTTTCACAATAGCTCCCTACCTACAATCTACTTTTTATATTTATACCCCTATATTACATTTACTTTATTTTAAATTTCAGCTATGAATCTGTGTTTAATTTAGCGTTCCTACCATGAAACCTAGTATTTTTTTTTTAATTAAAACTGATAATTCGTGTCTGATGATTTGGTAGAACAACAAAACTTAAGTTGCACTTCGACCATATATAAGTATATATTATATAAGTATATATTAATATATATATATATATATATATATATAGCGATTTTCTAAGTGTAGCTTAGATGTGGCACAAGGCCGAATGTATGGGGCACCCAGTGAGGATCGAACTCACGACTCAGTTGCAATCGTTCTAGCGAGACAAGCTTGCTAATCCTTACACCGCCTCGAGGTGCCCAAAAATACAGATTTTCCAAGCGTAGCTTAGATGTGGCACAAGGCCGAAGGTATGAGGAATCCAGTGAGGATCGAACTCACTTTTCAGTAGTAACTGATCTAGCAAAACAAGCTTGCTAACCATTACACCACGCCGAGGTGCCCAATATACATATATATATATATTATATATACTTCTTAGCTCTATCTAACTATATTGAGCACTGTTGTGGTTTACATTTATTCGCTTACCTGTGTATGCACGCTAACGCAAGTATATACGGTTGCTAATATCTATTTATTTAATTTATCCACGTCAATGTCAATACATACATACACATACTCGTATATATATATATATATATATATATATATATATATATATATATATAAAGAGATATATAATAGATATACATGAGGTTGATTGATAGATAGTTAGATAATATATAGTTTAAGCCCTTAATCTTAGAAAAACTATTATTTTAAAATATAATTAACTTGTGACATACCAGCATATATACAGATGGGAACTGTCCATTTTTCTTTTACATATCTCAATATATATATATATATCTGTCTCTCACTATATATGTATATATATATATATATATATATATATATAGTGAGAGAGAGATAGAGAGAAAAAAGACGCGGAAATTGAAGTGACACTCAGCCACATGCTAAAAATGCTTACCTGTGTATGCACGCTAACACACGTATATACGGTTGCTAATATCTATTTATTTGATTTATCCACGTCAATGTCAATACATACATACACATACTCGTATATATATATATATATATATCTATCTATATATATATATATATATATATATATATATATATATATATATATATAAGTCTGTGTGTGTGTATGCGTGTGTATATATGTATATAATAGTAATGGTAATAAATGAAATTCGGCGTCTATTTCATGTAGGAAGGGTTCATTTACAAAAAAAAATGTTTGAAATTTAAATATCAGAGTAAAGATAAAACAATTATTTCTTTCGAATACAACACTGAACAGAGATGAAGATTTTGAGCAAAATGGTAAAATAGAGCCAAGTTTTCTGTGACATTCTTCGTTGACGATCTACAAATTTCGCCAGATCCTACGGTAATTGCCCCTACTAAGAGGACCATAGGTAATATCTCTAGCGGAGAAAATATTTAACCATGAGTTATATCCCTACTGGTGAACATATTTTCTCAACTAGGATTTCTCAACTGCGCAGGGCCATGTACGTAACAACCACTGTATAATACATAAAACTAGGAGGCCTATTTCCAGTACAATATTTCAATAATATAATATCGCTTGAAGTAATTTTTTAGATAGAGATCAATTTCAATAAAGAGAAAAAGAAAACTTATCTCAGCCGATGCGTTTAATTCTATCTTTTACCTCATATATATATATATATATATATATATATATATATATATATATATATATATATATATATGAAAAATTTCTCCGATTTAACCAGTAGAAAAGACAATATTTATGAATAAAAATGTCATTAGGAAAACTGGTAATTGCTGACGCTTTTCGTCTAATGTAGACTTATCTGTCGAACAATCACGTGGTCAAGATAAACACTCAGTTGTGGAGCAAGCTGAGTGAATACTAATTCAACATTGAGAAAGAGAGCTATTTATGGTGCAATGGAGCATCTCATTATGCTAAAGTGGGATAGTCCATTACTTGGGCTGTGATTGGCTGCTGGTACCTGAGTGGAAGTATTTCTATATAAATACTAGCATGATTTCTCAGTTAGTTTGCAGGGTTTGTATTAAGTTACAACCTGCTTTATTTTTGTCTGCCAGCTGGACGCTAGCTGGGACTCTTACGCCGGTAAGTGCTGTTTATTATTGTTATTCTACAATCAAAGGAAAGCATCGATAAGGCAGCATTTAAGTTAGTATTTTTAATATTTTTATCTGGTCTTCAAATTTAGATATTTATCATTAGATTGAATCTGCAAGATTCCCTGTACAATGTCATGACCGTCTGTGCCGAGTTTCATCAATAAATCCTCGTCACTATGTTGGAATTATCTTTATTTTATACAACACACAGTTTCTCACACTATCTCATACTCTTTGGTGCTGATGAGACCAAATATTACTCACTTAGAATTTTGAATCAACATCCGATTAAGAATTACACGTCTGGATGCGTACTTAGGTGTGAACCCACCTATGATATATATAGAAAACCACTAGAAAAATATATAGAAAATTATATATGAACCCACCTATGATATATATAGAAAAGGAAATCATAATGAAAAAGAACGTTTAAAAAAACAACACTTAAGTTTAGAAAAACCTAATTTGAATTATATCGGACATAGTTTTGATCATAAAATCTAAAGAGCATTGAAAGTTCAATTTTTCTGAGATCACAAAGATTCTGGCATCTGTTATTCGAAAATAGGATATTTAGGTGAGATTATAGAGATATTATACTCACAGCTCCCTCATATATGCTCTACTTATTTTAGAAAAATATATTTTCAATAGAATATTTAATGAAAGAGATGGTTAGCATATAATGAAATAATCGTCCCAGTCCGTCTATTTGCAAATGAAATATAGGCAGGCGAGAGAAAATATTGCTACCATTTTTTTATTTGTTGTTATAATAGACTCAGTATTTTGTCGAATTATCCAACACCATCATTTGTTCATTGTCTTGAATACTATGCGATATTTGTATATGATTGCATTATGTTTTCCTTTGAAGCCAGTTATTGTTCGTTTATGTTGAACAAATGTTTCAATACTACAGTCATGGATTAAACCCACGCCCACTAGATAATATGTTTACAAAATTCGATTGAATTTCAAACGAACCTAATAATTGATAACAGTGTTCTTGCGTTCACTCCCGGGGCCAATGTATGGATGACGAGCGAATTGTGGTGCTATGCCAATCGCGAGGATATTCACAGTTGGGATAAAAATGATTCTGAACAAAAATATTAACGTTATCTACCAAGTCTTTCGAAAAATAGGACTAATACAAAAAACTTTTTCGAAACAGAAACGATGATTTGTAATTAAAAGAGTGATGTACATATATGAATATATCCGTAAAATTATTACAATCTAAACAATTGAAATACTTCGGTATATTGATCAGTTAGAACATATTTAATACAAGAGATAAAGCAACTGGACATAGAATTGGCTAAACATCACCAGAAATAGCGAAAGAAAATAAAACATAAAACCTTGAGTTACATTATTAATCAGCTTCATCAGACCGAGACTTTCATATGGATGTCACAAATTGCGCCAACCCCGTTCAGAGATATGTAAACTGTCGACACGACAATCGATTTCTCAGATCATGGTTAAAATTGTTTCGATCAGTGGCTAAAATTGTTTCGACCAAAATATGTTTGTTTTTAGAGAAGACTAACCTTTTATCGCAAACAAGTAAGTGCCACATAACACAAAATACATCACTTGTGTACACTCAGTAGCAGCAGCAGAATCTAAAAAGAATCCCTTATATAACTTGAGAAAATAATTACATAATCCAATTTTTTATGTTCTACACTACTTTGGAAGTAAAACGTTAGAAATCAATAACTTATCAATAACAGTTCGTGGGCTTGAGGAACTTCTTTTCCTGAGAAATATTTTATGAGCAATATTTCATAAATTACATCCAAAATTAGCACTGAATTCTCTGTGAATGAATGCGCAATACTTCTTGCTTAATATCCCTATTAGCTTATTAACTACGTTGCCATGTATCGCCAATAAATTTAACCTTAAAATAAAGCCCGTGTAATCAATGCGGGGGTCCTTCCCGGTCCACTTATCTGTCCTCTCCTCTCTCCGCTTTATATTAACTGTTTGTAATGCAGCATAAGATTATGAAATATCCATGAAGATGATAATACATTTCATGGACGAACCTCCAAATATTGAGATATTCAGAGCCGGGCAGTTGATGTCTCCTTTAATCTCACTCTAACAGTACTGGAAGAACAGGTCTGTAAATTTCAATAAATTCAAAACCAAAAAATCTTTACTTCACAAGAGAATAGATCCTGAATTTTTTTCTAATCAGTTTTCATAGCTGTACTCTCAATGATGCTCCTTACCTTGAAAATCTTTTGGGACACTAGATCACCCCAGATCTCAAATGAAACTCTTATATGTACAATACATCTCTGTAGATGCTGAAAAAGCGATCGATTACTTTGGAATCTCAAGAAAGTACCAGATTCTAGCTGCCATGCTCTATATTTACAAGAGGGAATAAAAAAATGGAATCTAACTGCCACATCTCTGCTAAAGTTGCTTAATAATCACTTTCCAGACGTTTCAAAGTTCAAATCGTTTGTGCAGCTTTGTGTGCGATTTGTCTTCAACCATCCATGGCCTTTTCAGTTAAGCGAAAAGTCACAAGCCTATATTTACCTTATCTCTTTTCTCATGAAGTAAAAAACAAGCTACATTCGTTAGTTCAATAAGTCCAGATATTCACAGCTAGGAGACACCATGATACGAGAACAGATTAGAATCTATTTCATTCCCTTCGAACACCATTGGTAAAACGAAAGCTCAACCCACGCACCTTCCCTAGGAGAGTTAGTTTATAGAACAGGCTACACAGAGTATGCTTTTATGATCTCTACAATCTTAACATATTTAATCTTGGGTCAAACGTTATGTGTCCTACATTGCTGAGAAAATTGCACTTATTTCCTCCACTTACTTTCCTACAACGACCTCAGTCAGTAACACTCTAATTTGGTTGGCTCTTGAGCCTCGTATTATTAATTAAGGAAATAATGACCATTCAGGCCGTATGGGATTATGGTTATTCGTAGCTTCCTTTCTCTGAATAACTCTGAAGTCACCTGTTTACTCAGAGAAAAAAACGTGCATGATTTAAAATTCTGAACCATTCTTCTCGTAATCTGGATGCCCTTCAGAGCAAGAAAGCCCAGTCTACTTTGTTATATAACACATAGAGGGGTTGCTTGTCAGGAGTAAAATAGTAAAATCTCAGATATATTTCGTAGTGATTAAATGAGATATAGCGTTTCTCTCTTAAAATATAAAGAAAATGGTGTAGATAATCAGCAAAATATAATAGAATATAAGAGATTTTATCCGTTATTAACATCCAATTAGTTAAAGTAAAATTACCTTTATATTGACAGTAATAGAGAAATCCGATTCTATATGCAGACAGTGTCTCTTCTCCGGTGAGAACGAAGAGGCCAACGTATTTTGTTGGAAGATTGTATCGTACAATGACGCAGGAGGAATTTCAATGGAAAATTAATCTCTGAACAGTTTCTGAATTACAGAGATTATTGGCAACAGTGCAATTTGAATATTTCCCTAATTATTTACCGATTATGATGCTATTCCATGTAATACATTTCTCATAGTCTAGTAACATGTAATCTTTTTTTTTAAATATATATTTAGATAATGTATTTTAATCTAACATATTCTTTTTTTCTATTTTAGAAGGCCTTTGGTTTTTTTTACAAAATATATTAACAATTTCATCATAACGCTTTCTTTCAATGACTGCATGAAAGCTATGCTTATGTTATAATATTTTTACGAAGTGGAATAAGAATTGTTAACATTATAATTCATATTACGAAGTGGTATAAATTATGATATTTTTTAGCCAATCATAAAATATATATTTCTTCTTCCTATCATTAAGAAATAAACACAAGGATCCGTTATTCAAATTTGTGAACAAAAGGGAAAGCCCAAATTTTGATTTACATATCGATAACGTCAGCTGTAAATATGTGGAGAAATTCGAATATTTGTTTGAGATTTTGAAAAGATGTTAGAATAATTCAGACATATACTGGCAGCAAACCCCCTGTATTCGAGCCGAGTAAGCATACTGACATAATTCAACGCTTTTCTTCGACGTCTCTTTTGTAGTGTCGTATAACCTTTCCATTTTAATTATCCATATCTGAAGATTCTACGAGGAGTAAACATTTTTCCTTTTAATCAAGTCTTATTTTTATGAAATATTTTATTCTTACTCTTACAGAATCATATTTATGCATATCTGCCTTCGAATAATATCCACTTGTTCCATAATTCGAAACAGAATTTGTATCTTTATCCAGTGATTTTTTAGATCCCGTGCTAAAGAAATAATTAATCCATGGTCCCTCTAATACGTTGAGCAATTTTTGTTTTAATCCCTTGTAAAGACAACGTAAGCAGGTGTAGGATTTAAGAAAGCTTTATTCAAATACAAGGTTCGCGTATAATATCCTTTTATAGTCGCAGTAAGCAGAAATCGTTCTCTGAAAGAGGAGAGTAGAGTAACAAACCAAGGGGAGACCACTCTTGATTATCCATAACATCATTTCCTTCAATTAATTACTTTGTATGATGTATTCATTTTAAAATTGATTCCATTGTTTTTATTTCTCGTTGGTCTTACAAAGAGCTGTACGTATTTGCATGGAAATTAAAAAAAGTGGATACTATCTGCATTACGTAAAATATATCTATTGGATTATTTGGTACACGACATTTGTGACGTTTCTAGCCGATGTCCTGATAGGGGTTTGGGGTCTTTCAATATCATACCCCTCCTCAATGTTGACCCAACCGATACTGATCGGGTATCCATTTGTGTAGCTACATTTTTTTCTATTTTTATGCACTGCGACTCCTCTTGGTAATTTATTAAAATAGTTCCGAAAACCTGTAAAGCACAATTTGCAAAATATTTATTGTAAGATGATTCAAACTGACATCAACCATAATATTAAAAACTAGAAATGCCCGTAATAATTTCGCTATTTTCTTATTTTAATTATTTGGTTAATCTTAATTCTTAAGTCAATGATTGACTGAGCTCATGGCGGGTTCTACTACAATGAAATACTCGTAGAAATTCCCCTATCGCATCGACAATATTAGCAAAATATTACAATAACAATCGTAAATCTGAATGATGGTCTTTATTTTAAGATGTAAGGAGCTACAAATGAAACGATTTGAAATTAACAACTTTTCCATTTCGCTGAAATAATATTCAAACAGTCTTTTCAGTCTTTCCACGCGATCAAAAGGGAAGAGTCCATTATTTATGAGGTATTGACAGGATATTTTGAACACTACTATCTTTCCCTTTTTCTTCTTTCTTTCTTTCTTTCTTTATTTCTTTCTTTCCTTCTTTTATTTTCTCATTGAAAGTATACAGCGTCTCTGGTATGTCTTTTCACTCTTTCCACGCGATCAAAACGGAAGAGTCCATTATTTATGAGGTATTGGAAGAACGTATAGTGTCGTGCTAACGAAAGGGACGAGCAGAATTATAATAAAAAAATGCATTATTTTTTTTCTTTTGCTATAACTATGCTGGATTTGATAAAGTCGTCGGTGAAATGGTTGTTATTAAAGTTATCAATTAAATTGAAATTATATTTGATTATTTCACGATTGAAACTAAAATATTCAGTAAGGCTTTCTGAAACTAAAATCTTATTGTTCGAGTTAAACGCGAACTGAGGAGATTTTTCATCGTATTTGACGTCCGCTCTTCTTTGTATTAGCGGACAGTACACTGATAGATACGGACAGTGCCGCTTTCAGTGATTGAAAACATCGATAAATCACCTGTTTTTGGCATCTCACTCTTACGATATCCCTCAAGGGTAGTAAACGTCTAATCTTCGTGCATCGCCTATCTGCTAAGTATTAACGTTCTAAGTGCTCGAGTGTAAATATGGAAAATACTGGTGCTAGTTTGCTTGTAGCTAAGTCAAGTTTCTTGGCAAGTTAAACGCTTTATATTTTAAAAATCTTTTTGTATATTGGTTGTTTTTATAGCATGGAACAAAATGCCGAACGACAATAAAATATTTCGACAGGTAAGTTGTATATTTACGAGTCTATTTAGAAGTCATTTAATTGTGATGGTATTTAATACTTATTCTATCGTTACTCTTGATTCTATTTAGATATTACACGCACACACACAAACATAAATACACCAAACACAAATTCAGGGCATTTTCGTACGATCACTGAAGTTAAGCACCACCAAGCTTGATCAGCAACTAAATGGGTAAGGGCTTGAGAATATCATGTTTTGTAAGTTTGGAGGTACTGCTAGTTTAATGGCAACGGCTCGAAATTGAAAAACGGAGATATGGCTTCTAATTCCAATAGGGATCGTTATATTCACTTACCCGTAAATACTCATGGGAAATGTATAAAACCATCTCTTCTCTCCAAAATTAAATTAGTAGAACATATATAAGTAAAATAATTATTATCTTAAAACATTTTTAAATATATTTTCCAACTTTCAATATCTTACAAAGTGTTAATAGGCCATAAAAAACACTAATCAATCCATCAATCACACATATATAATTAACAGAAGTAACAAGGGAATATCCAAATAAAAGAAAACGTCAATATAAGGATATCACACATCTGTAAACAATATCAAATGCTCCTCCGTAAAGAGTTAAAACTATGTACAGGGAGGGGTAATTATATTAAAGTATTGAAAATTTTGAAGCTGCAACTTTATATGAAGCGCACCCTCAAACCACAAATATCAATATATAGGCACGGTGTGGTTGTCACCGTCTTCTCCAGTGAAGGCTGCTGTGACTAAGTAGCAGAGAATCGTATGGCTGGATCAACCCTCGTGACATTTAGATTTGATTTTGGCAATGGTCAGTGTGTCAGTTTCGTGCCATGAGTAATACATGCTTAGACGATCATGTATCTTTCGATACATGAATGACGAAGAAGATTTTTTTTCCGCAGTAGGTTGCCATTTCATTCTGCGGTAGACCAGTTGCCATCCAAGGAAATAGGACCCGTTCTGTCCTGTTATTCAAATCATAGCCGAGGGAAGAAGAGTTAAAGCCAGTAAAGTGCCATCACGTGATACACACTTGGGCGATCATGTCTCTTTCGATTCATGACTGACGTGGCAGAAGATTTTCCCTCAGTAGCTTGCCGTTTCTTTCTGCGGTAGACTTTTTGCCATCCAAGGAAATAGGACGCGTTCTGTCCTGTTATTCAAATCATAGCCGAGCGAAGAAGAGTTAAAGCCAGTAAAGTGCCATCACGTGTTACACACCCGACCTGTTCTGCTATTTACCCATAGCTACGGGGAGAACAGGATTCATACTTTTCCCAAGGGTATAAGCACTTACGTAAATGTATAGATTCAACTGGAATTCGAACTCAGCTCTCCGATTCCCCCGAGCCGCTATCTATTACTCCACCGCGCCTCCTTTGGCAATAGTACGGGGTCTATAAAATAATAAGGAACACTTACTCCAAATTCAGGGCAAGAAAATCGTTTGTTCATGTCTACGGAATTATTTAAGATCTTGGAAGGGTAAAGAGATATAAGCTATATAGATAATTCTATCTGTCTATATTTCTGAGATGAGGTAATATGTACACTATTTACATTATTCGGACTATTGTCCTCATCTTTGTGAGCGAAATAAAGGGTTTAGTTCGACATTCCAACCACATAAAGAAGGTCGTAGCATACAACGGCCAAAACGTTGTGATAAAAATGTCGACAAAGATGAGGACAATAGTCCGAATAATGTAAATAATGTAGATAATTCTATTTCTTAATTAGGTGCCAACCTACCCAAAATATTACTTTTGTTTATTTTTAGTTTATTTTTTTGCTAAATTTTTAGTCTAAATTAGGATTTAAATTTTTTTAAAGAAAGAGTCGGGACATCATTTACTGCCGCTACCTGAATACATATACTTGAAACGCAAGTTTAACTCTGTACTATTAACGGTTCATCCTAAATCTTAAATTTCATTTACTCATTTTTTTTTCTTATTTTTTTTTCTTCAATAGGAAAATAGATTTAATTATCGCCTGCTTCAGATCCCTTCCCCGTCTTTTGAACAGGAGTAGAGGTTTACCTTTGTTTACTGTTTAGGAAAGTGTTTCTGGTTCCTTCTAAAGTCATATCATTCTCTTTCCCTTTCAGTGACTTCTTGCGTCTTAGTGACTTCATCACTTTACTTACGTGAAATGATTAAAAAGCGGAAAAGAAAAAGAGCGTTGATAATTCACTAGAATCACAATTTTAATATTTTTTAGATAAGTTGAAATGAGGAAATGTCTCTGTTTTATGCATCAGATGAATTCAAATAACAAAAGCTCGTCATATTCAAACAGTTTTTTCTCTTTCCGTTGCATATTCAAAAACTGGCAAGGACGCTCAACTTTAAAATTCTGCTTCGCATTCTATATTTGTTTACTCTTATTCCTAATAACTAGACTAAAAGATCATCAGTCATCACAAACTATATTTCACCGAAGATATTACCAAAAATACCTTCTTTATCACAAACATCAAACTGCAAATCAATTTAATTATGAAGCAGTAATATTATGAACACTCGTCATCATAACATCAGATTGAGATATAATTGCCCATTATGTCGTGTAAATTTATTTTGATCGCCTACATCATGGCAAGATAATTGTTTCTAAATCCAGTTTGGTATTTTTGCCACTTCAAATATATCACGTTCTGTAGGAAACAAAGGAAGTGCGTTCTTTCGAAGCTAACGAATTGTCTGACCGATTAAAAATACGAAATTAGGAAAAGAGCATTCATAATTAATTTTGTGGGTTAGAAGCGGAAAACAAATGAGAAATAAATGTTCGTATTTATTCTGCAAGCAAAAGAGATATTGCATTGTTAGAATTTAACAAAAGAGATGAGATTTTTTCCTGTTGGACGTATGAAAGCTTTGTCAACGATGTATTATATCTGGATTAAAACTTACATCTATTTCAGTATATATGATGAATTAAAATATACTTGCAATAAATTTGGGTTGATCACAGAATTTTGCGAAAAATACATATTAAATAAACTTTAGATTTACTGTGTAGGAAATGAAGCAGAGTTTAAATTAATTTATAAATCTAACATATTTATTAGAGTTCACCGTAAGTATTAAATTTGAAACTTTACATAAAAGAGAAATGTTATCTAGAATTTGAATGAAAGCAGTGCTGGTATAGAGGACCGTTGATTAGCGTGTAGTTAAATTAGGAACACGCGCTGTTTATTCCTGCTGGAAGAAGGTCCAACTACAAGAACATGGCGGACACAAGTTGAGTCCAACCGAAGATGTCAAGAAAACAATCAAGACCGATGTATATATATAAACAAATATATGTATTAAACAACAAATTTACAAGTGAAAAACACATCAACATTTGTGTGTGTGTGTGAATGTAAAGAGTTTGTATATTGGTGAAAGTTCGTACGTACGTGTATGTGTGTTCCATGGTGTTTTCCTACAAGTGGAGAAAACGCAGATCTCTGCGAGAGAAAATATAAATGTGTTTGCTGAAATGCAAAGTAAAAAGAGAATGAGGCAAGAAGTCGCCCAGTATTTATAGTGTAGGGAGAGCGACCCCTAGTGAATAATTACGGAATTAAGGAGGAACTAACTCCGGCAATAGCATCTACCTTGAAGTCAGATGTGGTGTATATATCAAATTTAGTATAGGAGATAAAGAAATTGAACATGGAATAGTCTGAGCTTGGGGTAGTTTCACCGAACACCCCCAGTGGCTAAAAAGACAAAACAATAACAAAATATCGAATCTTGTTCTTAGATCGCAACTTTTATATAGATGACATGCATGGCCCATAAATTGGTGAAATCTATCTAGACGGTTACATATATACAATCGCTTTCTCAGACAAATTTGTAAAATGGCTTCAACCGGATGTAGCTTTTAACGGGAAGGATCCTTCTTTAAACTCAACAGAGCGGCGCGACAAAATCCAAAGCAAAGAAATGTACGAAATAACGGAAAACACATCAGTTGAGAAATTTCAACAAAGTCAACAACTAAAATAGATAACATATGGAATCTGAAGAGAAAAGCAATGACATAATACTGATATTATCATTCCATCCTATTTCAAAGAAACGTTCAAGAAGAATTCTCCCCCATCAATACTGGAAACAATATTAAGAGTTTGTGGACTTGATAAAATTATTTTCTTGCAAAAATGTTTTAAGCGAAATATTTTTTTTTTAAATTTCACATGATACTAGTTATGGCTGCTCGAGGAATCAATGTCGAATCTTTCCTTCTGAGGAAATGGTTAATATTCCCATTCCACTTCTCATTATAACTAATATTACTATTGCCATTATCACATGAATTAGTATATTATGGTTACTGTGTCAAATAATTTCCGTATTTGTTTAACAACATTATTCATAAAATAATGTATAGAGACGTTTTGTACAATTATACATTGACCATTATTTATCATAACTTACTACTCTTTATAAGAGAGTGTTTTAATACATTTGAGAGAAATTCCATGGATTTTTATTGTTAATAATGATTTTGACAACATCTTGAATCTAGCTAGTCTTACAGATGTTTTCCTCATCAAAGCATTTGGTGACAATCGAAACTATTCAAACGCGGTCAGATGAATATGGTAGCGTAAAACAGATCAATTCAGTTACAATATACGTTATTGTTATGGGGTCCAACCCTTTTTCATACAAGTGGACTCTACCAGTGTGTATTTGGACTGCTGCCGTGAAAAACCCAGGGTCAATCAGAGTAGTGAGAGATTGAGATTGTGATTGAGTTGGAGGCAGAGTAATAGTGTGAGGTAACCGCTTGTAGAAGTCACAGTTACAAGAACGTAGACTCTAAGGAAGTCCTACTTCGAGACTGGATTTACCGGACTGTATATATATTAATTATTATTGCTACTAACCGCGTTTCTGGATTTACTAACCGCGTTTCTGGATTTTCTAACCGCATTACCAATTGTATTATTGTATAAATACATTTATTTGTTATATTTCATTCCTGCGTTTGTCATTCGCTGGAGACCGGATTTCATCTCGGAATCCACAACAGTTATGTTTGTGTTATTCATGCTGTAGAACATTTGACAAGAGGGGGACACATTTAATTGCGTTTTAAGAAGTCTGAGTGAATTATACACCGATGATCCGCCGACATGTACAAGATTAACTTTCTTCTAGGAATCTCAGTCTTTAGGAGCATTTGTTAATCCACTACTGTTTTCATTGAACATTGTCATATATAACCCATTTTTCATCAGCTGTCACGATATATAAAAGAACATTTAGTGAGGATGATACATCCGTCATTATAATTGGCTGCCTAAAACGAAAATTACTTATAATAAACTAATAATTACCTGTAGCTGTTCTATTGCATTGTGTTGTTGGTGTTCACATGAAAGGTAAAACAAAAATCGTAACAATGATTTCTGGATGAGATTCTGTCCTGTATTTGAATATTAAACAGGAAGGAGAAAAAATACAAAGATGTATTAAAACCATCATTGAAGACAAAACCCATTTAGAATGATAGACTATTAGCAAATTAAAACTGAAATTCAGTTGTTTTGAAATAATAGTTTCAGCACTACTTAAATTGATTGGACCACCCTTAAAAAGAGGTAAAAATTTGTGATGTAATAGTCTTTGCAAATTACCATTCATTATAATCCCCTCAAGCTAAATCTCTTGACATAATATAAATATAATGATTCTTAATCATTTTAGTGGGTGTGGTGATCATAAGATAAATATATTGTCCCCTGGTTCTTTATAGAGTTATGTGTACTTACTTTTTATTTGCAAATGTCAAGTTTGCCGCTGTTCTTATGTCATTGATAACTACGTATAATTATGAAATGGGGAAAATGACAACATCAGTTGTATGTAGTTATCAATAATGTAAACATAGTTTCAATCTTGACAATTGTAAATAAATATATAATGCAGGGAACATTTTCATGGAGTGATTTGACTCTGAATTCATATTATGAATATAACCTACTTCTGAACTGATACATGCTTGGGTGAATATATATATATATATATATATATATATATATATATATATATATATATATATATATATATATTTCAAGTTAAACCAATCTAGAAAAATAATTCTCTGTTCAAAACATGGTATACTTCGGTTAAGCAACTTCAATCTATATGTAAAATTCTGACTTCCATTACTCCGTCTGTCCGTCAATCCGTACACACTCTAACGTAGTCATACATTTACCGATCGAAAGTACCTTTTGATGAGAAGTGCAAACATGTAAGGAGCTACAAAGTACTGTTGATTTTACGAGCATGCGAAATATATTTTCATTCATTTTTTTAAAATTACATTTCTTTATTTAACATAAAAATTCACCCATACTATTTTAAAAGCAAATTAATGATAAAATATCAAAATACTTATTCAATAAAAATGCAATATTATTTTTGCATATCTTTTCTTTCAGTTTTAAATTGTTTTGTGAAATTGAAGGGAACCGCAAAGTTTGAAAATCTCGACAAAAATGCAAGCGATAATTTCAACAATACTAAATATTGTGAGGATTTCAGATGTTCTTGTATGTGAAATTCTCTATGCTACAGAAATCCCTGCAACAACAGCTAGCTAGCCAGACTTATGCTCCCTAGGAGCTTTTATAGGATATTATCTATCTATCTATCTATCTATCTATCTATCTATATATATATATATATATATATATATATATATATATATATATTATTATTCATTATTATTATTATTATTTCATATATATATATATATATATATATATATATATATATATATATATAAATAATAATAATAGTAATAACTCAACATGGTAACCCGTATGGAATTTTCAGGAGGATATAAATCCAGTCTTAAAATTATTACCTATGGTAATAGGTCATAATTTTTATTTTTTCATCTCATGAAATAAAAATGATTACCTATGGGATTTTAAGTTTTGGATAGTCTTTAATTAATTAATTAATTATTTAAAAATAATAATAATAATAATAATAATATATATATATATATATATATATATATATATATATATATATATATATATATATATATATATATATATAGGTACATCGTGCAAAATCAATTCTCATCGGAATACAACACTTCTATTTATTTATTAATAATTTCCGTGCTGATGATGACATCTCTGTTAACTCATTAGTTTAGAAAACATTTTAAGGAAAATTTTTGCAGTGTCTTCCATGTAGACATTTCCGACGTATGATCTGTACAAACGCTGGTATTTATGTTGACCTCCGTTTAATCGGTCTTTGATACGGTTGTGCACATGCAGTGCGGATTTTTTCTTGCACCAGTTCGCCATAGATACTTTTTTAAAAGTCGTCTGTTCTCTAAGCGTAATAGGTCTTCTGTCCACCTCATCAACCTAAAATTTTGCTCGTTTTATCACCCCTATATATCAATCCTTCTTATTTTACCAGGATCTGACGCAAATTTTTCATGGAAGCCTTTTTCATGGAGTCGTCTCTTCACCTTTTGCATCACTTGGAATTGCTTCCGTCTATTTTCGGCTCCCTTGCCACTAAGATAACTCTTGGTACCAGCATTTGATTTCAGATCCCATGACGTCCCTGTGTAGATGTATGGCTATGTGCTTCCAAAATGTTAAGTCTCCACACGTTGCCATTCCTCCATCGTAAAAATCTGATACGTCTGGGTAAAATCGGATACGTAACACGGAGATAGTAAGCATCAGAGCGAAGCCAGGATAAGATGATAGAATATCCTGAAACTATGGGATAAGATGCTGCACATCGTTGAATTTTAGTGACAAACGCTTGTGCAGTACCAGTTTCACCCTCTGAGTCTCCATGATTAATACCAAGTATGAAGTTATGGCAAGATAAGTAGATCACTTCAATCGCAGGTTTTCTTGATTTTTTTCCCTTACAGATGTCACATACATATATGCACATACATGTACATACATATTTTACATAATACTGCATATGCTAGATGGCTGTTGATTTAACGAGAGCATTCATCTGCCCATTCGCAGGTCTGTTGTGAGACTAGCCACTCACCTTAACAGGCAAGCCATATTAGGGATCCGGTTTAGTCACCGATGACCGGACTATGCTGCAGGTTGTATAGTGATTTTCTAAGTGCGACTTAGGTCTGGTACAAGGCCGAAAGTATTGTTTACCCAGTGAGACAGGTTGTATATACATACGTAATTAGAAACATATATACATGATTACAGTCAGATCATGACTAATGCTGCTAAGGGTATGGTTAATGAAGTTAAGTTTGATCATTGGTTATAATTCTTGTATTAATGACAATATACTGTGAAGTGATTTGGAATACTTATTGCAGTCGCGGCAAACTAAGTATCTCCCTTAAGGTTTGGTCTGTTTTTAATATTCTGTACAGATTCCTAGTAGATTATTAAGCGATGTATAAATCTGGAACGGCTTCTTCACGACTTCTGACACACACCCCCTGTTAAATTATTCGCAGCGTATTATTGATCGTAATTTCTCAAAGTTCTGTTAGGTCGATTCTTCTCATCGCTAACCTGGCCTGAATTGGGCAACTATACTCTATCTATACTTTTATTACATACAGAATGGATTACTGGATATATGATTTGCACCTTTTCTTGTTGCACGATAGACATTTCCGTAGACAGTGCATGTCCCTGGAAAACCTTAGCTCCTATATGAATTGTAAGCTTCCACATATTTCGACCAAAGCACCAGTTTCCGACTCAGGAGCTTCTATATAAATATTTACATGCATACATACATAAATACGATTTCAAATATGTAGATATTTAACTTTATTTAATCAGGTTATACCGCTGATAAATGGAAACGAGATTCCAAATACAGTTTTGCCAAAACCAATCAGTGAATATATTACATTTACAATAAGATTGGAAACATATGTATATATATTAGGTACCTCCACAGAAAGCGCGATACCTATAATTTAAAATGATTTTTTTTTTAAATGAATATCTTTCTTGATGATTTTATGTTTCTTTTAATAATATGAGACTAATAGAAGAAATATAACATTTGCAATAAGCAAAATAATTTACTGTATTTCAAATGTAATTTAAAATGAATTCGTATTGACTGGAAGGAGATTTTCTTTTCCAAAATAGATGATTAGTGACATTTTAGCCGTCTTTTATCGCAATGTTATTCTCCTTATTAAAGAATATTCCAAAAATAAAATATACTTTTCTGTAACTGAATTTGAGGTATATTAGCTGACTTAAAAATCAAGTAATCTAATTTAAACATATTATTTACTTTATATTGAAAATATAGAAAAAATGCATTTTAAGCAGTTTATTTAAGGTGTTGTCATGTTTACAGCTTGAATGAAAGAGGGCAGTTTATCTAATGTTTTTCTACGTTGGTTAAAAACTGAACTATGGAATATAACGCGAGAACCATTTTTATAATTTTTTAGGACTCAGTAACACACAAAAATTAGGAAAATCTTCTCCGTAATAAAATGTTTTATTAAATGATAGATGTTTCGGCTTTAAATTTACTATAGTTATGGCTCTTATGAACACCCGTATCTACAAAAATCTACTCGTTTATGCACATAGAAAGATATCTTTAAAATATTGATGTTTGATGAAATGTACTAAGTTTTTAAATTTATGACTAATAAATATAGTTCAATATCACCTAAAACATGAAACAGTTGAAATTTCTGAAGCACATAATGAGAAAGGACGGCTTCGAGTTTCAACAAGAAAACAATGGACAACATTGATAGTGAGCTTGAGTAAATGGATTAAGAAACAAGGTTTAGGAGAAATAACAAAAAGATAAAAATTATTAAGCGCTACAGTGGAGAGGAAATTAAGGAAATCCATGATCGTTTATGTCCTGAGGGGTCACGGCACATGAAGTAATTAAGTATAGTGAAGTATTTAATTTTACTATTGTAAACATTTTGTCACTCTCCTTTCAATAGCAGTTTATAGATTTTACTATAACATTATTTTCCCTTTAACATTTCACGCGTCCTGGGTATGATGATAAACTACAACCGGTAGCACGTCCTCTTGACCGGGAGGTTTTGAAGAGTGTGGAACCAAATCTGAATTGCTGTTGATCCAAGTTCCAACCTGACTCGGGGCGGTAGCAACCTGTTAGGGTCTCAGCTATGAGCAAAGAGTTACCCCACAAACCTGGAGTCAAATCATTATGAAAATATAAAAATAGTTTTTAATAGTAAAAATACCAGCAATATATTTTTGGTAAAAAGATATTGCCAGCAAAAAAACACTCTTTAAAAATACCTCAATGAAACTTGCTCTTCAAACTTATTTCTTAAAAAAAAACATATTCTATTCATGTGGACCTATTCTAAAAATCTTGTCGGTATTAAATAACCCATTAAGTTTGATATATATATATATATATATATATATATATATATATATATATATATATATATATATATATATATATATATATATATTAATTAATAAAGCATTTCTAAGGTGTCGGCAGTACTCATGAGAACAATATTCAATATTTCTTTAAGATATGGTATTTCAGGAATTTTAGTCTATTGGAATATTTTCCAATCATTCCGGGGGATCCAGCTACAAGAGGGATTGTTGAGGTTCCCATGTGCGACATTTTTGAGATTTCGATTTCAAGGTCCTTGAATATTGATAGCACTTATTTTGTTTTCAGTCTCTAATACCAATGTCTGGGCGGTTAGCTTTATTGATCTGTCTGTGTGTATTGTGTTATCTCATAAAATTGTAACAGGTCCAATGTCCGTAACCGGCTCTGAGTGGTGTTCATACCCATGTAATGGTTCCCATGTTCGTAACCGGGTCTGGGTGGTGTTCATCATTATTATTATTATTATTATTATTATTATTATAAAATTTTTTTCAATCAGTATTAAGGCTCCAAACTCAACTGGAAATATATCTGCCTTCCTGTACCACATTTGTTTTATTTACAATACAAGATACTAGTATTTTTATAGTTTTTTGAAAATCTAAAAAAAAAAATTTCAGTTTGCAGGAACTACAGCGCTAATAAAAATACACATTTTATGTGTTTTTTTGATTACGATGTTTGAGCGATTAGATTTGTTTTTTTTCTGTCTGTGTGTATTGCAAAATCTAATACATTTGTTACAGATCCTTGCCCTGTAAACGGGTCTGGGATGTGGAATTTCAAAGACGAAGATTCAATACAAGACGCACATGCCTATAGCATTCCCTTTTTGAACTTTCTCATACATTTGTGTATGCTCTATTCCATTTCCTTCGCTAATTCCTGTCGGCTACTTCTTATTCCAATCCCCTAATATTTGTAGCAAAATCTATATCAATTCACTGTATTTTTGTAATTATCCCTTTCTTGAATGTTACTTTTGCATATTTAATCCGAAATCCCTAGCTTTGTCGTCTCTGAAAGCTTTAAAAGTATTGAGGAGAAATTCAACTCATTGTTGTCTTTAGCAAAGAGTTTGAGGTCATCCATGTATAGTAGATGATTGAACGATTTCTTATTTACTTTGTACCCATGACTATTATTGCTTAATTCATACTTAAGAGGAATTAAGGACAGACAAATCAAAAGGACTGACAGGTGTCTCCTTGAATGATTACTCCTCGGATATTCAAGCGGTTGGATGTGGCAGTGCCTTTGATATGATTTAGGTATGACGTGGTTTTCCACATTCTCATGTTGTGCTTAAGGAAATTTCTTATCAGAGAGAAGACTTTATACATTTCCAAATTTTTAAAGATCGTTATTATTATTATATCATTTCCTTTGATTTCTGATGTGTACTCATTTCTTTTCGGGTCCCGCTCAGCGAACTAAAGCTAGAAATGTCATCATGACATTTTCCACTGAAAAAAAAATCATATTTTACACAGACAAAGCCCTTCATAACGTGTGGGTTGTACTTGTGAGAATTTTTTTGTATTTCTTTAAGGCATGGGCTTCCAGGAATCCCTTCAATTAGTCTACTGGAATTTTTTCCGACCAATCTGAGGGGTCCAGCTGCAACAGGTATTGTTGATGTTCCCATGAGCCACATTTTTGAGATTTCGATTTCAAGGTCCTTCTATTTTGATAGCTTTTTGAAGATCATCTTTTCAGTCTGTAGACACTACCATATTAATATGGAGGGTTATTATTATTATTATTATTATTATTATTATTATTATTATTATTATTATTATTATAATACACAGACTTCTACCTAAAACTTACACATACATATCGATCTACATACATATATACGAGTATTCACAAATATTTAAATGATAACAGATATAGCGATCATTCTAAAACTGTATCTACATGTTCGATAAGAAAATTTGTTATTTTGTATTAAATAACAAATCGTGATTGCGAAGAAATTATTGCAGGAATCGCTAAGATTTTGGTTTGGTATTGAAAAACTATTTTAACATATTCAAAAGAATTTCTTAACAATGAAGTCGTGACAAAAGCAGAAAATGTTGGTTGAAGCAATGAATTCAATACAAACCATGAAATAAAACAATATTGCCGCCGTTAATTTTGATTGTGAGAAAGATTTATTGTAAATACCGACAACATTTACGGTGGCACATTTAATTTAAACAGTAGGTGACGGAAAATGTCCCTCAAAAGGAAATAAAAACAAATGGGAATCATTCAGAGAGAAAATGTCTGTGTATCATAATAACCTAGTTTGTTCTATGTGACGACATAGTTTCATTTTATAATACATATAAAATAGCCATGCAAGTTATGGAGTATTCCAAGTGATAATTCAGTATCTGAGAAACGAAAGAGATTAAATAGTGTTCTTGAATGGTTTTATACAAATTAGTATTTAAATTATTTTATTTTTTTATTAATTTATGTGTTATGAATTTTAAATAAAATGTAGTTAAGAATTTAACAGTTTTCTTTAAAAAAAAACTTAACATTTATATAGTCATGTATGTTGGCTTAGGAAATAATTATTTGAAGAATTAAGATATTTGAACATCCTCGGGGAGGATATTTATACTTTAATGAGTTTCAATACCTGCACTCTCGAGAATTTTCTTTCTAAGTAAGTTACGTTCTCTTTTAACAAGCATAGATTCCTTTACGTCAAAGTTATAGTTGAATTTATTTCTATGCATAAATAATAATAATAAATAATTTTTATGTATAAGATGTCGTTTGTGTTCATAGATAGTTTTTTTTTATTTAATTTCTGTATGTTTCTCCAATGTATTGTGAGGGGTAGTTCTAGCAATTTATATATAACTGCTTCAGAATTATTAGTGTTATGGGTATATTTGGCTCTAATCATATCCATAATAGATAAATTATATCTGAAATTTTCACAATAACACTTATAGGTTCTCTTTCATTTTTCAACACATATGCACATAAGTAGTAAATATCATCTTATTTTGCAAAGGCATAAGCACCGCCGTATAATATCGAATATGAACAAACAAAATAGAGGTATGTTGAAATCACTAGTTGGTCGCCCTTTGGAAGTATCCAGCTATAATGTTTAAGAGAAATACATAGAAATAAACAGGTCTTAACAATCCATCTTTAAAATTCGTCAGGTATACGAAAACAGGATTTCTACAACGAAAATGGAACACAATTCGGGGATAGTGATGTTATAATCATAGGCATAATAATTCTAGCAAGGAAATCAAATGCTGCGCAAACTTTCTAGGTATCACTTGCGTAGACCGTATGAAAAATGAAGCAGCGCAAGACTGTATTAGAAAAGCCAAAAAGCTCATTCAAAAACTCATATTAAACATCAAGAAAAACATGTTGATATTGTATTTAGATGTCATAAGAATAACTCTTTCAGCTGTTATCTTACAAGATTCCAACTTAGATTTTGGCAGATGAAGAAAATACAGACAAATGAAAAAAAATGGGTTGAAACCGTAACAGACTGAACTTGAAGATTAGTAATATTAAACATTCAGACATATTTGGAAGGAGTTGTGTAATGATTCTAGCGTCACACACGGTCCTTGCATTGATACTGCTGCAGTTAATTTTTTTTTCTATTAATACAAGTGTTCATGGAAACGTTGGAAAATGTATTCATTTTTTGCAAGTGGTGGAGATGAAAACTTCTCGCATCGATCGGAAAGTTTTACCCTACCGACAATATCAATGTTTGATCACCTGCGCAGATTTTGAGAAATAAATGAGACAAACATTTTTCAGTACACCTTCATATAAACTATAACTTTTCCAAAAAATGTGCATATACAAAAGTATTCACCTATTCAAGTTGTGGAAACGTAAATGTTACATTCAATTTCGGTAAAAGTAATACTTGTTAAAAACATTCTTAGGTATTTGTCAAGTTTTCCAGGTATAAAAACCTGTGAGATGTTATCTCTATCTATAAAAGCTAGGATGTGTGTGTGTGTGTGTGTGTAAAGAATACACGGCCGCAATTTTCGACGGATTTGCACCAAAATTTGCATGCACATACTCCAAGTTAGCGAGGAGGCCATGACCCACTTTGCATTTCCCAACTCCCATCGATAGTGGAAATAATCGAATTTTTCATGCTTCTACGGAAGTTTTCATGTAGTTTGCGGTCATTTTGTACTGGCAAGAGTGAGAGCCTATAGCTGGCTGCCACGAATAGGCAGGAAGATTCTATTGGCCAGCGTGAGAGCCAACAGCTGACTGACACGAATGTTAACTAGAATGCTAGCAAACAAAAAAATCAATAGCTGCATTCGTCACAAGTGGGGAAAATTTAAATCTGCATGGCATTTTTTTCCAGTTGGCTCATTCGCTTGCTTAAACTCAACGTTGATTCCGATTCCGCAGAATTGGGTTGGCTGTGAAAAAGTATTTGTTGTTAACATTCTTTTTTCATTCGGTTTTTCCAGTTACGAGTCTTTTTTGAAAGCTGATCGTTTTGTGTTCATTGTGTTTAGTTCTTTTTTCTTAACAGATTTAATGTTTAGTATATAGCTTAGAAAAAATTCGCAGTGTGAGATAGGCAAGAAGGCATGTAGCAACATCAGCACGGCAAAGGGCACTCCTTTAAAGGCAAGGAAATGCAAAAATATTTTAAGTGAAGTGATAGCGATTGCTGTATGAGTCGTACGATTTTTGAATCAAGCCCGGGCAACGCCGGGCCATGCTGGTAGTTCATTGCTAATTACGCGGACAAACAAAATAAACAAACAAAAGAATCACAAAATAATTAGAATTAGAATTCTAGTAAAATATTTATTGTTACCCAGCGAATAATCCGGTTCTCCCTATAGGCTTGGATGTTAATGACACTCGGCACCATTTCGAATTAAAAACAAGAACTCACAAAATTTGGATGAACTCCCATGTGGGGTCATAATACTGCCCTATACGTGGGGTTAGCGCACGGGGGAAATGCCATCGGTCGAAAGAATGCTTCCCAGACTGAAGTCAATAATCAATTATTAGTGTTCTCCTGGTGCAATACACGGTCACATGTCCGTCACAATTCTATCCTCCAACCTGGATGATATAGCTGTGGATTGATCTAGAGAGGGAAGTGGTCTGGAACCTTTCCTTGCCGAAGAAACTGTATGCAAAAATCAAAACCACTTCGGATTTCAGAGCAGATATATATAGAAAACTATTCAGTTCCTCGGTTGCGCATCAACCATAGACCACACACAAACATATGGCTCATGATGACGTTGACGACAATGACGACGACGATGATGATTAAAACAGATTAAAAAATAGCCTGTTTAAAAATATACACATACAAAATTATGAATTTGTAGAATCATGGCAATGTGATAAAAAAAATGTCTGTCATATAGATGTATGTGTTACCGATATTATGTGTGAGTTTGAGGTGTTGCACTCAAGGAGTCTGTGTTTTTTGAATTCATAAAATACTTATGTGTGTAATAAACAGGGAATTACGTAATTCCATGATACAGTCAGAGTAAGGCCATAAAATGAACATGTGACGCTAACACAACCAATGATAAAAGAAAACATGCAAGTTAAAACTTGAAACATTTCTACTAACTGCTCCCCATGCCCAATATTCTAATTCTCTCTCTCTCTCTCTCTCTCTCTCTCTCTCGAAATAAATAAATAAATAACGAAACAGGCTGAATGAATAAAAGTCTCCCTATTCCTGTAATATATATATATATATATATATATATATATATATATATATATATATATATATATATATATATATATATATATATATAGATATATATATATATATACGTGTGTGCACAAACACACAGAGAAACAGACACACAACACACACACACACATATATATATATATATATATATATATATATATACGCATAACACACACACAAAAATATGTGTATGTGTGTGCATAACTCACACGTGCAGGCAAACATATAGAGAGGTATGTGTCACTCTGTCGCCATCTTCCAAATAACCTCATCATTTTCTTGTCCTTTCATCTGTAAAGTCTAATGATTCGTTTCCAGCACGAATCAGAAAGGTGCTATTTACGCCATTGTATACAGGTCCGGATAACCCAGTCCCGAGTAAGTATTCAATTGTCCCTAGCAGACTTGTTCAAACCTGTTCCAAGAAAAGAAAAAGGTAAAGGAAATGCGGAAGTGTGGGCAGATTTTTCTAAGTGCCTCAAATATCAGGAAAACTTTTTGAAAAGAGACCATTAATTTGGCGGTACGAAAAACTGCATCACACTCCTTTTAACCGTGTTCATATATATATATATATATATATATATATATATATATATATATATATATATATATATATATATATATTTCTATGAGGTCTCGTCGTTCAACATTTCCATTGGCTATTGGTTCAAAGGGGTGTTGAGTTTAAGTTGCAATTTGGTAGACCCGATACCAATAGGAAATAAAAGTAGATTACCCTTAACGTTCGTTTAAAATTTGCAACCGAGATTAATAAAAGAGACCGAGTTGATACAAGAGTTAAAAATCATAGATAGATACTCACAGACACATATTTATTTTAATCAGTCCACCCCAAGCAAGGCCATAATGCCACTAAGATGCAAGGGAGCTACTAAGAGTTAAAGGGAATGTGAAGATTTTATTAGGTATTGGAAACCCAATCCTAAACAGGAAAGAATGGATAAACCATGATTGCCTTTTCAAAAAAGCCGGGAGAAGAGTGAACGGGGCGATAGGCGAACCTATGGGAGAAAGCAAAAACAGAAAATTAACAAAACGCGGAGAATATTAGATTTTACCAAGATGTTAAGAGAAAGCGAACATCTAATCTAAAACAGGAAACAAGTGATAAAACACTACTTCAGTTCAAAAGACTAGGAAGGATTATGAACTGGATTATACGTGAACCTATGTACTCTCTACTGACGATAGGAATAAAAGATAAATAGTAAATCAAATTGCAGATTTAGGCGAAGACGTTGGAACATGGGATTTTATGTCGATTTTAGAAGGAAGCGGAAACCCAATAGAAGCAGGAAACAAAGAATAAATCTAAGAAGACATATAATAGAAGGGAAGTTTACTGTTGAAAAATCAACACGTGGGTGCAGTAAAACCAATGAATTAGTAGAGAACATATCCCAATTAATTAGTAAAAGACTGATGAATACTAAAGAATGTTAACGGACGATTTGAACATGGACGACCAGAAATTAAGATTTTATTCAGCCTTACTGAATGTTGTGCTCGACAAACATACACAGCTATCGTCTACTAATTTTAGATATATTAAATTGATAATTTTGAAATGTCTGTTTTTTTTTTGTTTTTTTGCATAATTCTAACTTGTAGAAAGTTATGAATATTCAAATCTGGTGCATATTCCAGCATTATAGGCGATAACTATCAGACACATAAATAGATTAAAATTCTTAACAATTAATCAACATCGGTTCGTTAATCTGATAACATTGAATTGTACACACACAAGCACACACAGACACATATATATGTATGCACGTATGTATGCATAGCTGGCCGAAGATAACCTTTTAATACAGTGGCTAGCCAAATCCCAATTGCAGACGCTTGTTCAGGCGCATTTGTGTTTATTCAAGACCTATGGTTTATACAGCAACTATACTGAGCAGACCTTCGTGCACACAAACACATATACGTGTGTGTGTGTGTGCAAAGCTATCGACCGTATCCAAGTGTTCCTCATAAGGTTAAGGTCAGGCACTTTCCAGAGATGCCGCACGCTGGGATCGACCTCTTCAGTCCGATAACATCAGGAAGTCTCCTTCGTGAGATTTGAACGTGGGTCTCATGGGTAGAATCGGAACGTTCTAACCACACGGCCACGTGACCAATATATATCTAGAGAAATATGATATTCCCATTTGTTGAAGATTAATCTGGGAAGATTAATCAAACATAAAGTTATCAAAAAAAAACAAAACAAAATTAAATAGAAACAAAATTAAAAAATGAATATATATATTCAGAAAGCTTTCTAAAGGTGCCGATAGATAAAATTAAAAATGTGTAAGATCTATATACGATGCTAATAATACTGAATAGACGGGAGAACATACATAAATCAAATAAATAATTACGCGTAGAGGGAGGACTATTATATATTAATAAAATAATTGCTATAAAATTGTAATACGTAATTATTTATGATTTTTTAACTATATTTTAAGATAAAGATATACAATGTTGGCATAACACCGTTAATTAATTTCTTTGGTTTAACAGAGTTGTTTTCTTAGCAAATTTTATAATATGGATTTTTCCTGTAAATTTAGGAAACATACATCAAGTAAGTACTTACACGTTCTATGTTTTTTTTTGCTTTTTTTTTTTTTTTTTAAATATTTTCCATTTTATCGTAGGGGATTTGTTAATTTTTAATTAATTTTTGTTAATGTGTGTATGTATGTGTTAGTGTATATACGTCTGTGTCAGAATCGTTATCATTATATTTTGACAATGTCACTTTACAGAAACTATAAAAAATGCATATCGTAATAGATGTAGAACAAGAGAACCAGAATATAATTCCTATAAAAATGATATGAGAAAAGATCAATCAATGGACGAAAAAGAAAATGTTGTCTGGCAAACAAAACTAAAATATCTATTGTATCTACTTAATCCTTTCTGATATACTGAGGTTGATATGCGTGTTTGTACACACACACACACACACACACACATATATATATATATATATATATATAAAATATGATAGACAATGAATATCTATTATGATTGATCAGAGTTGATTTCGATTTCCTTGTCTCTGGCCCTCGTAGTATTGAATCTCTTGTGACGTTTGTGGTCTGTGGCAACGACTCTTCATAGGGAGGGTACCGGGTTGACAGTTTTCTGGTTGCTGTTCCCGACTGATAGTTAGGAGTCTGAACTCTTGCGTTGCATTTCGAGTGGTTGCTCTGATCAACAGTTGCATAATATCGTGTTGCCCGTAGTGCCATGGAAGGATGTCACGCAACTCTGGTGGGCCATCCTGAGGCCACATTATGTTGCAGTCTTTGCTAGATCCTTTCTGTCCATGTCACATATGATAACCGTCTGCTACTATTATTTAGGCCTTTTCACTATCAACACAATATGATTATAACTAATCAAAGAAATAAACCTAAACCAGCCCTAAATAAATCACCTAAACACTTTAACTTTTCCTTTTCCAACATCTGTGCCATTCATATCAATTTCTGCAGTGCGGAAACGTTCCTCTTTGAAAAGTCTCCTGATATTCTAGCTTTCTGCGAGACTAAACTTAACTCATTAATCCCCTACTCTGATTTCTCGATTCCCGGTTACCTTTCTCTACTTAGAAAAGACTATACTATCTACATGCATAACCTGGGAGTTTATTTCCGGGATTATCTCCCGCTTGATAGGGAACTCTCTCTTTAATCTCGAGACCATTCATATGTGTCTCTGCCTCAATCTACTCAATTCTGTAAGCTATCTCTTCTTTCTCTATCGTTCTCCTTCCTCCCTAGGCTGTGGTGTACTCGGTTACATTTCCGTTAATGTAGACAGGCTATCTCTATATACGTTTGCACACATATTCGTGTTCGGTGTTTTAGCGCCCACCATAGCATGTCGCTTAAACACTCTGTAAGTGACCTCCCTGGCATAAAACCATTAACTTTTCAATCACTCAATCCCTCACACAAGTGGTTGACTTTCCTATACGGTTTCCCAATAACGCTGACGGTAATGCTTCCCTTCCCGATCTCTGTTCAATCTCCGTCTCTTACTCTTGTCGTGCCGCATAGCTCTTCCTTCTTGGCAACTCTGATCACGCCGTAGTGTCTGTTAATATCCCCTTCTACTCCACCCCTGCAAAGAACCTTCTACTAAGAGAATATGTTTCCGTTATCAACGAGCAGACTGGGACTAGTTCCGTGATTTCCTTCGCGACGTAGAATGAGGTTTTTTATCACCCTGTTCAAAAATGTGCGTCTGAAGTTTCCTCCTGCGTAAAAGCTTGCATCGAGGTTTTCATCCCTGCAAGAAAAGGTAAAGTTAAATCGCGCTCATCTCCGTGGTTCTCAGCTGCTATTGCGGATAGAAATCTCCTCTTCCATCTGTACCGAAGCGACATGTCTGATTGCAACAGACGTCTCTTTGTTTCTGCTCGTAATGAGTGCAAGCCTGTCCTCAATGAAGCAAAATTAATATTTGCTGAAAGAATGACACGCAAGTTTTGTTCTAATGATTATTGGCAGCTCTGCAAGTGCATTCTGAACAACAGAAAGTCCACAAGACCTCCCCTATTCAATCAATTTGAGGTCCTGACTTCCACATGTGATAAGGCTGAATGATTTGCTCGGAAATTATCATCCCATTTTACGCTCGACACATCCGATTTTCCCCCTAGAACTGAGGCTCTTTTGAGCTAGATGTGCATAACCCCGTCGATGGTATTGGATATCGTCTCTAAATTAGACTCCCATAATGCAAGTGGTGGAGACGGCATAACGGCCCTAGTCCTGAAGAAATGTACTCCTGATCTGGCTCCAGTCCTCTCCAAACTATATAACTATTGTCTCACTGAATCTTACTTTCCAGCCTTTTGGAAGTCCTCTTCTGTTGTCCCTGTCTTTAAGAACTCTGAAGACTTTCCTGACCCCTCTAACTACCGTCTTATTAGTCTCCTTCGAGGATTTAATCAACGCCAAAATGTTTAAGCACCATAATCCTCTCCCTGACACACAATATGTTTCCGCTTTTTGCCCGATTTACCTCTGACTTGCTCACGGCCGTAACTGAATTTTTATACCGAGCACTTCACAATAACGGAGAAGCTCAAGCTGTACCACTAGATAAATCTAACGCGTTTGATAATGTTTTGCATGGCGGCATTCTTCGGAAGCTTCAGGCATACGATATTAAAGGACGATTATTTGTCTTAAATCATTCCTGTTAAGCCGTGAAATGGTTTCTCCTCCGGTTCCTTTCATACGAATGCTGGTGTTCGCCAAGCCTCTTTCCTGGGTCCTAGAGTTTTTGATCTTCATCAACGATCATCCTGATGCCATAAGTTCCTAAGCAGGCATCTGCGCTGACGACACGGCTATTTACTCTTTTCCCAATATTAAATTCGTCATTGGTGAAAAACTAACCTAGCGGTTGGTTTCGGAAAGGACCTCCAATCTATGTTTGACTGCGACAGGAAATGACTTGTACACTTTAATTCTGCCAAAACAAAACTGATCTCATTTAACCACCATAGTGAATCCGCAATGCCTCCTATCAGATGCCCGATTCGACGAGATCGTCTTTATGCGCCAGCTTGATCACACACTTTCAACTGAACTATATTGCATCAATAGCTTCCCCTACCGCAAGGAAAGTTGATTGTGTGTCGCGCCAGAAGGTTTTTTCGAGCCTAAATCCAACCTTCAATCTACAAATCAAGCATTTGTCCTTACATTGAATACTATAATCATATCTGGACTGGTGGCCTCGATATTCATCCCGAGGTACTCGACAACATCCAGAGAGGGATATGCAATGTGATATATCCTGATCTGGCATCTCGTCTACAATCACTTTCTCACAGAAGTCTTGTGGCTACCCTCTGTCTTTTCTTCAGATATTTTCATGTCAACAGATCTGACTGGCTATTTTCCCTAGTACATAAACTGCATGAATTTAACCATGCTACTAGGTTGGCATCTCCGTCCCACATTTCACTGTCGAAACAATTAAATGTAGCCGTCTCTTCTACTCCAACAGCTTCTTATCACGCACATCCCCTCAGTGGAACTCCCTTCCTCTTATTTGTCTCCCTGATAGCTATAATCTTCAAATATTCAAATGAAATATTAATCGACATCTTCTAATGCTTTGATCTTGATCCTCGTTCTTCTCTTTATCCTTTCCTCAAAAAACCATCATTACTCTTGCTCTCAACCTCTGTAACTACTTGCGTCGTAGTGGCATTCCCGCCTTTCTTGGGATGATATGAGGTGATTATTGGAGTAAAGAGAATCAGAAAAATGGAAAGTGAGTAACTTTACATGAGATACTTCGAGAGATATATATCCAGCATCCAATGCCACGCAATTGTCATTATTACATCAGTGACATACTAACATCTTGGCATAAAAGAATGGAGAATAAGTGTACCTGAATGAAATGAAATACAAATATGCATTGTGCTCAAAATCATTGTCTATATCGATATATCACGCAAGAAGTTACATACTTTCCCTCTCTTTATATATATATATATATATATATATATATATATATATATATATATATATATATATATATATATATATATATATGCACACAGTAATAATACAATATGGTAATCCGTATAGAATTTCCAGGAGCATATAAATCAAGCGACAGAGCAAAATTATTATTAATCAAATAATATCAAACATTTAAATTTCCAATAATTTTATTTCGTGAGAGCAAATGGGATATTAAGTGTTTGATATTCTTTAATTAATAATGATATATATATATATGTATGTATATATGTGTGTGTGTGTGATTGTGTCTGAGTGTGCGCGCTTAGCAAGTATTCAGCACTACAGGCACAATTCTCAAGAACGCAGTGGAAATTTTGAATAATATAATAAAACAAACTGACAGACCTTTCAGGCTCTTTTTATACAAGCTTATTCTTCAGTATATATATATATATATATATATATATATATATATATATATATAATTGTGTATGTATAACTGTCACTATTTTTCCCACGCAGATAATATGAAAGAAACAAGCATTGTGAACGAGTGATAAGCCATGATACTTGTAATGCTTCCGAATGGCAAAACAACCAGGTCAGTGATGCTTTTTGCATTCTTTGTTTGAACCCCGATATTTTCTTGTACTTGTCTTACTACTGGTACCATTATCGCGATCTAAATAGTGACTGGTATGACATCACTCACAGGACGATATTTCTTAAAATAAGGTTTACTGAATACAAGAGACACTCAAGGTGGCAGAAGATTACTTCAGTGAGATTGTTTGAAGAACATAAGGCCGGAGAAATACATGCAGTTTGAGGATATGTAAGATAGATGGCGATTGGCTCTAGAGCTGAATAGTTTAAAACTGTAGTGATTGGGAAACGTCCTCTCTTGAGTCTGTTCGCCAAAGTAGTTGTTTTCTCTAAGAAGATCTCTCAGTGAAACTTTTTTCCTACCAACGGAGAGAATATGAAAGAAATGTGGTTGAATCAAAGTTGTACATGTCATGGCGTGTCCTACGTGGAGAGTTCTGAATTGGTGCAACTAAGGTAGCCCATATGATTCTGTCCTTGAAATCAGGATATGGATATGGATAGTCTTCAAGCGTTTCCTCTGTCGGAAAATGTTTGTAGGTTTGAACAGAAGTACAATGATCGTTTGAAAGCATTTGGAATATAAATATCGAATTTTATCGCAGTTGACTTCGTTTCGAACTCATTATACGTGCTTTTCATAATTAAATATATACAGAGAAATCTCGCAACTCGAACGTCTCACATATGGACCAAATCGGTTTTCAAACAGAAAATTCGAGATGAAAATTCCTAGGTTATAGAACCAAATTTCGGTTCTCGAACAAAATTGCCGAACCGAGTTAAACCAAACGGAATCATTTCTGAATAGACCGACGTTTCGTGTACATTCGTGTGTGTGGGTACTGTGCACTTCTTTTCCATTTTTATTGTACTTTTACTCCACATTGATTCTTATTAGACGAATAGTTTCCGTTTACGAACTTTTTCCGGGTTACGAACGGCCTTGCGGAACGAATTAAATTCATGAACCGATGTTCTACTGTATTTCTTTTATCTCTGTCTATAAAAGGCAGTGTGTGTGTGTGTGTGTGTGTGTGTGTGTGTGTGTGTGTGTGTGTGTGTGTGTAACGAATGCACGTCGAAATTTTCGACGGATTTGCACCAAAATTTACATGCACATGCTCAAAGTTAGCGGGAAGGCCAAGACCGACTTTGCATTTCCCAACTCCCATTGATAGTGGAAATAATCGATTTTTTCATGCTTCTACGGCACTTTTCATGTAGTTTGTGGAAATTTTGTACTGGCCAGAGTGAGAGCCAACAGCTGACTGATACGAATGTTAACTAGCATGCTAGCATGCAAAAAATCGATAGCTGCATTCGTCACAAGTGGGAAAAATTTAAATCTACATGGCACTTTATTACAGGTGGCTCATTCGCTTGCTTAAACTCAACGTTGATTCTGATTCCGCAGAACTGGGTTGGGTGTGAAAAAGTATTTGTTGTTAACATTCTTTTTCATTCGGTTTTTCCAGTTACGAGTTCTTTTTTAAAGTTGATCGTTTTTTTTGTTCATTTTGTTTATTTTTTTCGTAACAGATTTAATGTTTAGTCTAGAGCTTAGAAAAAATTCGCAGTGTGAGATAGGCAAGAAGTAAGGCATGTAGCAACATCAGCACGGCAAAAGGCACTCCTTTAAAGGCAAGGAAGGGCAAAAATATTTTAAGTCAAGTGATAGCGATTGCTGTATGAGTCGTACGATTTTTGAATCAAGCCCGGGCAACGCCGGGCCATGCTGCTATTATAATGTAAAACAAATCCATGACAATGCTAAAATTGCCAACGTTAATGTTGTGTGTTACACTTCATAAAATATGCACATATTAGCGTAAATTTTATCTAAAATGCTAGTTTATATTATTTTATATCTGTTTAATAATATCTTCATCGTTGTCCTCGGCGCGCACTCGCATCTGAACATCGAGATCGCCATTCTTTCTTCTTATTCCCTTTCTTCATTCTCATGGCGGTGACGGAGATGGTTGTGAAGGCCATCCTGCTCACAAATATTCTTGAACAGTAGTTACAGAAGAGCGCAGGTAGTGGGCGCGGATGGTTGAGTCAGGCGCACCTGGCAGCAAGTCGCAGATCCTCTCAATGTTGACGATTTGATACGAATGTCTCGTTCCGCGTTCGGATCATCCTACGCCAGGAAGGCGTATTTAAAACTTTGTTTTCCCAGGTTTCATAGAGCACATTTGGCCTGTACTTTGAAATAATAACTATATAATTAAGTGAATTGACAAGGAATTAGATAAGCCGATAACGAAATATTTTTAATACAAAAGAAGTGCATTTGAATTACCTACTGAACTACCATTGTAAACACTAAGTATTTAATAGAAAAAATATATATATATATATATATATATATATATATATATATATATATATATATATATATATATATAGAGAGAGAGAGAGAGAGAGAGAGAGATAGATAGATAGATAGATAGATAGATAATATTAGTGGTAAATATACACATACATAAGCAACATATATAAATCATTGTAGGTCTGATGAATTGGAACGTATTTACGATTCCAGTGGAATAAAAAATATGACAATGGAATATTAGTGTTTAAGCCTTATTATTATTATTATTATTACTATATATATATATATATATATATATATATATATATATATATATATATGCACTCTTGTCTATTAAATTCTTAACTTCATGTTTTACTGATATTATAATATAATTCGGATTGTTATATCAAATGATTTTTTTTTTATATTAACCTACGTATTCAAAAATATGAAGACGAATTCCTGTCTCTTTCGTTTCTTGATGAAAATAGCTTAAATGTACGTCGTTTTAGCCTGTTTTGAAACATCTCAATGCCAAACAAATCAGAATCCTTCAAGAATTTTGCTGGTTGGCTAATTTTACTATCTCCATAAGTAACTTGGCAAATTTAGTAAGAGTGCTTCTAAGTAAATATTATTGTTATAGGCTTTTATCTCTTGAAATCGACTGCTTTAGCCAAAGGCTTAACCGTCCAATGAACGGCTGCAGATCTCTTGAATTTAATCGAAGGTAACTTATATTGAGTGGAAATAGTTATCCCTTACTTTTGAAAAGCTTTCCTACAAAAACCTTTGCAAGTGAATTAGAGGAACCGGAAATAGTAATGCGTTTTATCCATTTTCCACTTTGCATTGTGGGATGTTGTCCAATTTCCGTTCAATTTAAACAATGAATAGGATGATTACTTAGCTGATCAGGAATCAGTCGTTGGCGGGATGGGGAGGGTAATATCGTTTGGAAAGACATATGCTGAGTAGATTGCATTTTTTTTTGTTACCCTTTTGCTTTTTCACGACTCAAAGAAAAATACTTTGCTTACTAACACTTCTGTAAATTGAAACTGCTCGATTTTCCGCGATATTTATGTCGAAGCACGGACTATTTGCTGCATGCGCACGTGCCATTCGTTTTGCAGCTCAGGCTCAGATCAATCTTGATCGATCAGGAAATGATTGGCAGGAATAGATTTTTGATAATCAATACGTAAAGCATTGGATATAAATGCTGTGATCCTTTAGCGTGAGAAAATTACCTCAAGTAGGAATAGCCTTTGGAGACAAGGAAACAATTAATCGCCTTATATTATTTTCAACTCAACAGAACTTACCTTGCCTGAGGAATATTACAGTCGATAGGTTTTATGAAATATCTATTATTACTGTAGAAGAAGCAGGCATTATTAAGCTTCAGTTTCAGTGACATTAAGAAGTGGCAGAACAAGACATATTGATACTGGATAATACAATATAATACAAAGGAAGTCAACTATAAATCAGTAATAAATAAAGCAATTTAAAAACAAATAGAAATAGTGTTCGCACGGAATACAGTCAAGTTCTTATAGTCTTCTCTATACAAGGCAAGATAGAATGCAAAATGTGTAGGTAAAACCGGGAAAACTTTGAAAAATGTACTCTCTGGCAGGTTTCCAATTTACGCTCCACTTTTATAGTAGAAACTAACGCTTGACACGAAGTGCTTTAGTCCGGCCGTCACAGACCAGCAGATATAGGCTTTCAAGAAAATATGACTTAGCTAAGTGACAAATTTTATATTTGCATTATACCTTTCAATGTTCAATTGCAAGAATTCTAAGGAATACTCATTATGAAATCAAAGTTTAACCAACTCTCTTGTATATCTAAGGGCTATTTCTACAATAGAGAATAAGATTGTTGAAAAAATTTTATATTGGTAGTACTAAGAATTTTTTTAAGACGAGGTTGTACCTTCATATATTATAGTACCTATATTCACCAATAGTACTAACAAAAATAGTACATCTATTTCTAAATATTTTTGAAATGTAAAAGAATCTAATGAAACTCCTAAGGTAAAATGGAAAATTAAAAAAAAATAGAACATGTAGATATTAAAATGAAACCTGTTTTCTATGCTTACGTGAAAAATTAGAAATTATCAAATTTTCTGATAAAAACTCTTTATTAAACCAAAGAAGTGAATTTACTCAAATTGTAGGCATAGTCTACATTTTACCTTAACGGCGAATTTGATGATGCTTTTTCTTATAGTAATTATCGGTAAATGAACTGCGGTGAACCTTATATGGCTTAATATTCTATTTGTATGAATAATTGCGATTTAATATAGCTCTTTAATCACGTTTAGTTATAATTATTGACATCTTACATTGATTAGTTGGTATTATAAACATCTTATATGTATGCTCTTTACTTAATATCTCCATATTATTTCGACAAAGTAGTTTTGCATTTATGATCTGTAATTTTTTCAAACTGTTAATATATCTGCTAGTTTCTTAAAGGGACATTTTATTTATCAACTACAAAATTGTATGTAAGAAGCTGAGCGAGCATATAACTAGTTAGCATTTTCATAACTCATCCAAAAACCCTAGAAAAGTTAGGCACAGGGAACGATTTTTGTTGAGCGCAGATGCAGGTTTCCCAGATTATGCGAGGTTAAAAATATATATTAATATATTATACTAGCCATATTCGTTGATTTCATGTTTCAAGGGGAGTAACACTTATTTTCCTTTTGTGTGCAAAATTGCAGGTAGCTTAAAATTTTAAGCTAGCAAAAATTTTAAGCTACATTTAAAGGCGCCCTATCGGGTAGCATTTAAGCTACCTCCTGTGGAGGACACTTGGTTTGACCATCATCACAATAGCTCGGGAGGTTTAGCTGCGATAGGCATCATTCGACTATAGAAGAACTCCAAATTGAATCCTGCATTTAAGTATTGAATTAATGTTTACCTTGTAAAAGTATAACGATAATTCTTCTGCTGCCACTTAATTAAAAGACGATTTTATGTACGCAGATCCTTATTTTCCGTACAAACAATTATTTCTATTGCACGGGTGACAGAACAGATATAAAAGATGAAATTAATACAGTGTAAAGATGGGAAATTAAAATTATTTATGCATTTAACATTTGAAGAAAAAAAATTATATTTTATTGTAATTATAACTATAATTATCGTAATTATATTATAAATTAATTGTAAAAATTATATTATTGTATCTAAATGAATAAATGCGAAATTGGAGTTCAATTCTTCCACTAATTCTGAGATTTAAATACCCCAGCTATACTTTATAGTAATTTGGTATTTACTCGAAACACTCGACGTTGCTTTGTGACACAAGGTCGGTTAAATGTTGGGTGCCTGAGCAAGGAACAAAAATTCCCGAAAAAAAGTCAGTTGAGGTGGCGTCGTTGCGAGCACCGAACCCTCTTTCCAGTGCAATGAGAAGACGCAAACTTGAGAACGCGCTTCCCCAGTGCTGTATATCTCTATATTTTTCCTCAGTCGTGATTCTGCCCTTTGACGGACTCGTCCTTGAGTGCGCTCTTCCCAAACACAGAGACACAACAGAGAAATTATAAACAGGGTGTCACAAATTACTCGATTACATTTGACACGGTGTTTACGCATTTCCCCACGGGAATGAGATGTGACACAAGGTCGGATTAATGTGAGGACCCGAGCGTGTACACTCGGGCAGGGACAAAAATTCATCTCAACCGCCGCAAAGATTGCAATTGACGCAGGATATTTACTTGACTCCCACAGGGTCAGGATGTGACACAAGGTCGTTTAACGTGGGAGACCCGAGCGTTTCCACTCAAGGCCCACTGGTCATAGCATGTCCAAGCTGGTCAAGGCTTGTCCTAGCAGGTCCAGGCCGGAGCCAGTCCAAACCTTGATCGAATCTCAGCCATAGGCCAAGAAACGATCCAATATTTGTCAAAAACCCCAGCCAAAAAATCGGCCGGGCGAATTTAATTGCTTTATTATTTGACCATAACTAGAAACCTAACAAGTGCCCCCGAAACCGGGATCAAGTTAGACGTGCTAACGGCGGTTGTGGTTTTCCACTCTCCTGATCAGAGATTTTAGTTTATCGTCATACTAAGGACAATAGATAGATAGATAGAAAGATAGATAAATCAAAAGGTACATAAAATATAACAATTTACATCATTCACACGTGGAATGCACACAATTACACATCTATCTATGTATCAATCTATGTATTTATCTATGTATGTATGTATGTATTTCTCTCTCTGTCTCTATATATATATATATATATATATATATATATATATATATATATATATATATAATTATTTTTTTATAAAAAAAAAATTATAACATACATATGCTATAAAATCACTACAAAAATAGCCATTTTGTTTCAACACCCTCAGTGTCTTATCAAGTGATGATGTTGAATATAAAATAAACAATAAATATATAAGGGTTATTTTATATTCAACATCATCACTTGATAAGACACCGAGGGTGTTGAAACAAAATGACTATTTTTGTAGTGATTTTATAACATATTTATGTTATAATTTTTTTTTTTTTTTTTATAAAAAATAATTATATCTGCTCTAATTTATATTGAGCACTCTTTTAAGAATAGTAATTGTTGGTTATTGGAATTCATTCCACATATACCAAAATATATACATATAACGTCATCCACAGACAGACTGTTTCGCAGAACATCTAGCTAGGATCGAAACCCTACTGAATTGGTGTCAGTCGGAGATTCTAATCATTAAGCCGTCGGCGCACGGTAGGAATGAAAGCGGATTTTTAGCGTATTTATTTTTATAAACGCGCCCAGTGACCGACAGTGACTCAATTCGCATCTATAATAGTCACTGTTTACCAACCCACACTTCGTCCCCAGAGAGCTCAACTGAAATTGATATTTCAGGAGCCAATATAACGTCATCCACAGACAGCCTGTTTCGCTGTTCCACAGCTCATCAGTGTGGCTAGATATCCGGTTGCCTCTAGCTAGCATCGAAACCCGACTGAATTGGTGTCAGTCGGAAATTCTAACCATTAAGCCGTCGGCGCAAAGTGGATTTTGGGAGTATTTATTTTTAGAAACGCGTCCACTGACCGACAGTGACTCAATTCGCATCTGCAAAGAGAATGGACAAAATAAAACGTACATAGGATGTACTTAAGATACTTTAAATCGTAGAAGATACAATCATATATCTTTATTCAAGCTAGTAAATCCTAAGTGTTTTACCAAACTAGCTAAATATGGATCCGATTCCAAACTGGAAAATTTTTAAAAAAGCCAAATTTTATATCAACCAGAGCAATGTTTGCAACCTCTGCCATCAGGAAAATTGGCAATTAAGACATTTACAGATCCAAAGTACCATTTGAACCAAAAACCTCGAAGTATTGTGTTGTTGCAGACATATTAGGAAATTCTTCTTAAGCACATATAAAGCAGGATAAAAAAATAACATTTCCATTTCACCCGCCGATACATCTATAATACTTTACCTTAATATCTTCTTCTTCTTCTTCTTCTTCTTCTTCTTCTTCTTCTTCACCACCTCCCCTGCTATTACACCCAACGTCGTTTGTTTATTTATTTTATTGCAAAAAAAAAGAAAGAAAAGAAAACCAGATAGCGTTGATTAGTTTAAAAAATAAAGCGTTTAGACGTTATTTGAAAAAAATCGCCTGAGGATACCGTAAAGTTTAAACCAACGTAGCGTATTCAACTGACCTCCTGATTTTCACACACGTACACACACACACATACACACATACATGTATATATATATATATATATATATATATATATATATATATATATATATAGAGAGAGATAGATAGATAGATAGATGGATGTAATTCTGCTTTTAAGGCTGAGGGTCGATAGCTAATAACAGATCTACACTAGATGCACTAATTCCATATAATCTCCTTGGTATCTCATGACAATTAGAATACATATTTTGCCATCACGCGATGGATGGCAACATGTTATCATCATTATTACTCTTTCTAAAGATACGCTGATCCTAATGAATATACCGTTTGTGCGCACAACAATTTATGTTTTCTTACATTTTTCTACTGATTTCTGATATCTTTCTTTCTGGAATCCATATATAGAACCCAAACATAACATAAAAAAAAATTAAATAAAATCAAATAAAAAGTAAAAGAGTTTCGTGTTAAAGAAAATAAGATTATTTTTTAGATACTTTTCTTCGTAATTTTGAATTTCGCTTCCAGTATTTTTTCATATATTTCCAAACAAAACGCATCTTATGATAGAAACTCAACCGCAGTGTCTATTTGTTCTATATTTCAACCAACTCTGCTGGGCACTGCGCTTTCATTGTAACCAAATTCCTCAAAAGGAAATCGAAAATGAATAAAAACTTACGTACGCAAACAGTATGAAGCATAGTTAATGCTTCAGTCGAGCTGAGTCCATTCTCCTTTCAAATATTCCTGGTTTGATAAATTTAATGAAATTAGCAATATTACTACAGTAAAACGTACACTTATTCTTATAATAGGAAACAAGGCATTTTTGGGGCTCAAAATCAGGTACGATATATCAAAGAAAAAAGACAGGAAGAGGAAACGGGCTACTAACATAGCGAGCTTATGCACATGGCTGGCAGAACGGCTTTGTAGGTGTGATGGTAAAAAGACAAATAGTATTAAAAGCTGCAGGAAAACGGATGTTGTGGAGAGCGATGATTTCATGAAGGGAGAAAAAAAAGAAATCCTTACGGTCAAATCACGCTGAAAACACCGGTTCTCGTTCGATCACCGAAGTTAAGCATCGTAGATCCAGGTCAGTACTTAGATGGGGGACCGCTTGGGAACACCTGGTACTGTAAGCCCCCAAAGTCCAACCCTTACCTCACAGTCGGTGGGGGGTTGTAAACGGTAGTGTCAGAGTTATGCCGCCCGGAACTTCGTTCCTGGTAGGGCCACCCAAGGCGGACAGGTCTGACACACACGCCGGCTAACAAGGGCTCTGGTGAAAATCCAAGGAGCGTCTGCATCGGTAACCGGCGGCTTCTGGTCGTTCCTGTCTCTGCGTCTGTGGGAACCCCGCGGCAAGCAAGAACGTTATCCGAGTAGGCCTGGGTACCCTACTTCTGTAATTTATCCCAAGAATCTTCTTCTCATAACAGGAAGAAGCCGGCTCAATCAGCCCAGGGTGAATGCCGCATCAGTACAGTACAGTACAGAAGGGAGAAAGCACAGAGAATACGAAGAATTGTTTGTCGGTGCGTTTTCGGCTATACTTTTAGCCATTATCTAAGATGATTTGATTTTAATCTTAACTTACATATAGAACATACTTGAACATACAGATCATTCAAACTTGTATAAAAGAGGGATTGCTGCCCAAATACAGAATTATCTATCTATCTATCTATCTATCTATCTATATATATATATATATATATATATATATATAATTAAAAACAAAAGCAGTTAGATTTATAATCCACTGATCTTTAGCATTTATTTTATAAAACAATTATATATATATACATATATATATATAGAACATAATATTATAATATTATGATTTAAAAATTATAATATATATATATATATATATATATATATATATAGCGTATATACAAATAATATACCATGGATTTAAATCCGAAACTTTCAGTATGTTGGATAAATATGTACATCGTCTTTGTCAAAGAATATAATGTTAATTAAAAAAATAACCAAAATGTTTTATTAGACCGAAACGTCCGACGTAAAATAGCATAATTGTATATATACAATTATGCTGTTTTAATGTTAATATAATGTCAACGTCGGACATTTCAAGGTCTAATAAAATTTAGTAAATTTAATATATCATCTTCAGGACATATTCATAAAATAGTATATCCAACTTAATATCAATTCGGTTCGCGATTTGCAAAAAAACAATAGTACATCCTTTGGAAGAATCTCAAGACTTATCCAACAGATAACTCAAATTTTAGGAAACTACGTTTTTCAAAATACTTGCGTCGCCCTACGTGACCATGTTTTAAACAAACAGTTGATCTTATAAAAATATTCTTTCAGTTATTCTGTTTGGATAAGTCTTTTTCTTATGTACATCGTCTTTTATCATTTATCGTTGCTTAGAGTTGTATTGATAATGTTATAATTTATGTTTGTAATTTAATATGTAATGGCTATGACACATTAACATTAAAATAGCATAATTGTATATAATGATTTTTGTTTGTTTTTTACATAAATAAATAGACAACACTTATATTATTTAATGAAATCATATATATATATATATATATATATATATATATATATATATTTCATTAAGTCTAATGTGATATCTAGGAGGTTTACCTTTTGGGATTTTATATTAATAGTAATTTTAAAATTTAGTCACATAAATCTGTATATATTAGTTTTCCAATCTTATCAAATTTGAAGTTTGTAGAATTCCTCACAAACATGAAGCCATCGTCCCTATACAGTCCAATACCTTCAATATTAATTTCACTCAGATTATATAAAGGCAAATAATATAATAATTATATAGAAACAAATAAATCACCCACTGTCAAATGGACATTAATAAAAAAAAAAAAACGATAACTCGTAGGGTTAAAAAAAATTACCATAATTAGTATACAAATAAATATAATTAATATTTAATTTTAGATCTATAGAAATAAAATATAAATATATAAAATATCACTTAGTCATATTTGAATCCCTTTAACACTATACTAATTTATTTTATAAAAAAATGAAATAAATAAAAATGCCAGCGTATTGTATCTTATGCATGCCTCTAAAAACAGACAGGATGACACGTCCTCATATATGGAAGGCGGTATCGACAGGCAGAAATTACAAACCCACACCTAAGCCTTAACTTATATTTACATTTTGCCATCTTAAATTAAATAGGAATATATATCAACATTTCATCCTGTTGTGTCACAGTAATATCTGAATTGACAAAAAAGATAACATACATATACTAATGATCCTACCTGAGCAATAGAGCTCCAACCTATTGCTGTAATCATTATAAAAGTTATTCATGTATATTTTGAGATAATACATTAGATCTCATATCATTATTAAAGAAATGTTGTCAAGATATTTTATATGACATTTGTTTTTAATTTGAGTAGCATTTTCCCATCAAAATGCATCTTTGTGGAATCGACACCGAAGATGATGCTTCCTCGATCACTCAAATCTTAATCTCCTAAGTCTAGGGTTAACCGTTATCTTTTTACATATCGTCATAAAATATGTGGAGTAATGGACGGCGTCTCGGATTGAGGAATCGGAGAGACGAGTTCGAATTCCAGTCAAATCCACTACATTCATTTACTAGCTAATACTCTTGAGAAAGGCATGAATCCTCTTCTCCCCTCCTCCAGATATGGGCAAGACAGACTTGGTTCTATAGCTTGCATGGCAGCTGGTCTACAGCAGAAAGAAATGGCAACCTACTGCAGGAAAAAATTGCCTTGTATCGAAAGCGTGTATCACATAAAATATGACTCTTGCCGATTACACTGTATCCCTCCACCCCAAGTTGTATTTCAGTTTTGGACACGGTAAACAATGCTTTTTTAACCATTTCATCCTATGCAAGGCGGGAAAGCCACTAGTATGCAGGGGGTTACAGGGTGTGAAAGGAAGAGAAATAGGAAAGATCGAGGACAGGATGAAAGATGAACATGATTTAAGAAGACAGAGGATAGCGATTGACGATGCATTTAAATTATTGTAGGTAGTTATTATCAAGGGAAGGGAAGTGAGTTCCACAGACAAGAAATGCGAAAAAGAAACTGTTGAAAAAGAATTGGCGGTTACATGTAGCTATTTCAGCAGTCAGTAACCCTAAACCTGCCAATGTGTAGAACACTTAAATTCACGTATTCGGTCCACCAGGAAAAAAAAAGCTTGTTAGAGCAGTTGTCATGGAAATATTTGTAGAAAAGAGAGAGAGAGAAGCCACGTCATTTTGATTAGAAAGTAAGTGAAGTTTAGATGTTAAGTCAGGTCGATTACATTACAGATCCTTGCTTGGATTTTTTTAAATCTCCGTGATGAATAGCAGGAGCACCAGACCAGATATATCAGCAGTATTTAATGCATGTACGAATGGTAGATTGACAAATGTGCAAGATGGACTTTGACGAGAAAAATCTTCTGGCACGACACTGTGACCCAACTTTCCTTGCAGTAGATGCAGCTGCTGATTCGATGTAGTCGCTCCACTCAAGTCAGTCGAAAACGTATGTCCGACAAGGCGCAATGTGTTGTATTGTAAAAAAAAAATGCCTGTTAGGTAACAGGTTGCCAAATGTTTTGAGTGTACTTTAGGATTTTTTTTATTTATAAAAATATAAAAACTCTTCAATATAGAAAGCTTAATAAATATTTTTTAAAAAATCATATTACCTCAAGCAAGCCGATAATGTCACTAAGACGCAAGCGATTACTGGGAGTAAATAAAAATTAAAATACTTTAGAAGGAATTGGGAACCCAATCCTAAACAGGAAACCAGGGATAACCCTACTCCTGTTCAAAAAATGGGGAGGCGGGGGAACCAGGTGATTTGACATTGAATTCTATAATATTGAATTATTAAAATACTTAAAATGGTTAAATATCACATTTTACATAATAATTTTATTTTAAAATCAATTACTATTATTTATAAGAATTTATAAAATCTTGTAATACATATTTTAATAAAAGCTGT